>OX336397.1:279178423-279775923 GCA_946902985.2 Meconema thalassinum
GAGCGCGCGCGGTGACTGAGATTGATAACATGACGTACTGTCGGTTATGTAGCTATGTGGAATGTTTATCACATATGGTTTACTTCAAGGTTTGGAGATCCCATTAAAGATATTCCTACAATAAATGATTTTCAAGTTGTCGTTCTATGGCGTGAAATTATTTAATATAGCCTATGATATTTTATAATTTTATTAATGCAGCCAATGGCCATGTATTTTTCTTTTCAGGACGGGTCAGGGAAGGGATTATGATATTTGCTAAAAGGATTTACCACTGGAATTATTTTACAAGTAGTTATTTTAATGACCAACAGAGTTCACTGTTAAGAAGGTAGAGCCCTATGTGGAATGTAGGATAACATGTTATACATCATATGCAACTACTGTAAGGCTTGTGATTTTTAAGATGCCTTTATCCCTATATTAATCACCCAGTTTGCAATACTGATAACTGCAATGTTACTGAAAAAAATTGAAACAAAACAAAAATCAGCATTGAAAAAACAAAAAAGTGGTTGAGCATATATATAGTGGGGAAAAGAAACGTTTTGTAAACACTAATGTCCAACAAGACTAATTAAATCAGTAACTGTCAGGGTGGCCGAGTGGTTAAGGCGTTTGACTTAAGATCAAATTTCCAATTATATAAGGAAGCAAGGGTTCGAATCCCTTCCCTGACATAACTATTGCTTGAACATGCAAGAAAACAAGAAATATACACAAACTATGTTTATCAATTTAATCAATTTTTTACAAGAGATAGACACACAGAATACAGCTCTTTTGGTTTATCAGTTCTTTTAAACATAACACTTGTTGAAAATTATTTTTTAGGGGATGGGGGTGTTGCTACGTTGACTCATTACACAATAATAGCAGCTTTACGAAGTTCATTTTCTATATTTAATAGCTCTTTCTCATAACCAATATGGCCAAGCTGTTTACAGGCATGCAAGAGCTGTAGACGTTCGACTAATATATTAGGATCGTTCCATTTACTATTTTTTATGAATGGTTTCAGAATCTCGGGAAGCAGTTCATCATTATCACCATCATTATGATTATCATCCTCATTATTATAATCATTTTCATAATGATGATCATTATCATCGTTATCATTACCATGATAATTTCCACCTGTGTCCACAGTCTGTTCAATGGTTTGAGTTGTCTTTGATAGTGTTGAAAGCTTTTTTTTAGATGTGCTAGAATGCTTTAACATTGTTATGTTATTTTTACCACTATTACCTTTCCCCACTAACTTTTTGATGGGGTATATTGTCTCTGATAGGGTTGAGGGCTTTTGAGATGTGGGTGCATGTCTGATCATGGGTTTCACAGGAGGTGTTAAAGGTTTCTCATTAAACAACTCGCTAACAGCATGAGTGCGTTGTAGTGTATTAATCTTGAGGTTAATATTATCTTGAGCAGTACTATCTTTCTCTTGGACTTGGTTTCTTGCTTTGGTTTGGGTTTTCCTTATATTTAGACTAGCGTGATTATTAAGTTTACATTCATGATTGTTTGAAGAAAGTACGTCCAATTCTTTTGTTTTAAGCATTCCTCGACACTGTTTCGATCGTTGCTTTGAACAGCGCCAAATAACAGTTCCATTTTTATTGCTTTGTTTCACAATATATGAATATCCTTTATAGTATGCATAAGGCTTACCATACCTAGTCACTGATACTTCCATATCAACTGTCAAGCACAAACTAATCTCTAGTAAAGACAACTTGGTAATAACAACAATAGTTTAATGTGGGAGCATATATACATGCAAAAAGTGGGAGCAAAGGTGGGGGGTAAAAAGTGGGAGCAAAAGTGGTAGCAAATGTGGGAGAAAAAAATAACTGTGAGCAAAAAGTGGGAGCAAATATGGGATCAAATGTGGGAGCAAAGCAAATATAAAAAAAAGTGGGAGCAAATATGCTAACAAATATGTCAACAAATATACCAGCAAAAGTAAATACACAAGTCAAGATAGATTAAAGTGCAAAGAAAATATGAAAGCAAATATGAGAGCAAAAAGGGTGATTTTCTAAAACAACTAGACATAACAAACTTAGTCATAACCTAACCTCACCTAACCTAACCTCACCTCACCTAACCTCACCTCACCTAACCTCACCTAACCTCACCTCACCTAACTTCACCTAACCTAACCTAACCTAACCTAACCTATCCTAACCTAACCTAACCTAAACTAACCTCACCTAACCTAACCTCACCTCACCTAACTTCACCTAACCTAACCTAACCTAACTTCACCTAACCTAACTTGAGTGAACTTTACCTAACCTAACCCATCATAACTTCACCTAACCTAACTTTACCTAATCTAACTTCACCTAACCTAACTTTCAACTCTCAGATCAAAATTAAATTCTAGGCATAGTTGAGTTGGAAGCCAAGACTTCAGGGATAACACACAAGTATACTAGCCACTACACCGCAAAATAGGCAAATTATCATGCAACACAACATAAAGTAAAAGTTTCCTGTAGTGTAACTCATTGGCTGTCAACCATAGTTTGGGAATTCAAACCCAAGACCTCAGGACTTTTGTTTTGAACATTATCAGAAATATTATTCCATTTACATTTTGCTGCTGCTGCTTATAGTTATAAGAGTTGGCATTAATATGGAAAGCAAAAAAAAAAAAAAATGTGGGAGCAAAAAGTGGGAGGAAAACGTGTAAGCAGAAGTGGGAGCAAATATGGGAGCAGAAAGTGGGAGCAAATGTGAAAGCAAAAGTGGGAGCAAAAAGAGCGAGCAAAAGTGAGTGTACAAAGTAGGAGCAAAATGTGTGAGTAAAACGTGGGGGCAAATGTGGTGTTTTACTAAAACAATCTCCCCTAACCTAACCTAAACTAACTTCACTCAACCTAATTTCACCTAACCTAACTTTACTTAACCTAACCTTCCAACTCTCAGATCAAAAATTAAATTCTGGCCATAGTCGAGTTGGAACCCAAAACCTCTGGGATAACACCCAAGTATACTAGCCACTACATCGCGAAATGGGCAAATTATCATGCAACACAACACAAAAATAAAAAGTTTTCTGTAGTGTAACTCATTGGCTGACATTCATAGTTGAGAATTCAAACCCAAGACCTCAGGACTTTTGTTTTGAACATTATCAGAAATATTATTCCATTTACATTTTGCTGTTGCTTATAGTTATAAGAGTTGGCATTAATATGGGAGCAAAAGTGAAAGCAAAAAGTGGGTGCAAGCATGGCTGGTTGTAGAGACTTTCATATCAACAAATACACATAAACTAAATTTTAGTAAAGTGACTTGGCTAATAATAATAATAATATTAACAGTTTAAAAATTTTTTCAAGGGGATTGATATTTTTCAGGATGTAATTTCCAAAGTACTGTCAAGAATAATAATTACATGAACAGATTCCAAGAACTCTAGAGTGCTTTTAAGGTTAATGATTGGCTAGGAGTGAGATAGAGCTAGCTAACCTAAGTTAACCTCAGCTCAGTAAACCTAACCTTGTCGCATGGCATGTTCTACAAGTATAGACTTGCTTTGAGACTGGCTATGACGTCACAGATGAATGGCGGTGGGAGGCTGGCAAAAAGGAAAATGTTTTTGGATAATAAAAACGTCATGTCCAGCCTCCCACCGCCATTCATCTGTGACGTCATAGCCAGTCTCAAAGCAAGTCTATACTTGTAGAACATGCCATGCGACAAGGTTAGGTTTACTGAGCTGAGGTTAACTTAGGTTAGCTAGCTCTATCTCACTCCTAGCCAATCATTAACCTTAAAAGCACTCTAGAGTTCTTGGAATCTGTTCATGTAATTATTATTCTTGACAGTACTTTGGAAATTACATCCTGAAAAATATCAATCCCCTTGAAAAAATTTTTAAACTGTTAATATTATTATTATTATTAGCCAAGTCACTTTACTAAAATTTAGTTTATGTGTATTTGTTGATATGAAAGTCTCTACAACCAGCCATGCTTGCACCCACTTTTTGCTTTCACTTTTGCTCCCATATTAATGCCAACTCTTATAACTATAAGCAACAGCAAAATGTAAATGGAATAATATTTCTGATAATGTTCAAAACAAAAGTCCTGAGGTCTTGGGTTTGAATTCTCAACTATGAATGTCAGCCAATGAGTTACACTACAGAAAACTTTTTATTTTTGTGTTGTGTTGCATGATAATTTGCCCATTTCGCGATGTAGTGGCTAGTATACTTGGGTGTTATCCCAGAGGTTTTGGGTTCCAACTCGACTATGGCCAGAATTTAATTTTTGATCTGAGAGTTGGAAGGTTAGGTTAAGTAAAGTTAGGTTAGGTGAAATTAGGTTGAGTGAAGTTAGTTTAGGTTAGGTTAGGGGAGATTGTTTTAGTAAAACACCACATTTGCCCCCACGTTTTACTCACACATTTTGCTCCTACTTTGTACACTCACTTTTGCTCGCTCTTTTTGCTCCCACTTTTGCTTTCACATTTGCTCCCACTTTCTGCTCCCATATTTGCTCCCACTTCTGCTTACACGTTTTCCTCCCACTTTTTGCTCCCACATTTTTTTTTTTTTTTGCTTTCCATATTAATGCCAACTCTTATAACTATAAGCAGCAGCAGCAAAATGTAAATGGAATAATATTTCTGATAATGTTCAAAACAAAAGTCCTGAGGTCTTGGGTTTGAATTCCCAAACTATGGTTGACAGCCAATGAGTTACACTACAGGAAACTTTTACTTTATGTTGTGTTGCATGATAATTTGCCTATTTTGCGGTGTAGTGGCTAGTATACTTGTGTGTTATCCCTGAAGTCTTGGCTTCCAACTCAACTATGCCTAGAATTTAATTTTGATCTGAGAGTTGAAAGTTAGGTTAGGTGAAGTTAGATTAGGTAAAGTTAGGTTAGGTGAAGTTATGATGGGTTAGGTTAGGTAAAGTTCACTCAAGTTAGGTTAGGTGAAGTTAGGTTAGGTTAGGTTAGGTGAAGTTAGGTGAGGTGAGGTTAGGTTAGGTGAGGTTAGTTTAGGTTAGGTTAGGTTAGGATAGGTTAGGTTAGGTTAGGTTAGGTTAGGTGAAGTTAGGTGAGGTGAGGTTAGGTGAGGTTAGGTGAGGTGAGGTTAGGTGAGGTGAGGTTAGGTTAGGTGAGGTTAGGTTATGACTAAGTTTGTTATGTCTAGTTGTTTTAGAAAATCACCCTTTTTGCTCTCATATTTGCTTTCATATTTTCTTTGCACTTTAATCTATCTTGACTTGTGTATTTACTTTTGCTGGTATATTTGTTGACATATTTGTTAGCATATTTGCTCCCACTTTTTTTTATATTTGCTTTGCTCCCACATTTGATCCCATATTTGCTCCCACTTTTTGCTCACAGTTATTTTTTTCTCCCACATTTGCTACCACTTTTGCTCCCACTTTTTACCCCCCACCTTTGCTCCCACTTTTTGCATGTATATATGCTCCCACATTAAACTATTGTTGTTATTACCAAGTTGTCTTTACTAGAGATTAGTTTGTGCTTGACAGTTGATATGGAAGTATCAGTGACTAGGTATGGTAAGCCTTATGCATACTATAAAGGATATTCATATATTGTGAAACAAAGCAATAAAAATGGAACTGTTATTTGGCGCTGTTCAAAGCAACGATCGAAACAGTGTCGAGGAATGCTTAAAACAAAAGAATTGGACGTACTTTCTTCAAACAATCATGAATGTAAACTTAATAATCACGCTAGTCTAAATATAAGGAAAACCCAAACCAAAGCAAGAAACCAAGTCCAAGAGAAAGATAGTACTGCTCAAGATAATATTAACCTCAAGATTAATACACTACAACGCACTCATGCTGTTAGCGAGTTGTTTAATGAGAAACCTTTAACACCTCCTGTGAAACCCATGATCAGACATGCACCCACATCTCAAAAGCCCTCAACCCTATCAGAGACAATATACCCCATCAAAAAGTTAGTGGGGAAAGGTAATAGTGGTAAAAATAACATAACAATGTTAAAGCATTCTAGCACATCTAAAAAAAAGCTTTCAACACTATCAAAGACAACTCAAACCATTGAACAGACTGTGGACACAGGTGGAAATTATCATGGTAATGATAACGATGATAATGATCATCATTATGAAAATGATTATAATAATGAGGATGATAATCATAATGATGGTGATAATGATGAACTGCTTCCCGAGATTCTGAAACCATTCATAAAAAATAGTAAATGGAACGATCCTAATATATTAGTCGAACGTCTACAGCTCTTGCATGCCTGTAAACAGCTTGGCCATATTGGTTATGAGAAAGAGCTATTAAATATAGAAAATGAACTTCGTAAAGCTGCTATTATTGTGTAATGAGTCAACGTAGCAACACCCCCATCCCCTAAAAAATAATTTTCAACAAGTGTTATGTTTAAAAGAACTGATAAACCAAAAGAGCTGTATTCTGTGTGTCTATCTCTTGTAAAAAATTGATTAAATTGATAAACATAGTTTGTGTATATTTCTTGTTTTCTTGCATGTTCAAGCAATAGTTATGTCAGGGAAGGGATTCGAACCCTTGCTTCCTTATATAATTGGAAATTTGATCTTAAGTCAAACGCCTTAACCACTCGGCCACCCTGACAGTTACTGATTTAATTAGTCTTGTTGGACATTAGTGTTTACAAAACGTTTCTTTTCCCCACTATATATATGCTCAACCACTTTTTTGTTTTTTCAATGCTGATTTTTGTTTTGTTTCAATTTTTTTCAGTAACATTGCAGTTATCAGTATTGCAAACTGGGTGATTAATATAGGGATAAAGGCATCTTAAAAATCACAAGCCTTACAGTAGTTGCATATGATGTATAACATGTTATCCTACATTCCACATAGGGCTCTACCTTCTTAACAGTGAACTCTGTTGGTCATTAAAATAACTACTTGTAAAATAATTCCAGTGGTAAATCCTTTTAGCAAATATCATAATCCCTTCCCTGACCCGTCCTGAAAAGAAAAATACATGGCCATTGGCTGCATTAATAAAATTATAAAATATCATAGGCTATATTAAATAATTTCACGCCATAGAACGACAACTTGAAAATCATTTATTGTAGGAATATCTTTAATGGGATCTCCAAACCTTGAAGTAAACCATATGTGATAAACATTCCACATAGCTACATAACCGACAGTACGTCATGTTATCAATCTCAGTCACCGCGCGCGCTCATTATTCGTTTGTGTTGCATTTCAGTTCCATTTGCATTTCATTTCTTGAGAATCATTCCCACGCCGAAAAATATATAACAAGCGAGTGGAAACATGTTACGCATTAATACTTTTAGAAGAGCTCTCTCAGGTATTGTATAATGATTTTTTAGTATGGCATAACTGTTTGTTGACTAGCATTTACTGTTACACAACATTATTTTTGGTAAGCTCTACACAAGTTTCCTAATTGTCCCTGGTATAATGTCATGTTTAACAAACATGGTCACACGGATTGTCTATAGGTTTAAGCCTCTGTTGTATATGATTTCAAAAAAAAAAAAAAAGAAAAAAAAAAAACAGCTTTCTACAACTGTACTCACTGGTCAATAACCAACATAGTGGGCTAAAATGTTTCCCTCATAGGTAACTCATGTGTGGTTAGTCAATTCTTATTGCAAGGCCAGTCAAGACCTAAAAAAAATTAGTCTTCACGTATATATAACAATCATCAACACCATTATCATTAAACAAATCAAACCATCTTAAGGTATTTATTAAGTTTAATTGCATTTTAGGAATCTTGCAAACATCTCGCAACCTTAAAGAGGAAAGTATAGACAGGAATAGTGAAAAGGGAACCGTTCAATCATTCAATGTCGTTAGCGTTAGGAACCTCAACGTAAGAGGTTATGAAAGTCTATGTGAGAGTGTGGTTTTTACAGCTGAATGCCTTTTCCTGACACCCGCCTCAGAGACAAGTTTATGGGAAATGAAACTCAGCTATCATGTCGAATAAAGAGCTCCTAGTCTAAGAGAAATTCATGTTGAGGTATTTGTCTGCAGAGAGTATGGTAAACGAAACAACAACAACAATAAAAGCATACATGTAAAGGCAATATTATGAAATTTTCGAGTACATATAGTGAATTAACAAAAAAAAAAAGAATAAATTTCATGGTTTGTAGCCCACTTTGGGTAAGTTTGGTAAATTTTAGTGAATTTTCATCTATATTCGTCTAATTTTATATGAATTTGAGGTAGTTTAAACCATGCTTAGGTAAATCAATGGAATTTCAATAAATCTGGTAGTCATTTGTTGAATTTTGCTGGAATGTTGTGTCATTTGGTCAATTTTCGGAAAATGTAGTGGATTTTAGGAAAATTTAAGGTAAATCTGGGGATAGTTAGGTATTTAACAGATAACCTGTCACTATGATGGTTGTATTAGAGTGTGCCTTTCACCACTAAGGGGTAGGATTGGAGAGAGGAGACCGTCATGAGCTGAAGTGCATAGTCACTTATATTGACTTTAAGAATGGTTGTGGGGGATCGAACACTCCTCTTGTTGGTTTTGAGGGAAGTGTACTCCATTCCATTCCATTTTTTAAAAGCCACTAATCAGGTCCTAGCATTGGGCAGTTGCAAACCATTTAACTATTCTTAACATCAAATGTGCATTTGCCTGGAGTAGAAGTGGGAAACCACATCAGTTTGGTGTATAGAAAACTCACCTCACCTCACCCCAACTCATTGGAAAATGAAAATCATTTGTTTTTTTGTCTTACTTAGGGGCTTGGAAATCATGGTTATCAGTCCTTGGGAAAATAATCATGGGCAAGCACACTATTATTAGCTGAGTTTCTAATACAATTTTGCACACCCTAGGACCAGTATTGCATTATAAGGCATGCCATGTGATATAAAACAAAAGAGGTCTTTAATTCCACCCCTGGGCGTCATATCTAGTGTCATGTAGGTTGACGATCACGGAGTCCCAGCTGAGACCGTCATTGCTTCCACTAACTTGTGCTAGGCTCCTCTCTGTCTTATTTCCTGTCGACCACACTTGCTCAACTCTTGTTCTCTACCGACCCCAACATGATTAGGGTATCCGAGGCCTAGGGAGTCTCTTCCTTTTGCAACTTCATTGGCCCTTGTTTATTTATTTTTTCTGATATTCTACTAGTGTGAGGAGGCAGTCTTGCTTTTTTATTTTATTTTATTTGTCTTTTGCTCAAGCCCTCTCAAGAAGCCCCACCACTTGCGATGCACTCTGCATATGGCTACACCCTCAAGGGGTTTACGGCTGATCAGTTTAAAAGTTGGCGACCCCAAGGGATTTCTGAGCTGAGTCCAGTTTACCCCCTTTTTATCCATTACCTCTGGGGCATGCACTTTTTATCTGCCTTTCATGGCTCTCTTTCCTCCAACTCCCTCAATCCACATGCTTGAGGGTTGAGAGCCATTTTTTTATTCCTTCTGTCCTTTATTTGACCTGTTGCCCTTTAGTTTTCCATTTCTTCTTGTAGTATATAAGCGTGTAGTTAGTTTTAGTTATAGCTTAGATTTAATTTTCATTACCTACACCTCTCATGGTATGGCTCTTAGTCAATTCGTTAAACTATAGAAAACGTTTCTATATGTTCTGTTACATTATTATTTGACCATCTCACCGTGTAGTGGTTAACCTACTTGGTTGTCAACACTAAGGTCTTGCCTTCCAACCCCGACTATACCATGACATTCATTTCAAGGTTGCAATAAGCTTCACTAAGCCTTTGTCAAACCAAACAACGATCTAGTCATGTGCAGATCACGTCCGCTATCAAGCAAATGAGTAATATGAAACTTACTGACAAGGTCGCTGTGCTGTTATCGCCAAGGGACACTAGACAAACCAAAGCCAGAGTCTCTGTGCAGATTCAACACAGCGGTAGTAGGCAAGCGTATGTTTGTTTAAAAATCATCATGAATATAGCTCCACTGTCACCACAGAGGCCCCGGTTCGATTTTTTTTCTCAAGACTGCAACAGGGTATATTGAGTCTTGACAGGTAAAACTTTTTGGGGTCCATTCGTGAACCATGGCAAAGGGTTGCCCATCCTGACTTCTTCAACACCTCAAACCAATGTTTACTATTACTAGTGAGTTACCATTTTTTCTTTCTTCGGCTTTTCCCTATTATTTTGAGTCGCCGGAGCCAACCAGCCTCATTTTCATTTTGGCCGGGGATTTAAGGCCGAATGCCCTTTCTGACGCCACGTGATTTTTCAAGTGAAAATTCCAACCCCCGCTGTCACCGGGATTTGAACCCCAGCCGTCCGGGTAAAGACGAGCAGCTAAGCACCTGCGCCATCACGCTCCCCACTGGTTAGTTATCTATACTCACATTAATCCATAATTACCTAATAATAATAATAACAACAATCATCCTCCATACACATGTCCATTAAAGCATGGTTTCACAAAGATGCTTATGCTTTTAGGTGTATAACACGTTTTTTCCTCATAACATGACTATTTACTGTTTTAGGGGTGAAATGATCAATCGAGGTAAAAGCCCATATCATCCCCTATTTTTTAGGCTATCACACCTAATTTTAGGATTCTTCGTTTCCAAGATATGGATTTTTCAATTTTGGGGGGTAGTTTCACCCCCCTGCTATTTTTCATCAAAAACAAAAGATCTTAGGTTCATTTATCATTTTTAGGTGTTTAACACGTTCTTTTTCCCCCATAACATGACTATTTACTGTTTTAGGGGTGAAATGATCAATCGAGGTAAAAGCCCATATCATCCCCTATTTTTTAAGCTATCACACCTAATTTTAGGATTCATCGTTTCCGAGATATGGATTTTTCAATTTTGGGGGGTAGTTTCACCCCCCTGCTATTTTTCATCAAAAACAAAAGATCTTAGGTTCATTTATCATTTTTAGGTGTTTAACACGTTTTTTCCCCATAACATGACTATTTACTGTTTTAGGGGTGAAATGATCCATCGAGGTAAAAGCCTATATCATCCCCTATTTTTTAAGCTATCACACCTAATTTTAGGCTTCTTCGTTTCCGAGACATGGATTTTTCAATTTTGGGGGGTAGTTTCACCCCCCTGCTATTTTTCATCAAAAACAAAAGATCTTAGGTTCATTTATCATTTTTAGGTGTTTAACACGTTTTTTTTCCCATAACATGACTATTTACTGTTTTAGGGGTGAAATGATCCATCGAGGTAAAAGCCCATATCATCCCCTATTTTTTAAGCTATCACACCTAATTTTAGGATTCTTCGTTTCCAAGATATGGATTTTTCAATTTTGGGGGGTAGTTTCACCCCCAAACAGGGGATGTTGCCCCAAGTGCTAGGACCCCTCATACAAGTCCCTAGCATAATTGGTTCGCGAGATATGAACAAAAGTGTCGTTAGGCCCTTTCGACAAAAACGAATCCTACATTCAAAAACGGGGCGTCACCCCCAGGGCTAGAATACTGCCTATGGCAAAATCCCATGAGGGGTTCAGAAAATATTAACAAACGTATAGTTAGGTCCTTTCGACAAAAGCCGTCCGTGCGCGCACATACAAAAAATATTACATTTCAACCCCCGGGTAAGGGTAGTTTTTATTTTGGAGTGGATATGCCCCGTCCATAGAAAAGGGGAGTTCACCACGAGTCCTACGACACCCCATATGTTTAAATCCGATTATTGGTTAGCGAGATAGTAAAAAGCCGATGACCTATTAGTTTTTTGGGTTTATTTCAATACATATTAAAAAACACTCATTGATAAATCATCATTTAAAAAGCCCGCCCTCTTACAAAAACCGCCAAGTGCGCAGGCGTACAAAAATAAATTACTATTTCACCCCCCCGGGTAAGGGTAGTTTTTATTTTGGGGTGAATATACCCCGTCCATAGAAATGGGGAGTTCACCACGAGTCCTACGACACCTCATAGGTTTAAATCCGATTATTGGTTAGCGAAATAGTAAAAAGCCGATGACCTATTAGTGTTTTGGGTTTATTTCAATACATATTAAAAAACACTCATTGATAAATCATCATTTAAAAAGCCCGCCCTCTTACAAAAACCGCCAAGTGCGCAGGCGTACAAAAATAAATTACTATTTCACCCCCCCCCGGGTAAGGGTAGTTTTTATTTTGGAGTGAATATACCCCGTCCATAGAAATGGGGAGTTCACCACGAGTCCTACGACACCTCATAGGTTTAAATCCGATTATTGCTTAGCGAGATAGTAAAAAGCCGATGACCTATTAGTTTTTGGGGTTTATTTCAATACATATTAAAAAAACACTCATTAATAAATCATCATTTAAAAAGCCCGCCCTCTTACAAAAACCGCCAAGTGCGCAGGCGTACAAAAATAAATTACTATTTCACCCCCCCCCCCGGGTAAGGGTAGTTTTTATTTTGGAGTGAATATACCCCGTCCATAGAAATGGGGAGTTCACCACGAGTCCTACGACACCTCATAGGTTTAAATCCGATTATTGCTTAGCGAGATAGTAAAAAGCCGATGACCTATTAGTTTTTGGGGTTTATTTCAATACATATTAAAAAAACACTCATTAATAAATCATCATTTAAAAAGCCCGCCCTCTTACAAAACTCCTCAAGTGCGCATGCGTATAAAAAACATTAATCGCCAAAATGTCCAAAAACAACATGTTTAGCCCAAATGGCGTTTCCCAATTCCATCCATTTTTTAAAAATAACCTCACCATCATCTAGAGCGGAAAAAATACCATCTAAACGACCCCTCACTCAACCCTACTCCTCCCCCACCACCTAACCCTTTCCCAACATAGCCATACATATTCAAGCACGAGCGCGACTTGACGAGACCAACACTACCCCACTACTCGCGAATGATCTTTTAGTTTTTGTATTTTCATTAAATTAAGAGGCTATAGGAAAGTAGGGGGCATTACTAGCAGTGTTAGGACACCCTGTATGTTCTAATCCCATGTTTGGTTAGCGAGATATCAAGTTCGGGGCCGATACGAGGAGGGTTCAAAAAGAAGTGGTGCAGCTCCCCCACTACCACACTACTAAAATACAAAATGCAATTGAAATTCAAAATACTCACAAAAGGTCCGCCCTCTATATTGAAAGACTTACTAAAAAGCAATTTAGATTGTCAATCCTTACAAAATGCAATTGAGGTTGAAAAACACTCACAAAATGCAATTTAGTTCGAAAAGACTTACAAAATGCAACAGAGATTGAAAACACCCACAAAATGGAGTGGAGATGAAAAAAAAAAACAGTGCGGGAATCTTAAAGGGAAAAGGAAATATAATGAAAAGAAAACAAGAGGTCTGACCCCTCGAAGGAGGAGGGATCAGGAAAGATGAGACAAGGGCCAATTAAGGCGGGAAAGTGAAATACCCCCTAGGCCTCGGATACCCTAATACCGTCGGGGTCGGAAAAGAACAAGAGTTGACCAAGGGAGGTCGACAGGAAAGAAGACGGAGAGGAGCCCGGCACAAGTGGAAGCAATGCCGGACTCAGCTGGGGGTCCCGTGGTCGCCAACCCACGTCCCACTATAAGGCATCCAACGTTTAGAATGAAGCACTGGTTAGATAGGGATATTCATCTCTCTTTCTGTTGCACGCGAGACATGTATGACGCTGTCATTTTCTAGCACTCCACTGTTGCCATATCAGTCGAAAACCTTTCATTGTCGAAAAAACAGTATATTCGGGTAGAACTATGTTTAGCCGATATTTTTGTCCTATATTAGAACTACGTAAACTTGATAGAAATGCTAGAAAAATTAGATATCCATATTTTTTTAAACTATAAACTGAGTCCCCTTTTTAGTAAAATCGATCTTATATCATGTTGAATTGTCTTTGTGATGCCTATTTTTCACACACGTGTAGCTAAATGTGCCGTCTTGATGATGGATTATTGAAATAGTTTATACTGGCAATATTACAATTTTCATGTAGGTAAAACTACTGAATATTCTCTCATAACCGCATAGCAGCATTGAAAAAGTTCGTATGCTGCCAACTTTTCTATTTTTAAAGATAACCATGTCATGTCAGTTTGAGAGTTGTAGAGGAATGTTGGAAGAAGTTTTCTACCTGCCTACCCAGAGTGTAGGTTTAATTGTTTACACAGGCCGGGCTGTTCATTGACCGCGGATTATAAAAATGAAGTTTCGAAGGACAGCGGGGTGCAGCTTGCTACTCACAGCTTTATTACTGTGTCCTTCGAGCTTGTATTTCAGTTGTGCAGCAGTCCTGTTAGATTTAACGTGTTGTATTTTACATATTTCACGTACAACAATGGATAGTTTTGTGAACAGAAAGCGTGGTCAAGTGCTCAGAAGGAGGGAAAAACAGGTCGTAATTAATGTGTTGAGTTATTTTAAGAATCTTAAACCTAACGAAAGTATAAATAATTTAGTCAATGAAACTGCTCTGGCCACAGGGATATCAAAGACTACCGTTTTTAGAATACTTAGTGAGAGTGGACAGGGTCCAGCACTGTCGCCACGCAAAAAGAGGCTAAGTAATACACTTCGCAAGAATAGCAGGAATGTTAAATATAATGACTTTATAATGACGTTATAGTTAATTTCGTTGTATGTGTTATGTTAGCCTAGTATGAGTATTATTATACAGTACTTAATTCAAGTCTTCGTCACTGCACAATCGCTGAATGTGCGGAAAGTGTGCGCGAAGCGCTTTGTGCTGCCTCCTCTCATGGAGTGGCAACCCTGTCGTAACGCGCCATAAGACCAATGCTTCATTCTAAACGTTGGATGCATTTATAGATGTGAGCCCCTGAGGGGGGGATGGGGGGGGGGGGGTGGACAATTGGGTTGACCGACTGAAAAACATTGAAAAATGGTTTCAAATACCATAATGTTCTCAACTAAATTAAGGATGAGGTGTATAATGACCAAAGATATCCTCAGTTTAAGTTTAGTCAGTTTGTCATGGTTTGGCTTTAAAACTACCGGAGCAAATGACTTGAAAATGTGCAATTTAGCAGAAGGCGCCACTAAAATAAAACTAGGCTATACATTACTTATGAAATACAAACAGGGTGAGGGGTTCAAGAGAAAACTCAAATCCCGACAATAAGGAAAACTGCACAATCTGTATCACGGGCTTGGTGACTCACTTCCTACCACTAATCTGGCAATATCACGCACGAGATGAGAAGGAAAACTTCCTGACGTGGATGTGTCACAAACAGCTCTAATGCATTTGTCTCAATAACGCATGTAAAAAAGATATTTAACTTTCACTTCGCGGGGAGCGTGGTTTGAGTCCACACGCATGCTACTTAAACTCTGTCTCCAGCCAAGAGTAGGGATGATCAATTCTCTTCCACAATTATTTTATGTGTATTGTTGTCTAACTCCGCAGGTATTTTTGGACTAAGGATATACTAACAGTGATTTCTTGCAGTGGATTTCAAATATTAGTTGTCTACCCCTTATTAATCCCGTTTCCCCCTGCCGGGGTCGGGGAAGAGATGCGATGAACTACGTGGCGGATAGTTTTCACGGCCAGATGCCTTTCCTGACGCCAACCTCATGAGAGATGAAATGAATGAAAGTTCAATTTCATGTAGTTCCAACCATGGCTACCAGACGCCACTGCACCCAGCGGCGAACGTTGGAACTTGATAAGAGCGTTTAACCAAATAACCTAAACATTTTGCTACACACTACCAATTGTAGTGGTAGGTTCTTTTCCATGCCATAAATCTCTGACATGACCAATAGCGGTAGCAAGGGAAGGCATACTGAAGGATTTCAACGCTCCTTAAACTCCAACTACTTCGGCCGGGTTTGAACCCGCGATCTTAGGCATAGCAGTTCAGCATGCTACCGACTACGCCACCGAAGCAGCTTAGATTTCAAATATTAGTAATGACTTAATTTTTTCGCGGAACGTCGAGGTATTGTAATTTAGACTGCTATGAATCAATGGGGCAAGGCTGTCCGCAATTATTATGGCATATGACTTTTCTGCGATGACCTAGAAGTTGTCTTCATTTTAAAAAAAACTTCCTTTACTTAAAGAAGGGTGATCAGCTAGAATATAATTTAGCCCCGAGTACTTGGGTGTGTGAAGAATTCGTCTGATAACCTGTGTTACTGTGATGCCTGTAGTAGTGTATTTGTAATTCAGGTAAGGATTGTGAAGGAGGCGGTCGCGGCCTTAGGTTAGGAACCATTCCGGTATTTACCTGGAGTAGAAGTGGGAAGACACGGAAAACCAGTTCTAGGATGACCGTGGTGGGAATCGTACTCCGATACCACAGAAAGAGATTCTAGATTTGAGGTGGAGAGTTGCCAACCCGGCATTTGCTAGGAAGGACTGTGAGAGAGAGAGAGAAGATTGTCAGCCCCGAGATAACAAAGCTCAGATCTCCGTTGCTGCGTCCCCTAATTGCAATCTCGGAGCGTCACTAAATACGCTCGACTAAGCTGCTGGTATCTGCCATTAGAAATGAACAACTGTGACATTTCCTTCTACCTGAAAGAATACCCAGTACACAACACAAACCGAACGGCACTCACCTTGGTTACCAATGCCAGCTGAATCTTGATTGCGGACAAACTATCACGAGAGAATTTGTTCAGCAACAGCCAGTGCTGCCAACTTAATCGACAAGTCACTAGTTATATAGTCATATTTTTACATAACTATAGTTTGGTGGCAAATTATTTACGAATTTAGTATAGTTTAAATAGGGACGTAACGAGTTTTGAAGTTCCCTTAGACAAGGATTTTTCCCCCTACATTGATAACTAGGGCCCGGATGTTGATGCCGAAAAAAAGTTTAAAAAATGCACTTAACATTTTCAAAAATGACTAATAAATGATCTAAAAATCGAAAAAAATGCACTGTAAAATGGAGAAAATTATCTTATAACAATAAACTCACCAATATTTCAAAAATGACATCTGAAGCTCAAACTGAAAAGTCAATCAAAATAGATTTCTAGCACTTAACAAAAGTTTTTTTTTTTTAACTCTGAGAGACGTAACTCCCTCATATAAAGCTGTGACATGACTAAATTTAAAAAAAACTTAAAAGGCCGATTTCTCTAAAATATGACCAAAAAATCTACCAAATTAAAAAAAAATGTTCCTAAAATGGAAAAATAGCAAAAAATTCAAAAAACAATGGAAAATAAAAATGACATTTCAATACGAGATGGCCCGTCCGGAGGTGTTTTAGATGACTCAGTAAAAAGATGACATGTCATCAACATGCGGGCTCTATTGATAACTAAGGAGTGGATGTCTTCATTTCATCTTTCTTAGACGATTGCAAATTAGGATGAGGGAAATAATACTTTCTATTGTCGATTCTGACTAATAAGTCATTATTTTCCTTCTTTTTTTCGACAATTTACGACATCATTTGCCAAATTGATGAATTTTACATCATTATAGTTAAACACCCTGTTTTTATTGAGTGAAGGAACACATTAAAGAATGAATCCTGTAAATAAGTTAATTTGGCTAGGATTTTAATCAAAAAGAAAACGAGTACAGAAACACGCGATTTTAGGCTGTTTTTCCGGGACTGCATTTAAGCCAGAAGTGATTTTTGAAATTTGTTTTTTAGTTTGATAGAGCTCTCCAGGATTCATAATTTAGCCCTTTAGCCCTTCAATTTTCGGCACAATTGTGGAAATTGCTTAATCTTAACTTTTTGGTAATATCTCCTACTTTGTCTGCTAAGAACATATTTTCAACATTAATAACTAGCCACGATTTTTTAAAATTTCATGTCACTGTACAATGAATACAATATTAGTTATGGAAGGAAGGGTCAAGGACATTTTAAGATTATCATTTTCATATCGATTCAGATTAGTTGGGATTTTATTTTGTTCACAAAAGAATAGTTTGTTGGTTGGTTGGTTCTTAAGTTTAGGGACTGCGACAACGCGGTTATGTAGCCCCGTGTACTTTGGGTGTGTGTAAAATCTGTCTGATAACCGGTGTTAATTGTGATGACTGTATTAGTGTGTGTTATCTGTTTTTTAATTTAAGTACTGCAACTTAGAATTTTTCAAATAGTTCCTACTTTTGCCACCAAGCGCCACCGTCAACGACTACTAGGCCAAGTTCAGAACTTAGCTACTAGACGACACCGAAGTCGGCTCTTGGCAACGAACGTAGGAACCTACGAGCGTTGTTTACATTCTTAACCTATCCAATTTAGCTTCATACAGGTGCAATTAGTGGAAGGTTCTTTAACATGCCATAAATCTAGGACATGGAACCGCCGGCTTTACTTCGCCTCCGAAGGAAGGCATACTGAGGAATTTTTAACGCTCTTAAAAAATCCGACGGCTTCTGCCGGGTTTGAACCCGCTATCTTGGGCATAGAAGCTCAACATGCTACCCACTACGCCACCGAAGCCGCCAATAGTTTGTTAAAATCTATGTAATACAACCACCACGATTCAGTTGGATCATTCCATGTTCTTATTAGAGCTTTCTTCCATGTATATAAGGAGTAATTTAGTAGCTTTTAAATGTTGCCTAGGGATTTTCAGCAAATATTCGTTGGCAACACTTGGGAACAGTGAGTTGAGAATGCAAGAAAGAAAAAAACGAAGGCTTATACTAAAGATAAGATAGCAGTGTCATGGCAGCTGCGCGGTGCTGTGCAACATGGCCAACAATCCTTCATTACTGACTATAAACGCAAAACAAGGAAGATAGAATTATACTACAAGCATCCACCTAGCAGCTTAGCCGAGCGTGTTGAAGTCACGGGGGTGATCCCGGTGCTGAAAAGAGATCATGACTTCCTCATGTCAAATACACGTTATTTCCAAGTCCATGGCACCTCCCACCGCCTTTTTTTTTTTTTTTTTCACGATAAACCTCTGAAGAACTTTAACAGGCATGTTGATGTCGTAAAAAATGCACTTAAAATTTTTTAAAATGACTAATAAATGACCTAAAAATTCGAAAAATGCACTATAAAATGGAGAAAATTAACTGAGACAGGAATATACACCCCTTCCACTTTCTACCAAGCCACAGCTGCCCTTGGTCAACAGAGCAGGTAACATTCTATTCCGCTTATTTATTTATTTTTTGTCGTGTGGCCTCCTCAGAGGCCGAGTACAGGTCTTTCTATTCGACGCCCGTGTGCGACCTGCGCGTCGGGATGAGAGATGGAATGGATGAAGATGAATGAAACTGGGCAAGGATGTGGAAGGAATCAGCCGTGGCCTATCAGAAGGTACCGTCCCAGCATTTGCCTGGTTTTGAAAATGGGGAAACCACGGAAAACCATTTCAAGGACGGCCGACGGTGGGGCTGGAACCCACGCGTCTACCGAGTCAGCAGAGAGCTTGGTCCCATGACCTAACGCTGCGCTTTAGCCAGCTGAGCCACTGCCGTCGGTTCTATTCCGCTAATAACTGGTTTGCGACGAAAACAAGAGCACCTGTATACCTACGGTACCGTTCTTCTGCATCTAAGATATATATTTTTCTACTAATAGCAATACTGAAATATTGTATTTCAATATTTTGAATTATCTTGTATCAGCTACTAGCTTCTTCTTCACTCTGGGAGACGTAACTCCCTCATATAAAGCTGTGACATGACTAAATTGGGGAAAAAAATACCTTAAAAGGCAGATTTCTCTAAAATATGACCAAAAAAATCTACCAAACTTAAAAAAATGCTCTTAAAATGGAGAAATAGCAAATAATGCAAAAAGATGCAAAATAATAAAAATGACATATTTGAAGACCGGAGTTTCTATGTACTTCAGCCTTGTTTTAGACAGCTCAATAAAAAGATGACATGTCATCAACATCCGGGCCTTAGTCATAATAAAGTAATTATAAACATTTATGGGCTAAGTTAATTCAGTTCAGCCCTATGATCTATAAGATGTAATACACCAGAGAGTCTGTACTCAAGAGAATTTTGCCCCGAATGAGATCTTTAACGTATCAGTAAATCTACTGACACGGCTCCCTCGCATTTCCGCACCCTCAAATACCAACTGGCTGTGCAAGGATTCGATCCTCGGGGACAGCAGGCGAAAACGTTACCGCTGAACCAGCCATTGAAGGAGGGAGGAAGCTTGTAGTTAAACGTCACCGATAATCAACGGGACCTCCTTTTTACGTGGAATCCTAACCACAGGACAATGACTATCCGTAATTAATAGCACGATAAAGTCAAACATTCAAAAAAATCATCAAAAATACCTTCTAAATTCTGCAAAATGTCTAAATTTAATATCCACAAAATATAAAATATTGTCAGAGAAGTAGAAAAAAATAAAACTACTCACAATCTACAGTAATAAATAAATCCACCAAAAATCAATAAATTAAGTACTAGAGTTCTTTCTTGTACTACCACATTGTGGTCTTTTTTAGCATAATCAACATGTGATATTGATTGTTTTGTTGCTGTTGATTTTTTTTTATGTAGTCCCATGTATTTGTAATTCAGGTGAGGATTGGGAAGGAGGCAACCGTGGCCTTGCGTTAGGAACCATCCCGACATTTGCCTAGAGTGGGAAACCACGGAAAACCATTTCCAAAATGGCTAAGATGGGAATCAAACCCACCTAATCTCAGTTTTGCCTCACGAGGCTGCGTGTACTCCGTTCCAGCCCTCAGACCCTTGGCCGAGTCGGGATTAGAACACGGGCCTCAGCGGTGGCAGCCGAGAATGCTAGCCGTTACGCAACGAGGCGGACAAATGATATTAAGGGACAAATGGATAATAATTACAGAATAAGTTATTGATATTTTGTATGAACGGCATCGCTATCTGGTAGCTTGATCTTTCATATTCTTATAGAACTAAATAAGAAAACATATATACCGTAAAACACTTAGAAACCGTCATTAAATTATTGTATGAAATGTTCTTACAAATATTCTTTAAAACATTTAAATGATGGTTTAAAATTTAATCAAAGGAACGTATATGAAGTTTGTTGGAAATTCACCTAGGCTATAAAATATCTTTTCAATTGCAGTCTTTTTTCGTCAAACTTTTAGTTAATTATGAAAGAGAATTTCTACCGACTTGCACAGAATACAGGCGGGGACTGTAAACATGAACTTGAATTTATGTTCTAAGTGAAATATAAAAAGAAGAGTATAATTCATCCGGATTCTTACTAAATAGAGGAATGCAAAAAATATTTGTGTGAGTAAACTTACTTGAGGACGATGAAGAAGTGCATTGCAATCATAATATTGGAGGATAGTCCTGGATAAACGAACTCGAAAAAACAAGCTATACGAGTATAGGATGTTTCTTGACTAATCTCAGTGTCGCAGTTGTATATTATGGATAGAAGTTACCTATTGTAAAATAGATAGTATTAAAGTATAATTTAAACTGTCGACATGTTTAAACTCTAGCGACGCTACTGCACCTACCCCACAATCCTCTAACCCCTGCTGGCTGCACTACCCACCGATCGCTACTGCAGTACAAATAATCTAAATCTACCCCTGTGCGCTACAAGTCTTTTATACTCGGGTCACTTCTGACGCAGGTGGTTTATACGCAAGGCATGGGGCGTAAAGAGAATTACCCGCAGCATTGACGAATTGCACTCTGATTTCATAAATATTGACAATTTGTTTAAAAAGCCCGCATAACAGTAAAGCCGGGCGGATGGTTTATACACATGCACAGGTCGCCGAGTATTATTTATTGCGCAATTCATAAAATGGAAACTCACGTTTGTTGCATCGCAATAGATCAATCACATCCCAATAAATTCTAACGTGAAGTTGACGCTTGAGATGAACAAAACGCGCATCAGTTGCGACCTTAACGTTGCTGTTATTCGCGATGTGATGGAATGCGGTGCAACAAAAGCTATTCTGAATTCTCTATCAATTAGGTGGGAATAAGAACACCACTTATATCTATGGCTACAACTAATTAGTCTCGTTTTCCAATGGGATCGGGGATGAGATGCGATGAACCTTGCGGCTGATAGTTTCTACAGCCGGATGCCCTTCCTGACGCCAACCTCACGTGAGGGGTTAATGAGAGATGAAATGAATGAAGATGAATGAATGTTCAATTTCAAGTAGTTCCAACTTTGGCTACCAGACGCCACCTAGCGGTGAACGTTGGAACTTGAATAGAGCGTCTTTAAACAGCCAAATAAATGTTGCTATACACCACCAATTGCAGTGGTAGGTTTCTTTTACATGCCATAAATCTATGACATGCGACCACCGGCTTCACTTCCCCTCCGAAGGAAGACATACTGAAAGATTTTAACGCTTTTAAAAGTCCGACGACTTCGGCCAGGTTCGAACCCGCGACCTTGGGCACACCAGTTCAGCATGCTACCGACTAAGCCGCACCACTTCCCTACCTCCATGCATGTGAAAGTCGTTTTCCAATATCTATTGTTGTTTCAGATATATTTGATGTGAAAGTTTCAAGTGGACCACCCTATACGCAATCGAGAGGACAAGGTGCTGGAGGTTTATCACGAGTCAAATGACATCGATGCGAGCAATCCAGATCGAAATACTCATGTTAAAAAAAAAAGTGCGCTGGGACAGTGCTAGAGAAAATACGATAGTATTCTATTGTATCTGCAGTAATAATAATAATAATAATAATAATACGAGGGTCATTCCATAAGCCATGGCAAATATGACATATATTTCGAATTCATTTAGGGGCTTTGCGTCATCGTAGTCATGTAGAGCCCCGTGTACATACGTCTGCGTGTGTGGAATTTGCCTGATAACCTATGTTATTGTGACGACTGTATTAATGTGTGTAGTTGTAATTCATATGTGGATAGGGAAGGAGGCGGCCGTGGCCTTAAGTTACGAGTAGAAGTGGGGAAACCACGGAAAACCACTTCCAGGATGACTGAGATGGGAATCGATCCCATCCATCTCTTCTCATAATAATGTTATTGGTTTTACGTCCCTTTTAACTACACTGGCTTTTAGAGACGCCGGGGTGCCGGAATTTTGCCCCGAAGGGGATCTTTAACGTGCCAGTAAATCTACTGACACGGCTCCCTCGCATTTGCGCACCCTCAAATGCCAGCTGACTCCGCCAGGTTTCGAACCTGCAACCTTGGGCTCAGCAAGCGAGAACGTTACCCCTGAGCCACGCAGCCAGACCATCTCTTCTCAGTTTGGCCTCACGAGACTGAGTCTTCATATACAACAGGGCATCCTTCTTACGTGGAACGTGACTTTCCCCCTTTGAAGATCTCACGGAAATTAACAGGGAATCGGACATAGTAAGTGCCGGATTTCTGCCTAGCCCTACAAGGCACCGGCCTAGGGGCCCCGGTGGGGGAATCTTATCTGCTTATGAGGAGATAAGTAAAAAAGTTTGACTTGCTTACGAAACTACATCGTTTGGAATCTAAAGACATCCGTGAAGGAGCCAGAAACCTTATAACTTTTTATACGGGGGACTTTGATAGGACTTTGGAAAACGAGTGTCTGCACCTGCAAGCTCATTTGTCGTCGAATGATGAAGTTATGGAGTTATCGTCACTGAATATATGCAAATACTTATTGGAAAAAGGCTTTTTGGACATTTATCCAAACGTGGGAATTGCGCTCGGAATGCTGTTGTGTACACCAGTGTCAAACTGCTCAGCAGAACGGTCGTTTTCTGCGCTAAAAACAGTAAAGAATTACTTAAGATCTAACATAGGAGAGAACAGGCTCAATTCACTCTCTGTAATGTACATAGAGTCAGAAATAATGCAGACAATTGACTATGATGACGTTATTCATTCTTTGGCACAGAAGAAAGTTCGTCGTAGGATTCTATAAATTTTATAGAATAACATAACTATAGTAACATAGACTGTGTTATTCTGATGTTTATTAAAGTTATTAAAGTCATTATAGTCGATTAAAATTGTATGTTCTGTACTAGTGCATTTAATTTGCTAAATTTCCAAAATAGCTTCTAAATGGTGGGGGGGGCAAATATGTCAAGTGCCTAGAGGCCCTGGATCTCTTAAGTCCGGGCCTGGACATATTAGTTATTATAGAGCTCTAACCGAAATACGCCCCAACGTCTGCTGACATAAAGACGAAGATGTCGCTAATTCTGAGCAGTACAAATGGTACATTTAAATGCAACCCATTACGATATCGTAGAAACTTGAAAGTCTTGAAATGAGTATCACCTGTCCTTCAAAACAAAGCGTGACGCAACGAATGATGTAAGACTTTTTATCATATATACACCGCAGCACGACACGGCGCCTTACTCGCGAACTACAATGTAGTGGTAGCTCGCCTGCCTTCTCCATGCATAACACATCCAGTCGAGTAGGAAGTCAAGTCAGTAGTAGCTGCCATGACCACATATCCAGACCTAGCCGAGTGCCTTCAAGTGGCCGAACACATCGCACGAGAAGCTGGCAAAGTGAGTAAACACCCACAATATGCATATTACATGGTGGCCACTCAAATCGGTCAACGATTTTCCAGGAGTTTTCCAGCAGTAATTCTCATTTTTCCAGACTTAAAAATAAGCGCGAGTCCCAGGGGGGGGGCTTTATCGGTTGCCTACTTCAACTCCAAATTAAAGCAGTTGTGTTTTTCTTACTTATACAGATGTTGACAACGCGGTGATTGCGTTATTGATACGCAAGCCTACACACAAATGATTTAATTGTTGTTTTAAAAAAGCCTTTGTGACTCAAATATCCGCTTAAAAAAAGAGAAAAGAATGCCGACTGCAATGTTATTGCGGTGAAGTTGTCTATACTCAATATGTTTTACAAAAATACTATCGCGTGTTCTCCCACACAGAAACAGGTAGCCTGAGGATATTTCTTTCGTTAACGATAGAGTGCTCACCCAAAACCGCAGCGGGAGTAGGATTTAAGATTTTTATAATTAATTAACAGTGGCTATTATCCAGGAGATTTCAATTTTTTCGTCATTTTCCAGGAGTTTTCCAGACCTAATAAAATCCAGGAGTTTTCCACGATTTCCAGGTTTTCCAGGAGCAGTGGCTACCATGATATTATTAGAGAGCGTGCATATGGAACACATCGATCGTGGATCGATCGATCGAAGCATAACTTGTTCGATCAACATCGTGAGTGATTGAATTCGTTAATCTATTTTGGTTGATTGGTTCCTTAGTTTAGGGGCTGCTACCGTCCACGACACCTAGCTGTGAACTTGGCTACTACCACATGCCATTGTAACCAGCACCTGGTGACGAACGTTGGAACTTAAGAGCATTAATCAAATCTAACCTACAAAATTTGCTTCACACAAGTTTAGTTGGTGGAAGATTCTTTTACATGCCATAAATCTATGACATGGGCCCACCGGTTTTACTTCACGTCCAAAGGAAGGCATACTGAGGGATTTTTAACGCTCTTAAAAAATCCAACGACTTCGGCCGGGTTTGAACCCACGACCTTGGGTATAGAAGCTCAGCATGCTACCAACTACGCCACCGAAACCGCCCATTAATCTATTTTAAGGGTTTGGGAAACTTTGGTCATCAGTAGACATCAGATCTTTAGGTACTAAATGAATAACTGTAATTTGTAACTCTTCAGTCGGTAAACACTAATTTGTCCAATGGCTGGGCGGGTACAAAGTATGAATAATAAGTAAAACACTCCAGGAAAAAATTACCGTGACGTGCTTCGACCGTCAAGTGATCATCATCAGATCCTGATCACTGCGTTGTGGTTTAAATTTGTATAACATGAAGCCAAGGAGAGCGTGGTGCAGCGTTAAGAGCCCTGCTTCGTAAGCGTGGGATCACTGGATCGAATCCCACCGGTGAGCCGCCTTTTTTTTAACATAGGCAATTCGAATAACTGTAGGTGTCGTGAATAATGTTCATTTTGCAGTCAATTGTAATAACGTGTTTTTGAGCGGGAAAAGGGATTCTGAAATGACATTACATAATGTACAGTCGGGGCATTGCAAATACATTAGTATAATACATAGGCAGGTGTATTCTATTAGTCTATATGTATACACTGAAGGCCCAGTCTGTTCCGTTCATTGCACGTCAGTGAACCATCAGACCACCCCGTACCCAACAAGTAGTGTCTCATGCTCTGGGTATTGGCGAGGTCACCTGCACACAAACTAACGATAACGGTGGGCAGTTGTACTCACAGCAAATACAGTGAATAAAGGTATTCTTTCATAAATCTCCTGTACGATTTATTCAGACTCCTTTTTCCCGCTCACATAACACGACATTACAATTGACTGCAAAATAAACATTATTCACGACACTTACAATTGTACGAATTGCCTATGTTTACAAAAAAAAACATCCAAAGGCTCGCCGGTGGGATTCGATCCAGTGATCTCGCGCTTACGAAGCAGGCATCTTACCGCTGTACCATGCGCTCCTTGTCTTCATGTGAACGTACAACGCACATGAACGCCGTACAGCAATTACGAATAATTAATAATTAATTTCTCGGAATCGGCTGAGAAGCGCAACTTTCTACTTGCACCTGGTATACGCCTAGTCATGCCATACGCGAGTTCGAATCGGTGACCCATGCATCGTATCCTCCCCTTGTGAGTGCGTTAAGTTGGTGTTTACTGTATATTGCCATGGAGGAAAGAATAAGAGGAGATGCCCTGAGCTCGTATGAGAGGAGCCAAGCGCTGCGTCCAAAGTGGGCGTATTCGGTGTTCCGTGACTTGCATGAGGCATTGTGCATGCTGTTTGCTTAGTTATCCTTGCAGGATATCTTTCCAGCCTTTTCTCACCTCAACTCATGCTGGAGCAGTTATTAAAAATAAAATCTCTTCAATTCTAATCTCAGCATGTTTACCCTACATACCAAAAAAAAAAGCCATTTCTCTGCAAATCCCAAATTATCAAACAGCTGTCGGTCAATAATTACGGTAGGCCTACGTAATGAATCAATTCGTGGCTAATCGCCAAGTTTCTACCCCCATAAACAAAATACCGTACGGTACCGAAAAGTATAGGCTACCGTATTTTTGTGCAAATATGCGTTCTTTTTTTAAGTGTTCTGTTTATTAATTTAAAGGTTCGTATTCTTGAATGTCAAAAGGTGTACGAACAATGAGTGAAAGTGGCTGAAGTCCACCCGTACCCCTCGAAATTAGGCCTAAAAACTGATGAATGCCTCAACACCAATAAGAACTTAAAAATCAATTCGGTGTAGGTCTAAATACCGTAATTAGTTTGGAATCAATAGTTCCCAACTCGCACCTTCAGACACCTGTATTCAATTTAATCAGTGTTTCAGCGTATTATTACGTTCTGAAGCGTCCCACTTAGAAAACTAGCCTGGCAAAGATAGTCTCATATTTCTATTTAAATTGGCTTTTAAAACGATAACGCAGCTTATTTGTGCCAAGTACCGTGAAGTACAGAGTGTATTCTGCCTATCCAAGAAAAAATCGTGACTTGTCATTGCAGTTTTATGTCACTAAAAACCATTACTAGTTGGAATGGTTTACGGCTTTAAGCATAGCGACAGCCATTTTCTTGCTAACCAAAGTGGGCGTGCCGTTTGGCTTCAACAACTTGTGCTAGGGAGCGCAGCGAAGGCATCTCCTTCCTTTCTTCCCTCCATGTATATTACGATTCTATGGAAGTGAAACTTGGACTATTGGTGCACCAGTCCTCATTTGCTCCATCAACCCATCATTACCAAGGATTGTTCTTAATATCCTGCGCTCCCTTTTTTCCAGTTGGTCAGCTTGACCTTTACTATTCATGGTCAAAGTTTCGGACGCATATAATCCCTCAGGTTTTACAACTGTGTTATAGTGTCGGAACTTTGCCCCTATACTCATAAGACTTTTTGTTGCAGATATTCTTTGTCATTGGGTATGCCTGGCCTAACTTCGTCATCCTGACATTAATTGCTTCCTCTTCTAATCCATTCTGCTAGATGACTTCACCGAGATATCTGAAATTTGTGACTCGACCGATCGTTCATCCATTCAGGTCCATCGCAAATGATTGTCATATATTTTGTCTTCTGAATAGAAATAGAAAATTATATAAAAATTAGCATGCACTTGAATGTTATGATATCTCAGCAGGGCCGTTGGTCGTACAGTTGTTACGCTGTCGCCTGCAGGCCCTCGTGCATAATACAAAATCACAAACCTCTATAAAACAAACCATCCTTATACGGTATAACAAGATTCAAACTACGAATCGTAAATATAAACACCAAGGAAGCTTGTAGTTTTACGTGACAGTTAATATTCAGATCATGAGCGAGGGAACCACCTTATTACGTGGAATCCTAACCACCAACAACTACGGGAACGATGGTCAGATAGTAACATTTGGAACACAGCTCTAATTCCAATTGTATCGATAAGGCAAGCCTAGCATCGCAATAATTAAACATCTTCAACATTATGCCTGGGTTGGAAATCGAACCCTGGCGCCCGTACCATGAACTGCTGTCAAGCGAAAGAGAGGAATGTGTTCTAATCAAAATAAACGAGCGACAAGGTCGGCCAAGGAACTAAACTATTACAGCTGAACGTAGAAACTCCTTTCTATCATTTAAACCAAGGTTACAACGAGAAACTAGCTGTCAGTATTCTCGACAGAATGGGACACGCCTCACCGCCAGAAGTCCGTGTACACTTCATACATGGTGGCCACTCAAATCGGTCAACGATTTTCCAGGAATTTTCCAGGAGTAATTCTCATTTTTCCAGACTTAAAAATAAGCGCGAGTCCCAGGGGGGGGGGGGGGGGGCGCTTTATCGGTTGCCTACTTCAACTCCAAATTAAAGCAGTTGTGTTTTTCTTACTTATACAGATGTTGACAACGCGGTGATTGCGTTATTGATACGCAAGCCTACACACAAATGATTTAATTGTTGTTTTAAAAAAAGCCTTTGTGACTCAAATATCCGCTTAAGAAAAGAGAAAAGAATGCCGCCTGCAATTGTATTGCGGTTAAGTTGTCTATACTCAATATGTTTACAAAAATACTACCGCGTGTTCTCCCACACAGAAACAGGTAGCCTGAGGAAATTTCTTTCGTTAACGATACCCTAAACCGCAGCGGGAGTATGATTTAAGATTTTTATAATTAATTAACAGTGGCTATTTTCCAGGAATTTTTATTTTTTTTGTCATTCTCCAGGAGTTTTCCAGACCTTATAAAAATCCAGGAGTATTCCAAGATTTCCAGGTTTTCCAGGAGTAGTGGCCACCATGTTCATAGGACTTCCCCAACTAGGGAACCTGGCGAACATTAACTCCCAATGATGATCATCTTGCTGCACATATTGTTGATTTATTTTAATGAAAGTAGACGATGGCAATTTATTTCATTTATATTTAAATGACCATAGCAGGGTATTTTAATTGAACGCCCGTTGCAAGTAGTTCCAAATTTGGCTACCAGAGATGCCACTGTCACTGACACCTAGCGGCGAACGTTGGAACTTGATAGAGCGCTTCTACCCAAATAACCCGATTGCAGTGGTAGGTTCTTTTGCATGCCATAAATCTATGACATGTAGTTAGTTATTGTTCTTTTAAGGGGAGGAACTACGAGGTCATCAGCCCCTCTTAGGGCCCGCCGGCTTTACTTCCCCTCCGTAGGAAGGCATACTGAAGGATTTTAACGCTCTTAAGAATCCAACGACTTCGGCCGGGTTTGAACCCGCGATCTTGAGCATAGCAGTTCAGCATGCTACCGACTACGCCACCGAAGCCGAGAATTTATTTTCTATTCAGAACGGGTCAGGGAACGTATTTTAGAAGGAAATCGGTCGTGGAGCTATTCAAAAGAACCATCCCGTCATTTGCTTGATGGTAAAAATGGGAATCCACGAAAACCAGTTTCAGGACGGCTGAGGAATTAACCCAGGCTCTCCCGATGCCAGCGAGGTACCCACATGGTTCAAGAATTGATGGGAATTTCGCAGTAGCGAAAGCCCTCCGAAGCGTTTCATTTATCGAGAAATGACGAGAATGGCGACCGGCACTCTTTTTTTAAATTTCAATTGGTAATGGTGAGTTTCAATTGGTGATGATACAGTGAGTCCGGGAATGTTCTCCGCAGCGCCTACATGCCTGGGAGAGCTAGCTACAGCAGTTACGTTGGAAGCACGGCTGCTGCTTGCAACATCTCTACTTAGTATAAAACAAAGTCCCCGATTCTTAAATGTTATGGGTAAACTTGAGAACAACTGGATGGATTTAGATGCGGTTTTCACCATTCTGTCAAGGATATATGGAGTAAGATTTCTGTAGAAAATAATTTATTTATGATCAAAGAAAGCTGAGCAGTAACGATTTTAGTGGAGAAGTCGATAAAATACCTGGCGTCGAGCGCTTTGTAAGCTTACGCTGGGCAAACCGTTAAGAATATCTAAATACTATGAGTGTAAGAATTGTTCAGCATGAAAAGTTCTACAAAAAAAAGTCAGCGAGAGCATATGTCTATCTTCCATACATCGCCCACTATAAGGGAACAACTGAAGCTTGTCTCTTACAGCTTTATGTGCTGTCTACTTAGAGATTCCTGTTTGTTGAGCTAATTTTCGTGTTTTTTTTACTTGGACTACGCAGCATTATATCGGAGATTTCATCAAGTTCTTCGTCTGTTAAAGCGTAGGCCTGCCTGTTCCCGGTACATTGTGAACTGAGCCAGTCACACGAAATGTACTTACCAAATCCTGAACGGTATCACGGTTTGGACACTTTGAATTAGGAAACAACGCCTGAAATCTTAATTTTACATTTTCTGTAAACCGATGGCCTTCGCGAAAAACTTATTCCACCAAAAAAAAACTCTCTCTTCAGTAGTAAACATTACCGCCTATATACTGTTGCACTCTTCCAATAATAATCTATCTGAACGCTCGCTGACTGTAATACACGCTGAAGACATGCAGGATGGCGCGCTTATCGCGATACACATCGACAGCTCACACGGGGAAGTCCCGCTTTGAAGGACACAGTGCAGTGCAGCCAACTAAAACTCATGACTCAACCACTCACAGCTGCACGTACCCACTGCGGAGAACATTCTCGGGCGCCCTGTAATAATGTTATTGGTTTTACTTCCCTGTTAACTACTGCGGTTTTTAGAGACGCTGGGGTGCCTGAATTTTGCTCCGAAGGGGATCTTTATCGTGTCAGTAAATCTATTGACACGGCTCCCTCGCATTTGCGCACCATCAAATGCCCCCAGTAAAAGAATGAAGAAATTCTGGGAGGAGAAGAAAGGACTAGTCAGCAAACTAATAGTTTCCGGTCGACCACAGTAGGCCAAAATGGAAGTAATAATAATAATAATACTAATAATAATAATAATAATAATAATAGGTTGTGGCCTCCGGAGAGGCACTTCACGATGAGGATAAGACTAACTAAACATCCTGTCCCCATGCCAGCGTAATTTTAACCTTACGAAGTTAACTCTTGCTAAGTGATTAAGACCCGACCACCCCTCACACAGGACAGGAAGGACAAGTTATTGGCTGGACTGAGGAGATATTGGAGAACAAAGATATGATGATGATGATGATGACGATGATGATAATTGTTGTTTTAAGGGGCCTAACATCCAGGTTATCGGCCCCTAATGGTCTGTGTGATAGCGAAAATGTCAATGAAGTGGAAACCAGAACGAAAAGTGAGCAGGAAAATACTTACAAAAAGAAACTCAGATTGAAACTACTCACAAAATGGAGAATGGTAATACTTACAAACGGGAATTTCGAACGAAAATACTCACAAAAGGAATAGAGTGAAAAGTACGCACAAAATGTAGGTGAAGTTCAAAATACGTACAATATGCAACGTACAGTAGAAATACTTACAAAATGCAAATGAGATTGAAAATACGCACAAAATGCAATGTAGATTTCAAAATACCCACAAAATGCAATTGAGAATTAACTACTTGAACAAAGCGGTTTAGGTTGAAAATACAAAATGCAATTGAAATTCAAAAAACTCACAAAAGCCCTGGCCCGGATATTGAAAGACTTACTAAAAAGCAATTTAGATTGCCAATCCTTACAAAATGCAATTGAGATTGAAAAACACTCACAAAATGCAATTGAGATCGAAAAGACTTACAAAATGCAACGGAGATTGAAAACACCCACGAAATCTTAAAGGGAATCTTAAAGGCGAAAGGAAATAGAATGAAAAGAAAACAAGAGGTCGGACCCCTCGAAGAAGGAAGGAGAGCCATGAAAGGCAGGTAGGAAAGGGAAAGAGGAGAGGGTCCGTCCCACAGGTAAGGGACAAAAGGGGGAAACCGGACCCAGCTCAGGAATCCCTCGGGGTCGCCGACTCCAGAACTCACCAGCCCTGAGCCCCTGAAGGTGTAGCATTATCTAGGGTGCACCAAAAGTGGTGGAGCTGCATACACCCGGCCTCCTTGAGGGCCTTGAGCAGAAGGTAGGAGATAACAGGAAAAGAAAAAGAAGGCTGACCCCTCGCAGAAGGAGGGAATCAGAAAAGATGAGACAAGGGACAATTAAGGCGGGAAAGGAAGAGACTCCCTAGGCCTCGGATACCCTAATACCGTCGGGGTCGGAAGAGAACAAGAGTTGACCAAGTGAGGTCGACAGGAAAGAAGACAGAGGAGCCCGGCACAAGTAAGTGGAAGCAATGCCGGACTCAGCTGGGGTCCCGTGGTCGCCAACCCACGTTCCACTAGATGTGAGCCCCTGGGGGGGGGGAGAGAACAAAGAAAGCGTCGCAGAAACACTAGTTATAAGCGCTCATTAGAGGGCTTAAATCACTAAGAAGAAGAAGATTCAAACTACGAATCGTAAATATAAACACCAAGTTCGTAGTTTTACATGAGCCAGGGGACCACCTTATTGCTAATAGTTTCCGGTGGACCACCGTAGGCCAAAATGGAAGTAATAATAATAGGTTGTGGCCTCCGGAGAGGCACTTCACGATGGCCGGGTGTGTCATAGACTCATAGATTATAACGTTCTAACCGCTTAGGCACTTTTAGAATCATCAGTACCATACCAAATCCACGAATGTGCCAAGTCTCGGTTTGTGACAAGTCACTTTTTTATGCCACGTTACATACCGAACTTACTTTAAGGAGTGTCTAATTTCAAGTGACTTGAACATATTTGACACATTTGTGCCTCTGGCAACAAAACATTTATACATTCATACTTTAAGAAATGATAAAACTTCTACAATATCCACAAGTGGATCATAAATCAAAATGCTGTACAAGAAACGGCAAATGGGACTCTTGTTGTAGCTATTACTTCGTGCATCGTACAGAAAATACACGACGTTTAAATGGACGTTTAAATGGACGTCAGATAGTTTAAAAGGTCTTACCCATGCGGGTCTCAAACCCGCGACCTCCGACATTGTAGGCCGTAACTCGGACCACTGAGCTGAGGTCGCGGTATCGAGACCTTCTACAGTAAGTTCCATCTAAACACCTTGTACCCAGTAGCCGCAACCTTCCATTTGTCATCAACATGGCCGAGGAAACCCAAATGTTGAATGCAACTGTTTAAAGCTAATACTCTGAAGAGATAGCCCCATCCCAAATGAACAGTAGGATAATTAAACATATCTATAGCTCAGTTCAATTGAACAACTCAACACTCACGCACGACTATATCTTGTAGCATATAACTTCAGTATGAATTCAATAATACGGACAAAAGAGCAATTTACTTATTAAAATGCTGAACAGGACTTTTAAAAAGTAGTTTATGGCGAATGCCAGAATTTAGACTTGTTCTCTGCTTGAACTGAGGTATCGATATACCATTGGCACTTTTAGGTATACTTACGTCAGAATTATCATCAGCAGCAAGGAAGAAGCGAACGAACGCAGACATTTCAACGCGATTTCACCACATAAAAGTTACCTAATTCGATTGCTTCCTCAAAAGCAAATGTGCGCAAACATTTTTGGTAGCGTTTCAACCAGTCAATGTATAGCTAAAGTGACATCGTATGTTTTTCTTTATCAAAAAATGTCATCAAGGCAATCGAAGCAACACACCCTTGCATTACCAAGAAAATAGGCGGAATACTTATCTGAACTTCAAAACTTTTCCATAACGCACTCAATTATTTAAAAAAGAAACTTTCCCGTGAAAAAGATGATCTTCAGCTATGTTCCATGGCACTGACACAGATGTACCAAACGCAGCAAGCAGTTCGTGCGAATCACTCAAAACGTCATCATCACTGATATAGTTTGTGCAATCCCGGAGATCCTAGTGAACGGCCCATTATTGATTTCCGCGCAATGCGACATGCCTACTGCACGCGGACAACAATCAACTGTCCGCCACAAACTATCACAGAACTCACGAGCATCAAAATTCACGAATTCCAAGGATTAGTAAGAGTAGGTTTATTTACCAAGGCCAGTCTCAAACTCACGAGCCGGGCCAGTTCTTCTTTGAATGGAGAAATGCCAATCCTACCCACATATTTAACAACTGTAGTTATTTGATAATTTAATCGGAATTGTGCGAAAAGGTCCATTTTTAGTGCCAGCCGGAACTGCGTACTCTCTTGTAATTGGCACCTCTCCGTCGTGTAAGCTGAATAACTGAGTAAATATCGGCGTTGAGGGGCGTGGTGGCGCAGCGGTCTAGCTGATGGCCTCTCACCGAAGTGGACTGGGTTCGATTACCGGTCAATGCATGTGAGATTTTCGAAGCGAAACGCCATGTCCTGTGGTTCGGATTCCACGTAAAAAGGAGGTCCCGTTGCTCATGATCGCATGATTAACGGTCACGTAAAACTAAAAGCTTCCTTTTCTTTAAATATCGGCGTTATGGTTGGAGAATTTGGTCTGTAGTAGAGTGATAATTCCTGTTTGCAATACACCGAAAATCCCATTCTAAAACTGGGTGGACAAACATGGGTTGAAGGGCAGTGTGAGTGATCGTGCAGTTTATCCTGCGGTCATCGCAGGCGAGTGCTGTACGGAGTCGTGAATTTTGAGACTAATTAGATTGTTAATTCAGCGAGTTTTGATAATAATTGCTACTATACCGTATTTAGATCGTAAGTTTTGAGACGTAACCATCACAGAAGCTTCACAGAGAAATCTCGAATCAGAACATCGCACTGGGGTTTACAATGTCCATACACCTCAAAATTGACTTCAAAACGGAGGCTTAAAAATACTTAAAGATAGTTTTAAAGCTATAAGTGTTGCCCGAGCTCGGTTGGCTGGTGGAAGGCGCGCGCCTGGCAGCCGGCCGCCGGTCCCGTTCCAGCAAAAGAATCTCACTGTAGAACACTATTCACATTTCAGTTAGAATTCCAAGTTCCGCGTTCCTTAACTTAAGAAGGCAATCACTAAAAATTGTATCATAACACTCACCGGTTATTCGATATTTATGAAATTATACGATTTGAGCACTCATTCCTTTGATTTACTGTTTCTGAAATCCCGTAGTAACTGGAAACTTCATAAGGAGATGCCGATTATGTTTGGCAGCGGATGAGAAACATTTTTAGCATCTACTGTAAACGTGGTGAGTAAAAATGCATGATACTGAAGTGATTTTAAGCACGGCATTCTGCCGTATAAATGAGCGCCCGGTAGAGGGCAACTGAGCCGTCACTGGCGGAGCGCGTGAGCGAGAATGTCCCTGCCAAGCAAATATAAAGACCCTGTATTATGTATTTTTATCATTTCAAATAATCTTGTCGACTTCGTCGATATGCTTGAGTCTAAAGTTATGCGGGACGGAGACGGAAATGACGTCATGCAGCCGCGCGTGAAGCCGAAGTTATCCTTATTGGTTAATGGAGTCTGTTGAAAGAGTCCTGGGCGTCGAGCGACCTGGGGCTTTGAGCGAAGCGGAAAGAATACAGGGTGACTCCTAAAGAGGTGTACAAGATGCGAGATAAGAATACAGGGTGACTCCTAAAGAGGTGCACAAGATTTCAGACAAGAATACAGGGTGACTTCTAAAGAGGTGCACAAGATTTCAGACAAGAATACAGGGTGACTCCTAAAGGGGTGTACAAGATGTCACACAAGAATACAGGGTGACTTCTAAAGAGATATACAAGATGCCATGTAAGAATACAGGGTGCCTCCTAAAGAGGTGTGCAGGATGTCAGAGCAAAATACAGGGTGACACTTAACGAGGTGTACAGTATGTTAGATTCAATTCAAATACAGGGTGACCCTTAAAGAGGTTTGGAAGATATCAGATTCAAATACAGGGTGACCCTTAAAGAGGTGCCCTCGCGGGAAGCCTAAGTTAATGGGTAATGGAGTCTGTTGAAAGAGTCCTGGGGATTCGAGCGAAGCGAGAAGCCCTCCTGAGCCTTTGTAGCATTTGTAGCATGCGTCATTTGAAATGATATAACGTATAGTCTTTCAGACTGACTGTAATTTTATGTGCTAATAAGTGAAAAGCCGGAATGTATTTACATTTTAAAAAATATTTATTTACCTAAAAAGACGAGCCCTACTAATTAGCTTGTTTCCTGTTACTCATAATATGGGGATGTCCAATAAGTTTTACCGTAAATTATAAATAGCCTACTATTTCACAAAATGTTAACATCTCTGATTGTCAAAACTTGTAATGTAATCACTACTATTCTGGTTCGTGTAACAGAATTTCAATTGTAGAATGGATCTCAGGGGAGCTTGTGCTCGAGAGCACTTTTGCATGTCATTTAATGAGCGCTGTGATGCTCCCGAGCACTGTTTGGATCGTAAAACGAGAGCACCAGGTTGAGAACCCTTGTAATAGGATCGTCCTACATATGCCATGTCTGTTATGAAGCATTACAATGGAAATGGCTCCTTGAAAGCCAACTACACATTTATCAGGAAGTACACTTAACATTAGCTTCAGGTCACAGATAAGATAGCACACATGTAGGACAAAGGTAAAGTAATATATCACAGGTTGAGGAAGTGATCTCTATTTGCACAGCGACACATTTATAAATCCTTTGCACTATTTGATCACAGTTTAAAGACAATAGAATTAACAGAGTGACAAGTGTGTGACCTCGGAAATAAAACAGTCGTATTTTTTATTTTTAATATTAGATGGTAACGACGCGAATCTGAACACTTTTGGGGTATTCCATCCCTCGAGCCAATGCCCCACGGATAACAAAAAATATGAAACAAAGCCAAAAAAAATATCGGCACGCCGGAAGCCGGAGGTAGATTTCACAGGGGAAAAAGCTATTTCGATTTCACTAAATTTGCAGATTGTTGTAAACCTACTGTATTTGTTACACGTGTTTAGCAAACGAGAAGTCTCATCTTTGTATAATTCCGAAAACATTTTGCTCATCCCTACGTAAGGGCAGGCCATATCAAAAATTCTTTCAGACAAAAGTTTTAGGTAATTTTTACAGGACTATTGACAATGAATATTAGGGGAGGTATGATTTTCTCTCTCCCAAAACACCATTTCCCCACCCCTTTGATCAATGGTTGGTGGTACCAAAAGCGTTACCGAGATGAGTTTTTGGCCGTTATCCGAAGAATTGTACGAGCTTTCAATGGATTCGTTTATTCATATACTAAGAAAGTTAGAGCGATATTTCACTTTTTCGAAAGAAAAAAAGGCTCCACATGTCCACTCCCTTGGTCCGATTTAGCGCATTAACGAACACGACCGAGATTTTGAACGTTTATATTTTATTAATAAATTTGCAAGTGATTGGTGGAAAATGACGATAGTTATCGTGTCCACAGGAAAGTGATATATTATAATAAAATGTATGTAAAAGTCTGTGTGTCTAACCCTGAACAAAAAAGGGAGAGCTGAAGGAACTTGAGATAAAGGAAAGGAGGATCCTGAGGAAAATTCTCGGACCATGCAAAGATGATCACGGAACATGGAAAAAGAGGAAAAATGAAGATCTGTATATGCAGACCGAAACCATTGTGGTCACTATGCGTAAAAGGAGGCTAAAATTTGACGGGCGTTTGATGAGAATGGAAGGGAACCGGCTGATCAAGATTTTTTTTTAAATACATCACAGGGTGGAAAGCTACTACAAAATGGGTAGAAGAGGTCAAAAGAGACGCCATTGAAGTTGGACTAACTGAACTTTGTCATTCATGATAGGAAAACATTTCGAAGCTGAGTTCACAATATAAAGACGTTCAAAGAAAAAAAAGTGACAGTCAGTCTAAAAGACTACAAATGCTGAAAAATGCTAGAAAGGCTGGGGGCTTCGCTCGAAGCCAAAGACTCTTGACATGTTAGAAAATTATCTGCATACTTATCTTGCTTATCTTGTTTCAAATTACTCGCGAACGGCAATTGCAAACCAAGGGCAAATCAAGGTCAAGCGCGCGGGATGCCGTCACGCTCACCAGAGCGCAGGGACGTACCCCTTCCATCCAGTCTAAAAACACTTATAGTGGGCGATGTATTGAAGATAGAGATATGCTCTCGCGGACTTTTTTGTAGAACTTTTCATGCTGATCAATTCTTACACTCATAGTATATTGATATTTTTAACGGTTTGCCCAGCGTAAGCTTAAGAAGCGCACAGACGCCAAGTTTGTTTTCGACTTTTTCACTGAAATCGTTACTGCTTGGCTTCCTTTGATTATACATAAATTATTTTCTACAGAATCTTTCCTCGAGATATCCTTTACAGAATGGTGTAACCCGCATCAAAATCCATCCAGTGGTTCTCGAGATTACCCGTGACATCCAAGAATCGGGGATTTTTGTCTTATACTAACGAAGTAGAGATTGTCGGGGAACACATGCACCAAGCGGTACTATGACGTCACACACCTCAGTGCATTTGGGTACATTTCGTACCGTCACCGTAACGTAACGCCAGACCCCAGCGTAACGACCAAGATCATTTAAAATGTTAAAACCACCACAACACAGGCCAAATTTGGTAATAACAGAGGAGCAGAGAGAGATTAGAAGTGAAAGAATGAAGAGGTTCTGGGAAGAAAAGAAGAAAAAATTGACCAGAAAGCCTTAGGTTCCATGCGGTCCACAGTTGGCCAACGTCGGAAACAAACTAAGTCTATATAATATGTTGTACATTAAAACCGTACCGATTTCAGTCACATTGTGACCTTACTCAGCGTAAATGTGCAAGAACATACAGTTAATATAAATTTTGCCATAACAGAGGATTCTGTTACGCTGAGGAAGGTCACAGAAACAGGTACGGTGTAGTGTACTGTTACGTGCCACCCCTAGCGGCAAGTTCGTTAACTGGATTACGGTGAGTAGAAGCACAACACAAATTGTTCCTTTAAAGAAACGTATTAACTTTATTGCGGGCCAGAAAGACACACCACACAATAGCAAATACAAGCAATTAGTATCTCACTCTAGTTTCCTCTTGTAGCGAACACTTGCCTTTCACTAGGTCTTGCAGTTAATCCTCGCTAATGGGACCGGTGGCCTCGGTAGAAATACCTGCAACACTTCCTTGAATACACAAGCTACAGTTATTTACGATAGCCAGTCACTCACCATACACACTGTTTCGCTGTCCGCTGGCTAGGGAAACAGCCCCCGGTGTTTTCGCAATTCACCACAATATCTCTGTCGCACTAGGTAAACACTCACTCTTCAAATACAGTCCCTCCGTAGGCTTCACACTCCTGCGCTGTCAAGAGAATCAGCTTCACTAGGGTTTCGCAAGTCACGTCACCAACAACTGTCGCTCAGGTAAAAGCACGCACTAGCTCAAAAACACACTGTCCACCTCGCTGGCCAGGTCGCTCTTATATAGCAGGCTGGTGACTCAATGAATGCTTCTAGACCCGTCCAGGATTCACGGCTTCTCGAGATTGCCATCACTGGCTGGGTCACGAATATTCTGGACCATCCCTTTGTCCTCGCAGCCCGTTGCGTAAGGCGCAGGTAATACACTGAGGCAGAGCACAGCCCGGGGCAGCTGTGACTCACGCGGCGAGGCGACGAAACAAACTCACAGCCGTAACAGTACAATATATTTACTTATGGGTACTATGTACTATGTTGACAGAATCCTCTGTTATGGCAAAATTTATATTAAGTGTATGATCTTGCACATTTACATGTCCTAAATTACGCCAAAGTCAGACCAACGAATCATAAACTTGGTGGTCATTGACTGCTCAAGTGTACTATCAACACAGGCTACAAGCTTTAAATCAGAAAGCCAAGGTCAGCCGCGGAAACCTGATATACGTAAATACTTTCTTTGTTTTTGCAGTTCATCCTGGAGGGTTTCCACGCCGCCAAGAATGTGACCACCAAGAAAGGGCCCTGGGATCTTGTGACAGAATACGACTCGAAGACGGAAAACCTTGCCGTGACAGCACTGAGGAAGAAGTTCCCCACACACAAGTAAGAATGATCATTGAAAATTCCACACTTAGCTTTGTTATCTGTCAATCTTGAGTACATGCAGCATCACTAACCTTGCCCAAAAAATAAGATGCTTCATTAACGTCAGTTGCTTCGCCATTTTTCGTTTCAAGGAGCCACTGAAATACATTCAAGTCTCGAATAACCGCATTGAAGAAAAAAAAAAGGTTGTTCTTGTTATTTGAATTGAGGGTCTGTGCTTAACGAACATGATGATGATGATGATGATGATGATAAGGGGCCTAACATCGAGGTTATCGGCCCCTAATGATCTGCATGATAGCGAAAATGATAATGAAACGCAAACCAGAACGAAAATTAAGTGAGACGGAAAATACTTACAAAAAGGAACTCAGATTGAAACAACTCACAAAAAGTTCTTACAAAAGGGAATTTAGAACGAAAAGATTCACAAAAGGAATAGATTGAAAAATACCCACAAAATGAAGGCTAGGTTCAAAATACGTACAAAATGCAAAGTAGCGTCGAAATACTTACAAAATGCAACTGAAATTCAAAATACTTACAAAATGCAAATGAGATCGAAATTACGTACAAAATGCAATTGAGATTCAAAATACTTACAAAATGCAATTGAAATTGAAAATACACGATGCAATTCAGATTGAAATATCCCAGTTCCAATCCAAATTAGTCACAAAGTGCAATTGAAATTCAAAATACTTACAAAATGCAATTGAAGTTGAAAATGCTTACAGATTCAAACGACTCATGTGGATTGACAATACTTACAAAATGCAATTTAGATTGAAAATACTTAACAAAATGTAATTTAGATTCAAAATACCCACAAAATGCAATTAAGAATCAAAATATGTACAAAATGCCCACCAAACAAAATGCAATTTAGATGCAAAATTCGTGCGAAATGCGGTTTTGGTTGAAAATACTTACAAAATGCAATTGAAATTCAAAATTCTCACTAAAAGGCCCGGCTACCTGCATTGAAAGACTTACTAAAAAGCAATTTAGATTGTCAATCTTTACAAAAGGCAATTGAAGTTGAAAACAATCGCGAGATGTAATTTAGATCGAAAAAACTTACAAAATGCAACGTAGGGTAAAAATACCTAAAAAAATCGCTAAAAGGGAATTGAGATACACGGTGAACCAAGTAACAAAAACAGTGCGTGAATCTTAAAGAGAAAAGTAAATATAATGAAAAGAGGAGAGGAGCGGAGAGGTGAGGAAAGGGGAGAGAGGAGAAGGTCCGCCCCAAAGGTAAGGGACAAAAGGGGAAAACAGACCCAGCTCAGGAAATCTCACATGCATTGACCGGGAATCGAACCCGGACCGCCTTGGTGAGAGGCATACAGCTAGACCACTGAGCCACCACGCCCCTTGCAACTTACTGCTGCAGACGATAACTTGTAGTTGTTTTTACTTTAGGCATCGTAGAACTTCCTTACACTTCACAGTGCCAGAAATGAACTGCATGTGAGTGACACTGGTTCCAGGTAGCTGGGCGAGGGGGAAAGGTTTGGCACGTGGTGCAATATGGATATGGACAAGGAAATCTCCGACTTCCACAGTGAGTGGGACGGGGCGACAAGTTGAGAATAACACAGTTGCAAGCTGACATACGCTCTGCATGAACATTAGATAGTTCACAGGTTCTTCCCCGTTTAAGTACCACAGAACAAAATTGTAATAAACTGAAAGATCTAGCATACTGATTTTTTTAAATGCAAATACTATGTCTTTTTATGTGCTAATGAGTGAAAAGCAGGAATTTATGTATTTATAGAAAAAATGCTTAATATATGTATTTACATTTTAAAAAAAAATTTATTTACCTAAAAATCCGAGCCCTAGACTATTAATAACAGAGACCTGAAAGAGGTCAGTACTATAGCTGTTACCTGACAAAGCAAACTCCTATAAACAGAGCAAAAAATGGTTAATAAATATTTGAATTATCAGGGAAACGGTGAAAACCGACAATTTAACGGTGTGCCACTTTTAAATTTTTTATATGTTTTAAATGTGCTGATGGTGGCTTTTAAGTTTGCACCCTGTACTCGACACAGGAGGTAGTTCACAAGTAAAAAGTTTCAGTGGATTAGGCTATATTTGGTAGAATCTGAGATGAGAATTGTTAACGTTTGAAGGTGTTAACCCTTAAGGTTCATAGGCGAGGAGAGTGAAGCTATCAAGGAGACCAGTACCGAGCTCACAGATGATCCCACGTGGATCATCGACCCGATCGACGGAACCACCAACTTCGTGCACGGTTACCACGAGTCGTGCATCTCCATGGGGCTGAGCGTTAACAAGGAGATGGTGGTGGGCGTCGTCTACAACCCCATCCTCGACTTCATGTTCAAGGCGCGCAAAGGGCACGGGGCCTACTTCAACGATAAGAGAATTCACACCTCAAAATGCACAGGTACGTACATGGGGAAACAGTCTCTCACATTACTGTACCCCGTTGCCACCTCCAAATGAATGCAGTGTTTTTGTGATGGATGCTGTGAGGGTCAGCGCTAATGCACTGGTTCAGTGCAATAACAAACATATTTGGCAAGTATGCATCATAAATTCATAATAGTGTTGCATGGGAGTTTTTGAGGTTACTACCCACACAACGCATGTGTTCCGAGTCTTCAGTCGCTCTCCACGTCTCACTGTCCTGAGCTAATTGTTTCATCTCTCCGTAAGCTTGCCACGGTGGGTGAGTGGTTATAGTGTCAGACTACCAACCCCAAGATTGCAGGTTCGCTCCTGGCCATGGTAAGTGAAAGGCGACGAAAATCACGACACTCGTGTCATACGATGTTGGCATGTTAAAGAGCCCATTTGAATTCAGTAGGCCGTGTTCAATGGCAAAATTTTCCGCCAATACAAAGTTCCTCATTTCTCTACTTGAAAGCGCTGTAGTGTCAAGCAGTTCTAACCTCCTTGACTTTAATAGCGTTCAATGGAACGACGAAATTCGACATGCAAGCTACCCTCTGGGTGTCCATTAACAAAGCTTGCACCAGGCACCCGAGGCCATACGATATTATTATTATTATCTCTACATAGCAATCACACCCCCCACTTCCGAAGCACCTACCCCTACACTTCTTGTCTTCAACCCTTCCTTCCATAACTAAGTTTGCTAATCCTGGGTGTCGTAGCGTATGCCCATTTCATTAGCACTAGCCAGAAACACCTCTCCTCCTTCAAGCGCCAATCAGATCGGCTCTCGCTGCTCGCGCCAAAAGTTCCAAAGCCGAATGAATCGGCGCGCTGTTCATCTTATATTTGTAGATTTCTGTAGGCATACGTCCGTGATTATTTCATACTGTTGGAAAGGTGAGGTTCCAAGCTTGCCTGTGCGGTGTCTACTTTTTTCCTTCGAAGTCCGTTACGCGATAGGTTTGAGTTTGTATTCACGCTCCACCAATCACGCACGTTCCCGCCAAAATTGCGGTGCAGCTGTTTTCTTCTTGTTGACGTTTTCTGCCTACATCTCCTTCATACAGCTGGAAACGTAGTGTTTTTTTCGAATATGACTTAGGTGTCCTTAATTTAGGCTCAAAATTGATTTTTTTTTACAAAAATACCGTAATTGAAAAATTGAACAATTATCAGAATAACCTCATTTAAAAAGTTTTAGATGCAGTATTTACTTTACGAACATAATTTATGAAAGAATGAGGAATTGGCTATAAAACAAAGCAAAAATAATGATTATGTCATTGAAAATGGGGTATTTATGATTCTTTTTCGAATAGTCTGCAAGATCCTTGAAAATGGCTTGGCACTAAGAGGGTTATTACCTCTCCTTCTAGCGGCTTTGGTGGCGTAGTCGGTAGCATGCTGAACTGCTGTGCCCAAGATAGCGGGTTCAAACCCGGCCGAAGTCGTCGGATTTTTTAAGAGCGTTAAAAATCCTTCAGTATGCCTTCCTTCGGAGGGGAAGTCAAGCCGGCGGTCCCATGTCATAGATTTATGGCATGTAAAAGATCCTTTCACAGACTAAACTTGTGTAAAGCTAAATTGTTCGGTTAGATTTCGCATTTGGCATTTATTATCCCATTACTTTCACTGTTAACACAATTTTTTTCATTATTTGTCCTATATTTTACATTTTATTGGTACTTCTTTGTTCACACGTGTTTCGAAATATCACTTTTTCTACCATGTAATATAAAAAACATTCCATCGACAAGCAGTATAGAATGGAAAATAATTGTCCTTTGCTGGATTTAATCATGTACGAAAATTGTTCCGAAATCTGTTTAAAAAAAAACAATTATTGTGGTTTTTGGCCAGAGTGAAGAATCAAACACCAAGCAAGAAAACTAGAATGTGATGAAAATGTTGCAGCAAAGTCAATAAACACTGAAACAAACCCCATTTACGAATTCAGGCACCCAAATAACCTGCCCACTATAAACACTTCCAAAAAATACTGGAAAATGTTTGAAGTTTGCCAATAATTTACAAAAATCAGGAGGATAACTTGAGTAATCGTGAAACAGGTAAAACTACGGAAAATCGGGAAAATTGGCAGGAATGCCTCTAATATTCATCAATCAAATGCTTCTATTCTACTCTTTTCTGCCGCACCATTAGTCAGTTTTACTTCTATAGAGCGCCATAGATTGGAAAGCATGTGCGATAGGTTGCGGCCTAGCCTTACACCTTTTTAAATAGCAGCCTCAATGAAGTATGGTTTCTGTATAGACCTTCATATCCCTGTGCTTTATGCCAATCCTTTTCAAAACGTTGAACAATTTATTCTAATCATCATGGCCAAAAGCCTTGAACGTTCTCGTATTACATTATTCTACCATTCAAGATCACCATTCAAGATCAGCCTAAGACTTAGTAGGCCTACAGCTTTCCTTGATCCTATGTTTTTCCTACAACCAAACTGATCTTCACCCAACTCATTTTCAATCTGTCATTCCTACACAACCTACAGTGGTGATTTTCGATGATCCAACCAGGCTTTTAACTTGTCTGCCGTGCATGTCAGAACAGCCATATCTGCGTTTCTCATTGTTCAAGTGGCTGTTCTATAACACACTAGGAAGTTTATGCAACTGCATGTTGCAGTACAACAGGTATATCTTGACGAGACTTGGGGAAAACACAAGCCAGTACTTATTAAGGTGGTCTTTTCTCTCATACTTTCAGCAAATTGAGCTCAAAATAGCATATCTGGACCATTTTCAAGGTCAATTCAATATTTTTCCAACAAATAATTTCAATCAAAGGAAGGCTTTCATGGGAATGAGGATCTGCTTTATATACATACAAGGCATCTAGAAGAGAATAGCTACTCACGCGCACTCGAATTTGGACGAACGTCGAGGTACAGTATCTATTGACAGCATAAATGAACAGGTTACAAAAGAACACTGTGAAGCCTGCATTAGACGCTGATGGAAGATATTTACAGCATCTATTATGAATCGCAAATGTAAGTCTATTTATTATAGCTTACTTTAAATAATTTACTATATGGATTATGACTTCCAGATCGCTCTGAATTCCAACAACTTTTGCTGAATAAATGTAAATTCGTATTTAGGATACTACCTTTCATAATATACATTCAGGTTTTAAATATCACTTTCCTAGTCCCCATCAAGATTTGTTCCGATATTGTTTGATAAACAGTTGTAGGCACATAATTTGATATAATATTTCTGTTACAGATATAGCACACTCACTGCTTGCTATGGAGATATCGTTTGCACGAATACCTGAACATCGAGAGAAAGTCTTAGCAAGATTAAGGGGGTTGGTTTCCAAAGCACATGCGTAAGTACCATTACAATCATAATATGTAAGTTGATTTTAGAATGTTCCTTTTTTTGTCTTGGCATATCGTGGCCATTAGCTCCATGTATTTACGAGTGAGTGTGTCTGCTAGTGAGTGTAATTGGGGCTAGGATTGGGAAGAAGGCGGCTATGGCTTTATGTTATGCTTGAAATGGAAAACCATGGAAAACAACTTCTATGATGGCTGAGTGTGTCTCATTCCAGCCTTCTTGGCAGAACAGTTATCAAACTTATGACCTTTGGGAGAGATGTCTCAATACCTAGGCCTACAGCTAGATTAAAGAACAGGGCTGTCTCCCTATGTTCTCTCTCCGTTTGTCCCATTACAGGCTCGGGGCTCCTATTATATTTGTCCAGATATCTCTTCATGCTAGTGGGTTGCTAGCCTTTAGGCCCAGGTCATCTGCCTCGAATAATACACAATACATTTAAAAACCCCTAAAACTGCGACGTAATGAAAAGCCGACAAGTAAACGAAAGGTATTATAACATCATCTCTTATATACTGTATATATTCTCAAAACCAATAAAACATGCCAATCAACACAAATTAAAATGGAGCATATGGTACTGTATCTATTCAATTAACTATCAATAACTAAAATAAATACTGCTTAAAGTGTGCCTTCTTACAGAGGGACACCCTGATATTTGCTTCAAATTAAGAAAATTACAACATTCCATTGCTAATAAATGCGTATTTAAGAGAGAGATTGCCGTCATGATGCGAGTTCAAGGCATGAATAAAATGTTCCCCCTTTTTATGTCATGTGGCAGGATTCGCAGCGTGGGAACTGCAGCGCTCTCCCTGTGTTACGTGGCCAGTGGTAGCCTGGATGCCTACCATATCGACGGTCTCTACAGCTGGGACGTTGCTGCTGGCGCAGTTATAATAAGGGAGGCAGGAGGAGTTATTTTGGACTCAACTGGTGAGAAAACCATTTCTTTTTCTTTTTACCCATGGGAACAGATATAGGGAATAACAACCGAGATCAAGACGAATAATGTTTTATCAAGGGATGTTACAACCGGGTGAGTTAGCCGTGGTCGTTACGGCCTGACTGCTGGCAGACGCTTACATCCGGGAGGCGAGGAGGTTCGAATCCCCCCGCCGGCAACCTTGAAGATGGTCTTCTGTGGTTTACCAGCTTCCTTCCAGGCAAATGCCGGGATTGGTCCCTAACTATAAGCCACAGCCACTACCTTCCAATTCCTTGTCCTTACCTTCCAACTTTCCTCCCCAGACAATACTCCACACGCGACGGTACTTGTAGCTCACCCATTGGGTGTCCGCCTCGAAGCAGCTACAACAAAAAACTGGCGAGCCGAACATGCCCTCGGACACTCCCGGCACTAAAAGCCATACGCTACAAAAAAAAGGATGTTACAAAGGAGCTCGCACAAAGAAACTTTATTTAACAAGCAGATAGAAACAACTATGGTGATTTCGGTGTTATTCCAAAAATAAAAACCCAGCCCATAACACCATGAAGGAATTGGTAGTTTGTGCTGACTTTCAAGATATAAACTATAACATTTTCAGGTTTGAATTACAGTATTTATACATGTCTCACCACGTGAGTAGTGGTTGCGGACGATGGACTATAGTGTAGCATAGTTGACTTTTAGTAAACTGTTCCCTCTCAAACATGCCTCGACGACTCATATCACCTGGTCAACAACCGTCTGGTCTGTGTGCGAGTGGATTATCTGTACAGACTACAGCTCCAAATGTAGGTCAAGAAATAGCTACGATACAATGGATATGGCAAGAGTGGTTAAATGAAGGTATGCACACTCGTAGATCTGACTCGGGTCTGACTCGACGGACAACTGTGAGACAGAATCGCTGCATTATTTGAATGAACCGGATGGATCCCCGCACAACAGCAGTGCAAGCTTTAACAACAGTGGCACATTACACAACAAACAGTTGGGAATCGCCGGCATGCAACCAGTGTTCCTGCAGAAGGTGTTCCATTGCCCCCCCCAACATGGATGATCAGCTTTGGATGACGAATGGCATAGTGTCATCTACATGCAGGTAGCTTACGAGCCTGTATTCCTGCAGGTGTTTCATTGCCCACACAATATCCGACATGAAAGGTTGGCGTGGTGCCGACAAAGACTGGCGTTGGACGAAGAATGTCATGGTATCATCATTACTGATGAATTAAGCTTCTGTCTTTCATGCAGGGGCAGATGACCTCGCTGTTCCTCCTCTTCAAGCAACTACCTGTCTTGCCCGCAAAGATCCCTGCAATCACGTGCGACGAAGCACCAAGTAGAGGGAACCCCCAGACCTCATTGTCGAGAAGCAAACAGGGTCAATGCCATGCATTATGGTCTGAGGAGCTGAGAATCACAATTGGTGATTATTGAGGGCAATGCGACTACTCGCTAGTTGAGTAGTAGACAGGGTTGTCCCTGTGATGGTGAACATCACAAATGCAATGTTTCAGCAAGACAATGCCCGAATTCACACTTCCCCAGGGAAGCTATCCACAACATCACAACTTTACAATGGCCCACTAGATCCCTGCACCTCGACACTATCGAGCATTTGTGGGACATGATGGGTCGACAACTGGCCAACTTGCCACTTCTGGAACAACTGACTCATGCAGGACCAAAATTTCCCAGGAAGTCATTCAGCGCCATACTGACGTACTGCAGTGAGGCTCATGGTGGACACACCTACATTGAATTTTGTCCACATTTGAGATCAGAAGAATCTGAAAGTGTTATTGTCATATTCATCCTGCTTCTTCAATTCCAGCAGTGCAGCACCATTCCTTCATGTTGTTGCAATTACCAATTTCATGAGTGTAGCTTTATCTTATTTTATAAGTAAATAATATAGGTGGCCACATGGTGCAAACCAGGGTCTATATTCCTATAAAAACAATAGGTTAATTTGATCATGAGAATTTGAAGACTATTATTTCTTACATTTTAACAATAGTTTTTCATTGACACTTATTGCAATGATCGGCATAATTGATGAATGAAATAATCCCCCAAATATACTGTACTTATGAAAAGTTCTGGATACAAAATTTATTATCTAGACTTAGTGGATGGAGATGAGTCGTGTATCAGTGATTGTTTCCCAACGTTTCGACTTTTATTGCAGTGACCTTAATCATGTCTGGGTACGAGTTGGGGTCTGTAGTTTGAGTACAGACACCAACTAGTACCCACCCATGATTAAGGCGGCTGCAATGACAGCCAAAATGTCGGGAAACAATCACCGATACACGACGCAGCTCCATCCTGTAACCTTAGATGATGAACTAGACACCAGCAGTGGAAGCCTACAATCAAAATGGATACAAAATATTCATACCACATTAATAAAATAGGCCTGAAATAATTTGAAAAATGGTTTGAATATTTTAAATTGCTGCATCAAGTAATATCAATCACAAATATTAATTTAAATCGATATACATTTTATACTCCAACATTCCACAATATACCAAATCAAAATGTTTAAAATTGCTTTGGAATTGAAATGAAATCTATATTAAATTAAAATTTTACCTAATGAATAGGTAAATAAATGCTAATCCACCTTAAAGTCAACAATGTATTGAAACTAATTACAATGTAACACCAGATTCGGTTAACTTGTAACCTTCTTCAGTTACCGTATAATAAAAATATTAAACTCATAGCATCAATCTTACATTAACATTCTATGCAAAAAGAGATAAAGACTAGAAATTTATTTTTTCAGTATTCATAGACTAATCTTCAAATATTAAAATTCTGTTAAAAATATTGTTAATTATAATCTAAAATGCTGTCTAAATTGTTAAAATATGGAAAAATATAATGTAAATTTTCTTTAAATATCAGATCTGTTACAAATGTATTATTATTGAAATTTTAAAAATATATATATAAAAATATAACAGTATAACTAATTTTATCACAAATTTCAAAGATGCCTCAAAATTCATCACGATTGGTCTGCAAAAAATCAAAAAAGTCCGAAAATTTAAATACCTAGGCGAATGGATTACCCCCTAATAATTCAGAAATAGCTGCCATTGAGAGCAGATGTAACAAATTGGAAGGTGCCTTTCAAACCTGCAAAAACATTTACAAAAGTAAAAGCTTGTCCCGGAATGTCAAACTTTGTCATTATAACACAGTAATTAGGCCGTCAGCACTGTATGCTGCAGAATGCTTACAGATGACAAACAAAGGCCCATTGAGAAAATTAGAACTTAAGGATCGGAAAATTCTAAGGAAAATATTAGGACCTGTTAATGATAATGGTACTTACAGAAGAAGACATAACAATGAATTATTTGAACATATAGAAGATTTGGTGAGTGTGATGAGAAAAAGGAGAATGTCTTTCTTTGGACATTTGGAACGGATGGAGCATCATCGACTTTCATATCGAATACACTCATCAATCTCTAAAAAAAATTCCTATTGTAAATGGTCGATGCAAGTTAAAAAGGACCTAACAGAAGCTCGAATCAATCAAGCTCTGGTTTGGGATAGGAACCTGTTCAGAAAGGCGGTAAAATCAACCAGTAATCTACACCCTTTAACATCTGTGATGCCTCGCCCTCACTGCAAGTGGACGGAAGAAAGGAGAGCTGAACATTCGTCAAGAATGAAGATCTACTGGCAGACGAGAAAACAAGCATTACAGTGATCATATGAGTGAAGAACATCGTGGTCCATTGATGGCCGAAACGACTCAAAAAAAAAACTTATACTACAGTAAAATTTTCAGTGTGTGAACAGACAAAATGTTGACCAACAAGGTCTTGAAACATAACATTCTTGCTTTATGAACATAATAACATTAGACTTAGAAGAGAACTGTATCCCTCCTTAGTATACTATTACTACAATTTTAATTTTGTATACTGCAGGGTTTTAAAGTTATGACAGTTCCTATTTGATATCGTCTTATTTTGCTACCTTATTTTATCATGGTTGGTCGATTGTTTTTCTTAGATTCAAGTTTCTGATTATTAATTTTAATAGCTTTTCGTAATGAATTATTTCCTTTTTTAGCCTATTTTTCACATTTTGCAAAAATGAGGAAAAAGTAGTCTTATGAGATCGATCCGGGAAAATGTGTGTCTGTCTGTCCTTGTCTGTCTGTCTGTCTGTCTAGCTGTGTGTGTGTGTGTGTCCCCCCCCCCCCCTATCAACTCCTAAATGGCTGCAGCAATCGAAATAACATTTGGTAGGAGTAAAGATCTATACCAGAATATCTCAAGGCCATATTTGAAAATGATGTCAGTGCTACCAACTGCTGAAAAATCGCAATTGAAATTTGAGCTCCATGTTGGATATCTTGGAAGGTATGAATGGGAGCTATTTCAAAATTGGCACACATATAGATAATAATATTGCAGTTTAATTTCCAGAAGGCCATACATGGCAGTGTTGCCAACTGATAGGTCCAATATTTAAATGCATTTAACTTCTACACTATCTATTGGAATTCAACCAAATTTCGTATGTTGTATGTGTACATAACCAGATATGACTGAACGTATTCTTATGAACCACCAGTGCTGCCAACTGTTAAAAAATGCTCTTAATTTCTATTATCCAAATACCAATATATATGAGAAAGTATACAAGCCGACAGCTTTAAACTATGCACACGTATAGTACCTGACATTCTATATTAATTTGGAGAAACTTATATACGTCAGTGCTACCAACATGATTCTAAGCCTGCTGAGAGGTCCAACTTTAAATACATGTAACTTCCATACTATCATTTGGATTTCAACCAAATTTCGTATGTGCTATGTGTACCATAACAGCTATGACTATGCGTATTCTTAAGAGCAACCAGGGCTGCCAACTGTTAATAAATGCTGTCTCTATTTTTGTTACCTTAATATCAATATATCAGAAAGAATGCAAGCCAATAGCTCTAAACTTTGCACACGTATAGTACCTGGCATTCTAGATTACTTTGGAGTAACTAATATATGTCAGTGCTGCCAACATGATTCTAAGCCTGCTGATAGGTCCAATTTTAAAATGCATGTAACTTCTATACTAACTAATGGATTTCATTCAAAATTGGCACAACAATAGATCATATTATTTCAGATTATTTCTGACCAATACATGCATGACACTGTTGCCAACATGATTTTACGCGCGCTGTTAGATCCAATGTTTAACTGCATGTAACGTCCATGCTATTCATTGGACTCCAACCAAATTTTGTATTCTGTACCTTAAGAGATGGAACTAAGAATATATTCAGTCACCAGGGCTGCCAACTGTAGTGCTCTATTAGGCTACATTATGCCAGGTATCCAGTATTTCGAACTAATTAGAAATTTCGATATTACCAACTTAATTTCATCATTATTCTAGATAGATCCATATCGATTAATCATTGGCATGAATCTTAAATTTTAAGAAAAGTAGGGTCTTTAGTTCGTCACGGAACTTCTTGTTGTCCTTTGCGAATTATTTATGTTTTACACATACGTCATTGTTATTGTAGCCTATTGACTAATGGAATGAAGTAAGTAAATTTCTTTTTAATCAAAGCTTTATTTTTTTCATTCCAGGTGGACCTTTCGACGTGATGAGTCGGAAATATTTAGCAGCAGCCAATCAGACTCTCGCTGATGAAATAGTCGATGTGTTCAAGAAAGCCGACGCAACACTAGTCAAATAAAGAAATATTGTAAATATAGTGTGTAAGGGAATTTTCACACAAGCAGCCCGAATGTTGTAAGTCACAGTATTACATAACACAGAAGGTGTTCGGAGATCCCAAACTGTTTGTTGTGGTTCAAACGTTGGCATTGAATGCTGACTGGCTGAGTGATCTTGGAACCTCAACTGACCTTGATTTTGAAGGTATACAATCATTGGATGAGTGTGCATTTAGTCCACATTTGAGATTAGATGGACCTTAAAGTGTTACAATCTTATCACAGCCAAACATTTGCCCAGCATGCCCAATGTCTGCAGTACAGCACCACTCCTTTATGATGTTGCAATTTCCAATTTCAGGAGGAGAGCAGTTTCTTTCCCTTATTTTATGCCTGTCACCATCAACCCCATCGTGACTGGTCTATGAACTCACTAGGCAGCCCTTTCTGATTGAAGATTTAAGATTGCCATCTACCAGCGTCAGTACAGTGTTTTTGCAGAAGTGCAAGCAGAAAATAGACATTTGGAGAGTTTTAGAGTGCCGAAGCGATGACATCAGAACTCTGGACACAAGGGAACTACGAGTTGAGACACCTAGTAACGAGAATAGCTGTGCATGGTTTTCATCACAAGGTCTGCGGTAATACACACTTTCACTCACCAGATGGAAATGGTGTATATGTGTTGTGCAAGAGAGCATGTGATAGATCCCATATACTAACATGTCCCGAAAGAACTCAATCATTACTAGCATATATTGAAGACTCAGTAGGGCAATGCCCCAATACTATCTCTATTTGTGCACAAATGTGCACATTTTCTACTTTATTATAAGAAAATATTATAGGTGAACACGCTTACCAACAGTGTGAAATGCCTACATAAAATATGCACCTCACAAATTTATGCCTGTGTGCTACAATAATAATAATAATTGGACCAAACTTATGACCTGACAAAAAATCACTATAATAATAAGTCGCTAAGCCAAGTTAAGACACTACAGCACGGTTGTCAAACCGGAAGGATTATATGCATGGAAAACTTTGACTTTGACTAGTCGACCAGTCAGTCAAAATAGAACGCAGGATAATGAGATTGCACTCAGCTAATCTTCTAGTAGATTTTTTTTTTTGCTGTGTTTGTTGTCGGGTTTTGTACCAGTTGGGGCTAATCAGCCCACAGATGAAACCTTGCAACCAGCATGGCAAAAACCTAGAAGATCACTTGACCCTGAAAGACATCACCCTCATGGTTTGGCTGCTTCATTTCCTTACACACTATATCCTGCTAGGAGTATAACAATTTCAAATCCTGTAATATTGCCTGTCAAACTTATCCTACATGATAAAATAAAAGTGTTACTTATAGAACTATGTGTACAGCAAAATATATCTCTACACCTGACCCACAACCACTCCATAATTCCTACTGATTCAATATTAAAAAGTGCCTCTGGAGGTTGTGATAAGGGGATATCTATTCAATGGATGAATCAGGTTCTCCGGGCTGTTGGCCATGTCCAGTGGAGGTTTGAATTGCAACTTTTTACCTGTACCGCATCTTCTGGAAGAATTATGTGCCATAATAATACTATCATATGGCCTTGGGTGCCGGATGCAAGCTTTGTTATTTGACGCCCAAAGGGCAGCTTGCATGTCGAATTTTGTTTTTCCTTGGAACGCTATGAAAGTCAAGGAGGTTAGATATCTAAGCTCTTTGACACTATAGCACTTTCTAGTAAATAAAGGAGGAACTTGAGTGTAGGCGGAAAATCCCAAGATTAATTTTGCCATTATGAACACGGCCTAGTGAATTCAAATGGGTTGTTTAACATGCCCAACATCGTATGACATGCGAGCCATGATTTTTGTCGCCTTTCAAAGATCACTTACGACGGCCAGGAGCGAACCTGCAAGCTTGGGTTGGTAGTCCGACACGATAACCACTCACACACCGTGGCAAGCACTGCTAAACAGTCGAGACTATGACTAATAACATTAGAGGACTCATTTATTTATTCTGACGCTAGCTGTGGAACCCTAAACTGTTCGAGTTACAAGAAACCCCTCTATTTCTACAATAAATATTTTGGAAAATAATCTATGCATGACATCCAAAATTTAGATAGCTTTCTTCAACACCAAAATAATTTTCCTAGCCCACTCAGATTTGACAAGAATAACTTTTTAAGAAGCCCATCCGAAAATAAAGTTTCCCTATTCTTTAACCCTAGAACCAGCAATGTAAAATTCTGTACCGACAGTCAATTTGTGTAATATTTTCCTACCAAGTGGATTCTTATTTTCAACGTATTGTGAACAATGTTGCATATCATTGAAAAGCTAATAAACCACAGATTCAGATGGTAATGTTAACTTTTCTGTCAGCTTGATTAAAAAGATAGAAATTGAGAACTGAAAATAGTGGAATTATTAGTTCGTGAGCAATAACATAATTCTAACAACCTAAAATAAGAGACGAAACATGAAACACAAAATCCAAGATATAGAAAATGATGCACATATATGTACATAGTGTGTGAAAGTTTCAAGTATGCAATAATATTTGTTTGATAACAAAAAATATGTTTTCCATGAGCCATTTTAGGCCTACAACCCAAGTGCGTGAAAGAATTTACGTTCTTGTAAATGTTATTATAGCTGTTATGCTACATACAAGCCAACTGAAACAAAAATAGACGGAAATTATAACAACAAAGGTGCACTTTTAACTACATCCTCAAAATGAGAGCGGTAGCGATAACATATACAGCGCCATTACATGATATGTTTTGGTTCGCATGTCAGCGAGTTCCTCATTTGTTTCCTAGGAAAGTTATACAAGGAGATTGTTTCTATGGATGAAAATGAGTAAGAAGCTTCTGTAAACTTCTAGGAATACACGACAAGGCATGTCACGCCATCTCTCAGCGGAACTGAGCTACTAAATGAAGAAATGAAAAAGCGTTGAAGAATTGACTCGGCCGCTACAGAAATGGGGAAACCCTTGATCCATCGACGCTTGCTGGTTCTAGGGTTAAATAAAAAGAAATCATAGTTACACAAATAACTTGAATGGCACCAGATATGGAGCTATTTTTCGGCATATGGTAATCACCACCAGAATCGAGACACCTGTCGCATCGTAGGAGTGTGCCTGGGAATGGAACCAGCTTGTGATATACGTCAAGTGTGAAAATGCTGATTGGAGGACAGGAAAGTGAGTAACCCACATTTCATCACCATCATCATGGTACCGCTGCTCCTAAGCACTGCATTTTGTGGTCAGGTGTCAGCTTTTATAGAAAGACTCACAGAGACAAAATCAGAAACAACGAAATTGGGGAAAGAAACAGGATTCCCAAAGTTACAAGACAAGATCAGTAAACTAAAATGATATGGACATATGATGCGAATGGGAGAAGACAGACTCCCGAAGTGATTGTTTACTGAGAAAGTCACGGGAAGGCGTCAAAGGGGCAGGTCGAGGATGGATGCAGTGAGGGAGAGCATTGAGAAACGAAGAGTGAAAGTGGAAGAGGGACGAGAGTGGTGGTGAGACAGGAAAGCATGGAGGTCCTTGATTTACACCCCGATCCAGATCACTGAAACCGGGAAATGAAGAAGAAGAAGAGTCGGGTTTTATGACACACACATGGCACACACTTTATTGAACAGTGGAAGCTTAGAGAGCTGAAGACTAATATCACATGTTGGTTTCACTCTGAGCGATGTAGAGAGAGTCTTGTCGCTACACTAACTTCCTTCTGCACATCGCAATTCACCCTCAATTTCTCTCCCCATACGACCATCCTGAGAGAATACAGAGCCTCAGCACCTGCTCCAATTTAGTTCCTCCTAATTGGCATTCTATTTTCTTGTGTTTCTTCCCTACCGACATAATCTTCGTTCTTGAAATGCTGATTTTCATACCACATTCGCTATATTTCTGTTCGAAGTTCTAACATGACGCCTTGTAAGCTCTTTATCGTCGTCGGCTGTGTAACTTGATTCAGAGTACACATAACTTCTTCCTGCATAAAAAGAGAGTTTCAACCCAGCTTGTGAATGTGTTTCCGACGACTCAACAGACCAATCCTGGCATAAAACATGCGCCCACATAAATTGCACTGAATGGTTGGGGGAGGGTGGGGTTGTAATTGACGGAGCTTTCCTGCTTGTCCTGACCATGTCTGCGACGTTCTTCTTCAAATAAGTTGATAGCGATCGACGTAGTGTTCCGCCACAGTAAGCGGTCCGCTGCAGACGTTTCCCATGATTGGATATTTATACCAGTCGTCGTCATGATGTGTTTTAGCTGGTATTTAAAACGCTTCAGAGGGGCCCCATGAGGTCTAGTGCCGGAGCAAAATTCACCATAAAGGAATTGACATGGAAGCCTGGTATCACTCATACGGTGAACATGGCCTAACCATTTCAGTTCATGACCGATGACGATTGCCTCAATGCTATTTAGATGCACTTTCTCGAGAACTGCAGTGTTGGTCACATTGTCCTCACACTTAATATTGAAGATATATCTGATCTTTAGTTGGTGGAAGCGCTCAAGAATTTTTATATCACGGCGATAGTGTGTACAAGCTCTTATAATTGCAGACTCTCAATAATATTTGCTGTGTCATTACGGACATGAAACAGCACATAATGTCCTGAAAGATATGTAGATATGGTTTTACCGTCCGATTAATACAAATTGGCTAATACGCATACTAGTATAGCTAGCACAATGTCAAAGATAATCAGACAGATTCCGCACACAAACAAGTGCACGGGGCAACATTATAACGGTGTTGCAAAGCCCCTAAATGAATCAACAACAAATTGGCAAATTAACATTTGAAAGAATTCCAGTACCGGTATATGTTGTGGGTTAAATGACAGTTTTTCAAACATTATAACTAGGGATCATTTACACCATTCGTTACTTGTTGGAGTTTTAAGGGGCGGAACAGCTAGGTCTTCTGCCTCTATACACCATTCAAAACATTCCTGTCATTACCTATTAGTAATTTCAATCCTTGGGCAGAGAACAACTTATAGGCGAGTTTGTAAAAGAGAAAAATAAATCTGTACTTAAAAAAGTCCTCTCGGCACGCCGGAAGGCGGAGGTAGATTTCACCGGACAAACTTGGGGATAGGCGAAAATAGGCAGAATATGCATGTTTTCGTAGAAGGATCAGACCTCATTTATTGCGTGAAAGTATTGTATAATTGGAGATTAATTAACTTTGTTTTTCGTCATTTTATTCATATTTTAAACATTTTATTGTCTTATGATGACGGTAACCTTGTCATTTGGAGTCCATTTTTATACTTGTGGTCACACTGTCCTTATGCAAGGTTTCGACACTGATGTATAACTATGTAATGGTCTGTTACTTCTTCACGCAAAATTATATCTCCCGCAGAGATGTTGGTTGGTTCCTCAGTTTAGGGGCTGCGACAACGCGGTCATGTAACCCTGTGTACTTTGGGTGAGTGTAGAATCTGTCTGATAAACGGTGTGAATTGTGATGGCTGTATTAGTCTGTAATTCAGGTAAGGAATGCAGACGCTCAATTTCAAGCAGTAGTTCCTAATGTTGCTACCAGATACTACCATCAACGACACCTAGCTGTGAACTTGGCTACTAGATGCCACTGCAATCCGCAACGAACGTTGGATCCTCCCCTCCAGAGGAAAGCATACTGAGGGATTTTTAGCGCTCTTAGAAAATCCGACGACTTTGGCCGGCTTTGAACCCGCGACCTTGGGCATGCTACCAGTTACATCACCGAAGCCGCTTCACACTTAGTCAGATGGAAGTCTGAATCTGATCTCGCGCAAGTGCGTTGTCATGGCAACGTCTGATGGCTCATCCCTCATCAATTCAGTAGTGTTGCCATGGCAACCACTGATAGCTCTTGGCATTTTCTTATAATTCCGAAATCATTTTTCTCATCCCTTGGCGTAATGGTGGGTCATATCAAAAATTCTTTCAGACAAAAGTTTTAGGTAATTATTAGGGGAATATTGTCCATTTTGTACGGTTTTGATATTGTGCCTATTAAGAGAGATATGATTAATGTTTCCCGAAAAACCCACTTTTTCCCACCCCTTTGGTCAATGGTTGGTGCTATAAAAAAAACTCTTCAAACATAAATTTTTGAGCTTTTTCCGGCACATAGTATGAACTTTGAATGGATTCGATATTTCACATATTAAGAGAGTTATAGCAATATTTCATTTTTTCGAAAAAAGTCCCCCATTTTCATCCCCTTCGACCGATTCAGCCCAGTAACGAACTCGACCGAGATTTTATGGGTATACATATTCGATAAAAATGTCAAAGTGATTGGTGCAAAATTACCGCAGTTATCGTGTCCACAAGAAACTGATATACATATATATATAAACATACATAAATTATATATAAACATTTGAACTGACGGTGGTTTCGGGGTCTGGGGGATGTCAAACGCGAAGATATGTCGAAATTTTCCGGAAATCGAAACATGGTACCTATTGCAATAGTTAGCTTTCTAATGAAATCTACCTAAAATACAACCATCAACGACACCTATCTGTGAACTAGGCTACTAGATGCCACCGGAACCATCAACTCGCAACGAACGTTGGAACTTGTCCTCCGAAGGAAAGCAAACTCCGGTTTTTTAGTGCTCTTAGTATATCCGACGACTTCAGCCGGGTTTGAACCCGCGACCTTGGGCATAGAAGTTCAGCATGCTACCAGTTCCGACACCGAAGTCGCTTCCCACAGACAGATGGAAAACTGAATGTTATCTCGGCAGTGGCGTTGTCATAGCAACTGCTGATTGCTCATCCCTTATCAATTAAAAGTAAAGTTGTCATGGCAACCTCTCTAGGCACTTGGCATTTTCTTATAATTTAAATCATTTTGCTCACCCCGTGGCGTAATGGTGGGTCATATCAAAAATTCTTTCAGACAAAAGTTTTAGGTAATTATTGGAGGAATATTGTCCATTTTGTACGGTTTTGATATTGTGCCTATTAACAGAGATACGATTAATGTTTCCCGAAAAACCCACTTTTTCCCACCCCTTTGGTCAATGGTTGGTGCTATCAAAAAACTTTTCAAACATAAATTTTAGGGCCTTGTCCGACACATAGTATTGTTACGGCTGTGAGTTTGTGACATCGCTCGCCGTTTGAGTCACAACTGCCCCAGGGGCTGGGCTGTGGCTTGCCTCCTGTATTGCGCGCGCCTTATGCAACAGGGCTACTACAGACAAAGGGATAGTCCAGAAGATTCGTGACTGGACCAGCGGTGGAAACCTCGAGGAGCCGTGGACTCTGGATGGATCTAGAACCATTTATTGAGTCACCGGCCTGCTATATAAGAGTGACCCGTGAAGCAGTTGTCGTTGTGTTTTACGAGCTAGTGCGAGCGATTATCTTGTGCGACAGAAGTGTGGTGACGAAGTGCTGTGCGAGTTACGAAATCCTGTGACATTGTTTCTCCCAGCTTGTGAACAGCGAACATCAAGTGCTCGTAAGTAACTGTATTTGTTGTACCTGAGGAAGAGGGGCAGGTAGCTTCTGCCAAGGCCACCGGACTCATTAGGACGGATTAACTTCTGTGGTCTGTTGCAAGTGAAAGGGGCCAAGGGCGCATAAGGAAGAGACTTGAGGAAACTGGAGAAGGCTCCTAATTGCTTGTATTTGCTGATTAGTGTAATTTTCTGGCCACAATAAAGTTAATTATTTCTTTAAGCAGTAATTAGTGTTGTGCTTTGTACCCCCACCGTAATCCAGTTAACAAAAGTGCCACTAGGGGGTGGCACGTAACAACTGGTGTCAGAAGCCGGATTACGAACTCAAGCACAACACCTGACGGTCCTGGTTTCAAAACCCGAGCAGGTCATTTTCTCTAATTTTCCTGTGAGTGCATGCCCTTTACAAGACAAACAACTAAAATGGAGGAGAAATTGGCAGCATTGCTAGAAAAGTTAAATGGCATGGAAACCAAATTAGAAGACGGCCAGAAGAATTTAACCAAGGACCTAACTGCCAAATTAGAAGACGGCCAGAAGAAGATGGAAGACGGTCAAAATAAGTTAGCGGAGGACCTGAAGAAGATGGAGAACGGCCAGAAGAAGATGGAGGATGGCCAGAAGAAGTTAGCAGAGGACCTGAAGGACAGCCAGAATAAGTTAGCAGAGGACCTAACCGCCAAATTTCAGGATGGCCAGAAAAATCTGGAAGAGTGCCTGCTGACGAAATTAGAGGAGAGCCAAAGGAAATTAGAACAGGGCCTACGTGAGGAAGTCGCAGCAGTGGAAAAGAAGTTCGACGCCTTACAAGTGGAAGTTGCCGAGCTGCGCCAACGCCCGCTGATGGGGGTGGAGGAGAAATTCAACGCCTTACAAAAAGAAGTTGCCGAGCTGCGCCAACGCCCACTGACGGGGGTGGAAGAGGAATTCAACGCTCTACGAGAGGAAGTTGCCGAGCTGCGCCAACGCCCGCCCACCGTTACACCGGGAATATCAGGAACGGGACATAGCAGAGTGACGCCCCCAACCTTCGACGGAAAGGTCCCGTGGAGCACCTACTTACGTCAGTTCGAGGCAGCCTGTTCCATAAATAACTGGAACAACACAGAAAAGGCTACAGCTCTCATTGTAGCGCTGAGAGGCGACGCCCTTAACGTCCTTCAGGCCATCCCGACTGGATCCCAGGACTACGCTTCACTGATCGCCCATATGGAGTCCCGATATGGAGATAGCCATCTTCAGCAGGCCTACCAGATGCAGCTCCGGACCCGGGTACAGAAGAACGCGGAAACCCTGCAGGAGTTCGAGATGGACATCGCACGCCTCGTAAGGCTCGCCTATCCAACAGCGCCGGCCGACTTTCTGGAACAGATTGCGACGCAGACCTTCACCGACGGGCTACGGGACTCGGACACTCAACAGGCGCTGCGACTCGCGCGCAATAAGACCCTGGCAGATGCGCTGAGCCACGCACTTGAATTCGAGACGGCAAAACAGGCATCTAGAATGCACGCGCGGGTGCGTCAAGTGGACGTCGACGAACCAGTAAAAACCAACGAGACCAAGCCCCTGGCCGACGAATTGATGGAGGCGCTAAGCCGTTTCTTCGACAGTCGCGCCACTACCAGCAACGACACAGCCGGAAGACAACCGGAGAGGCGGCCTGGTAGAGGACTACCGACCTGCTGGGCCTGCGGTAAGAAAGGCCACCTGAGCAAGGACTGCGGTGATCGCCGCCGCCGAGGGTATCCGACGGGAAATCAGTCGTCTGAAGACCGCGCCGCCCAGGGAAACGAGTATTAGCCAGCCTTGGGGGGCAAAGGTTGGCTTGCGACAGTCGTCAAGCCCCGGCAGTCCAAGTGCGTGTGACGAAGTTACGGAGGGACAATAGCAGCCTGATGGTCGACGGAGTCATCAACGGAGTTAGCTGGCCCATGCTGATCGACACGGGAGCATCGAGGACCATCGTCAATCCCACTGTGATCCCGAAGTGGAGAGTGCAACCCACACAAAGGAACCTCCAGCTAATAACCGCGACCGGAGAGACCGCACCGGTACATGGCGAAGCATCACTGGAGTTCGTCATTGGTCGACGGGTGATAAAGCATCCAGTGCTTGTGGCTGACGTATCAAACGAAGTGATCATCGGACTGGACTTCCTGGACCAGAACAACATCATCTTGGACCTGAGTACCAACACTCTGCACTTCGGAGGTGAGGAACTTGCTTTGCAACCAGCACACGAGGCAGTCACCGCACGACGAGTAAGGCTGAGAGAAGACGTCATCGTTCCTGCCAGGACGGAGGTCAGCGCCGCCGTAATTGTCGACGGAACTGCTGAGGGAGTGGCGGCTGTCATCGAGCCAAAATATGAGGACATCCAGACAAAAGGATTGCTAGTTGCCAAGACCCTCATCAACACGACGCCTCGGCCGTACGTCCGCCTGTCCAACCTGAACGACTACGACATTACGGTTCACCGGGACACCAACCTAGGAGTCTGCGAGCCCGTTACCTGGATTGCCCGCATCACCGACACGACGGACGGACACCTGCAGACGGACAACCGAAGAAGACGCACACTACCAGAAGAACTACAGAAGCTGTACCAAGGATCCCAGGACCATTTAGACGAGGAACAATCACGCCAACTCCAGGACCTGCTACGCGAATTCCAGGACGTCTTCTCCGTGGGAAGCAAAGACTTCGGCAGGACAAGCTTGGTCCAGCACAGAATCGACGTTGGGGACAGCGCACCGATTAGGGCCCCATTCCGACGTGTCCCGCTCGCCAAGCAAGCCGAAGTCAACCGGATGGTTGAAGAGATGAAGGATCAAGGGGTGATCGAGCCATCACATAGTCCTTGGAGTTCTCCGGTCGTGCTTGTGAAGAAGAAGGACGGTTCCACCAGGTTCTGCGTGGACTACAGGCGGGTGAACGATGTCACGAAGAAGGACAGCTACCCTCTACCCCGGATCGACGACACGCTGGACACCATATCAGGGTCGAGATGGTTCTCCACCTTGGATTTGAAGAGTGGCTACTGGCAGGTGGAGGTCCACCCTAAGGACCGCGAGAAAACGGCGTTCTCTGTGGGCAGCGGGCTCTGGCAGTTCACCGTCATGCCATTCGGTCTGTGCAACGCCCCTGCAACCTTCGAAAGGCTAATGGAGACCATTCTGAGGGGACTACACTGGAAGACCTGCCTGGTATACCTAGACGACGTCATCGTTCTGGGGAGGAGCTTCGAGGAGCACTACAGCAACCTTAAGGAGATCTTGTTGAAGCTACGGGCTGCCCAGCTGAAGTTGAGCCCCAAGAAGTGTCAGCTCTTCCAGAAGCGGGTCCAGTACCTTGGGCATATCATCTCCGAGGAAGGGGTGCGCACCGACCCAGAGAAGACCGCAGCTGTGAGGGAGTGGCCAGTTCCGAAGGACAAGTCGCAACTACGAAGCTTCCTGGGACTCTGCACTTATTATCGTCGCTTCGTGAGAGGATTCGCCGACATCGCCAAACCTTTACATCGACTGACTGAGAAGGACCAACTCTTCACGTGGACAGCAGAATGCCACAATGCCTTCGAGCAACTCAAGCAGGCTCTGTGCAACGCGCCTATTCTGGCCTACCCCAGACCTGGAACAAGGTTCATCGTCGATACCGATGCCAGCGACTTTGGCATAGGGGGAATCCTGTCGCAGGTAGTGGACGGCGAGGAGAGAGTAGTGGCCTACTTCAGCAAGGCCTTGTCAAAGCCAGAAAGGAACTACTGCGTCACAAGGAAGGAGCTGCTCGCCATCGTGAAGACCATTGAACACTTCCACAAGTACCTGTACGGGCAAGAATTTCTCATCAGGACCGACCATGCATCCCTGCGGTGGCTCCTGAACTTCAAGCAGCCCGAGGGTCAACTCGCGCGGTGGTTAGAGAGGCTTCAACAGTATAACTTTGAGATTCAGCACAGGAAAGGCCAACTGCATTCTAACGCCGACGCCCTGTCACGAAGACCGTGCCCAGAAAACTGCACCTTCTGTGCCCGAAGGGAGGGGAACACCGGGATACAGTGCCGAAGGACTACCGTGGAACTTCAAGGGAGCTGGAGCCGCGAATCTTTCACGCGGGCGCAAGCGGAAGATGATGACCTGGGACTGATAGCCGAATGGAAGAGGGCCTGTGTCCCCAGACCCGGGTGGAACATTGTGAGTGACTGCAGCCCAAAGGTTAAGTCCTACTGGGCACAGTGGGACTCGCTGATTGTAAGGGATGGCCTCATCTGCCGTACCTGGGAGAGCACCGACGGAAAGACATCTCGGGAACAAGTCGTCGTTCCAAAGGCTATGACGGAGGAAGTCCTGAAGGAAGTTCATGGAGGATCATCTGGTGGACACCTAGGGATAAAGAAGACCCTGGAGAAGCTGAGAGAGCGGTTCTACTGGATCGGATGCCGAACAGACGTGGAGAACCACTGCGCGAGGTGCCACGATTGCGCAGCCAGCAAGGGCCCAGGACGAAGACGACGGGGTCCACTGAAGACCTACAACGTGGGCGGCCCCATGGAGAGAGTGGCCATCGATGTTGCTGGGCCATTCCCGTTAAGCGAGGCAGGGAACCGCTACATATTAGTCGTCAGCGACTACTTTACCAAATGGCCGGAGGCGTATGCGCTCCCTAACCAAGAAGCCGCGACGATTGCAGAGACCCTGGTGAAGGAATTCGTCAGCCGGTACGGAGTACCCCTGGAGCTGCACTCCGACCAAGGGAGGAACTTCGAGTCGCAGGTGTTCCAGAACCTATGCCAGCTGCTGGGAATCCGGAAGACAAGGACAACGCCACTACACCCTCAGTCCGACGGGATGGTAGAGCGATTCAATCGCACCATCGATAACCATCTTCGAATAGTCGTCAGCGAGCACCAGAGGGATTGGGACAAACATCTTCCACTATTTCTCCTGGCCTACCGCGCCGCCGTGCATGAAGCCACCGGGTGCACACCAGCCCGGGCCATGTTTGGGAGGGAGCTCCGTCTACCTGTCGATCTTGCCTTTGGCCGACCTGGGAATGATCCGATCCCGGTAAGCCAGTATTGTCAAGAACTGGTCGACCAACTGGAGGACGTGCACGCGTTCGCGAGGAGGAAACTGCGGATCGAGACCGACAGAATGAAGACCCGATACGACCAGCAGACGGATGCCGGCGGATTCCACGAGGACGACCTGGTCTGGCTCTTCAACCCATTACGGAAGAAAGGCCTGTCACCCAAACTGCAGAAGTCCTGGGAGGGCCCGTACCGAGTCGTGAAACGGATCAACGATGTCGTCTACAGGATCCAGCGGAGCCCGAGGGCGAAGATGAAGATCGTGCATCGAGATCGCCTGGCAGCCTACGGAGGGACACAGACGGACCAATGATTGATCGGGACGATCAGCCTTTTTAGGAAGGGGGTGGTGTTACGGCTGTGAGTTTGTGACATCGCTCGCCGTTTGAGTCACAACTGCCCCAGGGGCTGGGCTGTGGCTTGCCTCCTGTATTGCGCGCGCCTTATGCAACAGGGCTACTACAGACAAAGGGATAGTCCAGAAGATTCGTGACTGGACCAGCGGTGGAAACCTCGAGGAGCCGTGGACTCTGGATGGATCTAGAACCATTTATTGAGTCACCGGCCTGCTATATAAGAGTGACCCGTGAAGCAGTTGTCGTTGTGTTTTACGAGCTAGTGCGAGCGATTATCTTGTGCGACAGAAGTGTGGTGACGAAGTGCTGTGCGAGTTACGAAATCCTGTGACATTGTTTCTCCCAGCTTGTGAACAGCGAACATCAAGTGCTCGTAAGTAACTGTATTTGTTGTACCTGAGGAAGAGGGGCAGGTAGCTTCTGCCAAGGCCACCGGACTCATTAGGACGGATTAACTTCTGTGGTCTGTTGCAAGTGAAAGGGGCCAAGGGCGCATAAGGAAGAGACTTGAGGAAACTGGAGAAGGCTCCTAATTGCTTGTATTTGCTGATTAGTGTAATTTTCTGGCCACAATAAAGTTAATTATTTCTTTAAGCAGTAATTAGTGTTGTGCTTTGTACCCCCACCGTAATCCAGTTAACAAAAGTGCCACTAGGGGGTGGCACGTAACAGTATGAACTTTGAATGGATTCAATATTTCATATATTAAGAGAGTTAAAGCGATATTTCACTTTTTCGAAAAAAGCCTCCCATTTTCACCCCCTTTGACCGATTTTGTCCATTAACGAACTCGACCGAGATTTTAAGGGTATACATATTATGTAAAAAAATCAAAGTGATTGCAGCAAAATTACGACAGTTATCGTGTCAACAAGAAACTGATATACATATATATATATATATACATACATAAATTATATATAAACTTTTGAACTGACGGTGGTTTTGGGGTCTGGGGGATGTGAAACGCGAAGATATGTCGACATTTTCCGTAAGTCGAAACATGGGACCCATTGCAATAGTTAGCTTTCTAATGAAATCTACCTAAAAAAGGAGGGTGCCTTGGACTCTCTTATATGCAGATGATGTCGCACTTGTTGATACGACCAGAAGAGGCCTGCAGCATCAAGTTGAAAATTGGAACAGTTGCCTCTAACAATATCGTCTGAGACTCTCCCTCCATCCAAGTTGATGGAGAGACCAGAAGCTTTAGGTATTTAGGATCTCGCATGCGGTTTGGATAAGTAACGAACTGTGCAGTAGAATAAAGGTAGCATGGTCGAGACGGAGGGAAGTCACAGTCGTGCCCTGCGACAGAAGGATGCCACTCAATCTGAAGTCCAAAATTTACCGCATGGTAGTACGTCCTGTTGCTTTATACGGTGTTGAATTATCGACCATCTGACAAAGCTACGGGCACCAATTACACTATGGAAAACCGTATGCTCCACTGGTCGATGGGCATCACAGGCATGCATCATGCCAAAAACTAAACCGTTCGCCAGCAAATGAGCGCCGCACCCATCCCAGAGAAGACATGGCAAAAGCGGCTCCAATTGTATGGTCACATCCAACGTGCCGCACCTGGAACAGCAGCCTATTTCACTCCCTCCTTTGAAATTAATGAACAACTTCCACGTGGACAACCAAAGCACAGTAAATGCTGATCTGAAAAATCTCCACTTAAGACCATAAGATGCCCAAGATCATGCAAAATGGCGAGCCAAGATCAAAACAGCGGACCCTGCACCAGCGGGACAACGCTAAGAAGAAGAATGTACTGAAAAAATGTTACAATGAAGGAAGGAACTTTTTGAATACCAACAGATTTCTTTAAAAAAAAAAAACTGTTCAATTAGCATTTCAATCCATTTAGCTCTCATGACATCTACAGAGAGCTAAAGTGTATAAACTGTTTGTTTCCTCAGGCAAACTGCACCAAATATTACAGGCCTAACAAACAATAAGTTCTTTGTTCTTACACACATAAATGAAAAGTTCAAGTATTCCCAAACCTGACTCGCCTTTTTAGTCAACTATCACGGTAAACTTTTTCAAAAGAGTGAATTTTCCTCAGACAAACATTTCATCCGATTTGCACAAAATCAAATCTATGGATCTTCTTAGGTGGATATTCAAAATAAGTGTTTATCTCTTTCCTTCTCATACATTGCACTTAATAAATTACGTATTTCACATTGTGGATAGTGTGTTCCCCACAAAGCTTACTAACTTACATAATGTGGCTCAAATTCCGAAAATAAACCCACATTAGTGGAGAATGTTGTGGTGAATAAATCCATTTTTAAACTATGTAGCCTATAAGAGAGAAATGTTATTTATTATCAAAAGCTCTCTCCGGATCGTCTTTGAAGGCAAGGTCCTAGGGAAGAAATCACGACGAAGACCGTGTCTCTCATACCTTACAAACAAAATCACTCCAAGCCGGCGGTCCCAATGTCATAGATTTATGGCATGTTAAAGAACCTTCCACTAATTACACCTGTGTGGAGCTAAATTGTATAGGTTAAGTATGTAAACAACGCTCTTAGGTTGCTACGTTCGTTGCCAAGGGCAGAGGTGCCGACCTTTGAAATGCGTTATCAGTAATCCCTTATATTGCCCTTCCCACTCAAAAATTTTCACGTCCAAATCCAAAGCATGCTCCTCCCTTCTCGATAATGGCATCACCTTTACCTTGCCCGGATGCAACCTATATCATCAGGATATCATAACACACAATAAAATTTGCACATTACCTGCTAGTTCTTTGATTAAAAGAATCCTTGTAGCTTGTCTTGCCCCCAGTAGCTACTTTTCCGTGAAAGTTTTCTTTTAACAAATTTCCCTGTATTGAACATTGAACCGACGTATACCACTCAAGGTATGCATTTCCTTGAGGTCGGGTACGGGGAAATATAGCTTACGCAATCGGTGCCTATGCCTAAAACTACTCCATCGTAATCTGTGAGCCTAGCGTCGCGAGTTTCAATGATTTAAACCAACCTCGGTGATTTTTCGTTACCTCAAACTATCCATAGATACTTTTCTACTTTCGTTAGCTATTTGTAAAATTAGCCATTTATCGTTACTTTCGTTACCGGTAGACACCCTGTAACTTTCCTTCTTTTCGATAGAAATGTACTTTACTCGTGATAATGTCACTTTTCCATAATAATTTCCCCTTTGACCGTAATGGCGTAATCGTGAGGTGAAATCCGTAATAATTACGACAATCCGTAGAAGTTAGTTGGCACATCTGCAAGAGCTGACTGCGGTGGCGTCTGGTAGCTAAGTTCTGAACTAGTAGTCGTTGACGGTGGCGTTTGGCAGCAAAAGTAGGAACTATTTGAAAAATTCAAAAGTCTGCTGTCTTTACTTGAACTAAAAAACATAACACACACTAATACAGTCATCACAATTAACACCGGTTATCAGACAGATTCTACACACACAGGGCTACATGACCGCGTTGTCGCAGCCCCTAAACCGAGGAACCAACCAAAATCACTCCACTGGGTTTCACGATGAAGAGAACTGCTGAAGATTGTGGGCTGTGGCTGCAGTGACAAGGCTTAGCCTTTAGATGATGATCTCATGAACTTTCTATAAATAAAGGCTGCCAACAATGGACAAACTGAAGAATAAACAAATGAAGTATATAAGTTAGGACGTCAACATTTAGGGGCAGATGATCCCGCCGTTCCACCCCTTTCAGAGAAGAGTATGTGTGTTTGGACTTTCGCTGTTCACCTCGGCTTTTCTGAATTGCTTCTGGGACCTACCTTCTGTGCGCCTTTTAAGCTTATGCTGGGTAAACCGTTAAAGATACCGGGCGAAAGTTGCTAGTAAATAAATAAATAAGAGGGACTCTATAGTTCAGAATGAAAGGGGAAATGGAGGAGATAAAGAAAGAAAGATCTTGAGGAAGATCTTAGAACCCGAAAAAAGAAACAATGGTACATGGCAGAAGATTTATACAGACAGGCAGAGAAAATCCCAGATACCATACGGAAGAGAAGAATCAAGTTTTATGGACACTTCACGAGAATGAGCGAGAGTCGACTAACGAATAAAATCTTCTACAACATCACCAAGATAACAGCGACTACGAAATGGGTGGATGAAACAAGAGAGGGCATGGAGGAAGTTGGCGTCAGTCTAAAAGAGATCTGGAATAGAGAGGTTGGTTGGTTCCTTAGTTTAGGGGCTGCGACAACGCGGCCATGTAGCCCCGTGTACTTTGGGTGTGTGTAGAATCTGTCTGATTACCGGTGTTAATTGTGATGGCTGTATTAGTGTGTGTTATCTGTAATTCAGGTGAGGACTGCAGACATTCAATTTTCAAGTAGTTCCTACCACTGCTACCAAATGCTACCGACAACGACACTAGTTGTGAACTTGATTACTAGATGCCACCGCAGTCGGCTCCTGGCAACGAACTTTGGAACTTAAGAGCGTTATTCAAATCTAACCTACAATTTAGCTGGAAGGATCTTTGACATGCCATAAATCAATGACATGGCCCCACCGACTTTACTTCCCCTCCAAAGGAAGACATACTGAGGAATTTTTAACGCATTTAAAAAATCCTACGACTTCGGCCGGGTTTGAACCCGCGGCCTTGGGCTACCAACTACGCCACCACAGCCGCTGGAATAGAGAGGTGTTTCGAGCTATGATTGATAAATTCAAGGAAAAGCAAAGTAGTAAAGCCAAGAACATCTGGTCGGAAGAGAGGAAGAGGAACCACAGAGAGAAACTGAAAAAGAAAAAAGGACTAACCAGCAAGTCAATTGTTTCCCGTGGTCTAAAGTAGGCCAAAATCTAAGAAAGAAGTAGTCCTTATTGATCAACTAGTTTCAATTTACAAAATTTTAAACATCCCTTTCACCATAACATACTTGTAACTTGTGCACTGAGAATATTAATAGCAAAGGGTCGTGGTACAGTGAATGTGCTTGGGGCTGGTATCTATCCAGGCTTGAAGAATAATCATTGGTAATTCCAAACATGGTACCAGTTAGAAAAGACCAAAGTTGGCAAAGATTTGATGAGCGTAAATAATTTTACGTATATGAATATTGATGCATAATCAACTGACACAATATTTTACACTTCATCATCAACTAGAGCAGTTTCCAACCCCGGGTTTTCTGTCCATCCACCACTTCTCTTCTGTCACTGTTGTCCAATTAACTCCTTTTCTCTCAACACTTTTCTTCACCCCCTTTATCCATCTATCACTTGGTCTTCCTCTAGGTCTCTTTTTCTTCCACTGCATTTCCAATATTTTCCTTGGTATTCTCTCTTCTCCCATTCTTTTCACGTGTCCATACCTCTGTAGCCTTGATTTTTCAATCCTATCTTGTAGGGGTTCTTCCTTTAATATTTCTCTGACTGTCAATTCTGGTTACACCTATACGACTCCTCTGAAACTTCATTTCCACTGCTTGTATTCTGCTTTTATCTCTCTCCCTCATCACCCAAGTTTCTGATCCATACGTTAGGATCGGCACAAAGTAAGTCTTGTACATGATCCCTTTACATTTCTGTGGCACATCCTTTCTCCATATCTGGCCTCTAACACTCTTGAAGAATCCATCAGCACACCTTCCTCTTTCATCTAATTCCAAGGCATTTCCCCCATTTTCTTCAACGCCACTTCCCAGATACTTGAAGGTCGGCACTCTCTTCAACTGCTCTCCGCCTAACTTTATCCCATAGTATACTTGACACTTAATTATGCAAATTGAATAGCCATAGTGTAGTCTTGTGTATTATCCAAATCAGCCGATTAAAAACTTAGTAATGCAGCTTATCTGTTCCAAGCCCTGATTATATTCATCACGGTGTTTCTTTAGATATACAGATCATTGCGCTCCAGGGTGACCACATCTCCTGCATTTCCCGGGATCTCCCGTATTTGATGCTATTTTTTCACGATCTCCCATATTCTCAGTCTCTTTGGGTGAATTGCTCCAGTATGTTTTTCATCAAGTTAAATCATTCAGTTCCAATCATTGAAATTCTGCGCACACGTCGAAATTCGTTTAAACGTTCGAGAGCAGACGCAATTGATTCTATATAGAGTTTTTCTATCGATTATCTCCTTTAGAAATGACCAGCCAATGAGTTTAAATCTCCTTGTCTGTTAAACCAATGAACGCGTACATATTTCCGTTCTTTCTTCTGCTCAGCTGGCGGTGCTTTGGCAGGATTTGGTTTCAGTGGTGTTTGGTTTTACTCTACATCACCTGTGAGCTGTATAGGGGCGAGCGTTTAAAATACAATGCGGTGTTTTTAGAGGATAATGCTAGCCAGAAATGGGTGGCGGTTTTCTGCAGCTTAAAATCGAGCAGAATAACTTGGGAAAGTTGGTAGGCTATGTTATGAGTAGAGCTGGGATTTGTATGTAATTACATATTTTGTTCCTTGCTATTTAGGTGCTGGGAAAAGTCATATGTTCACAAAACACTATGGTTGGTTGGCTCCTCAGTTTAGGGGCTGTGACAATGCGGTCATGTAACCCCACAAAACACTGTTTGGGTCATTATAACCAAATTTCATTTTACATATTTTTCATATTTCTGGGTATTCTACATATTCTTAGTGATATTACATAAAATTATATATTCCAGCATTTTCCTGTTTTCATCATCATCATCATCATCTTGTACAGTTTCCAGCCCCAGGCTGGGTCTGTTTGGAACACAAGCCTCGCCACTTAGTTCTTTCTTCCCACCACCTCTCCGCTGTCAGTCTGGTCCAGTCCTCGCCTCTCTTCTTGACACATTCCTCCACTCCTTTCAGCCATCTATCTCTTGGTCTTCCCCTTGGTCGTTTCTTCTGCATCTGCATCTCATGTATCCTCTTGGGAATCTTCTTCTCATCCATTCTCTTTAAGTGTCCATACCACCTCAGTCTTGATGTCTCAATCCTACCTTGCAAGGGCTCCTCTTTCACCATTTCCCTGACCTTTTCATTCCTCACCCTGTCTCTTCTTGTTACTCCGATCCTACTTCGCAGGAACTTCATTTCACCTGCCTGTATTCTGCTTATGTCTCTTTTCTTCATTGTCCATGTTTCTGAAGCATAGGTCAGTATCGGGATATAGTAGCTTCTGTATAACACTTCCTTGCTTTTTTGTGGGACATCTTTATTCCACACTAAGCTCCTAATGCTTCTCAGAAATGCTTCTGCCTGTTTACATATGAAATAAATTGCTGAATTGAAGTTTCACATTTAATATGGGGCAGTTGTCTGTCCTCTCAACAGGAGGATTAAGGTAATTATGAGTGACAGGTATTATAGGTGCAGGTAGAGAGAGACCCTTGTGAAATAGGTTTTTCTAAAGGTTCCAATTAACTGCAGGAAACTGTTACTTTACATGTGCCAGTCTTAAATCTCTCATCCCTTTTAGAGTTAATTGCTTTACAACTAGCCACTTTCAGGCTGGAGTTTCCAGGAATATTTCTCTAATCGCATTTTTGTGACCTCTTTGTTATGTGCTTAGGAATTTCCAAATCTATTCTTAGAGCTGTCTTCCTTTGAAATGTCTCAATTAGGTTTTAGTTTCTTTTGAATATGTGTGTAATATATTCATATAATATGACTCCAAGGAACATTGAAAAATACTTAATAGTTCACTATAGTGCGTCTCTGCCTTAAAAGACAGTATGGAATTAAAGGTAGTATTTGCCTCTCACTCGCAATCCTATGTCCTGCAATTAGCTTCGTCCTTTTCTACCCCGGCGATTTTGCCATTTCCCAATGTTTGAAAGTGACAAATCTAAGAAAATGTTTTCGTAGTCTTATAGAGAATTTTTCTAAGGCGCTATGCGACAAAAGACGACACTATTGATCTCTACTTTTCTAACAGCCAATGAGATATAGTCCCTAGGCAGTGTTTGCTGTTTCACTTACTCCTCTTTCTAATCATATTTTTCAATTCCTTTGTAAATTACATGTCAGTACTGTAGTTAATAAATAGCCGTTTCCCTATTCATTATTATCATTATCGTTACCGGAAAATGACCTGGATGTTACGTCCATTATACTGTACTACTTATCACCCCCATTACCACCAGCACAGTTTTCATTTTTTCCTTTTAGTTGAAGTATCATGTGCCAGTTCTGAAGTAGTGTTCATTATCATCCATAAAACAAGTAAATCTCCCGGTTGAAGCCGGGCACTACTGCTAGTATTTTATAAAATGCGAAGACATTCGCCATTAAGGAATGTTACAATTAAGTATAAATGTAGATCTTTACCACATTCATATATCTATCAATTTTATTATTTTAATTACATACAATTTATTTTCTTAGCAGGGCACTTTATGTCAACGCGGTTACTTATTGGGCACATATTCAAAATTTTAACTCCATCATGAGTGAAGATCTCCTTATTCGTCTCAAGCACTGATCCATTTACTTAATATTTCAAGCTCTAAACTACGTTCATGTCGGCACACTTAGTATTTGGCACCTATTGAGAATTTTTACTTCATGTTGAAGATAGAAGAGTTACTTATTCATTTAAGCATTTAACCATGTGCTTATTCAATTTCACTGACCTATATTAATTATTGGTTACAGAACTTTACTTTTAAATTATTTTAAGTGTATTATTTTGATAAGAATTATTACATCGTTTAATATTTGTTTACATTCACCAATAATATTTTCTCGTTTTTAACTACATTTTGAAGAAAAATGACAAGTATCTTATTTTCATTTTAAAATTTGATTTGTAAGGATATCCACTTTAATAGTGATTCATTTTATTCAATTTTAACATTAATATTTCTTTTGTTATTAGATTTAAGTAATTTTTAATAGTTTAACTTAATTTCTAATGAATTTCTTGTTTAGCTGAAGATGGCCTCATTGAAGGCCGAAACATGTCCTATTTATTTAGAATTATACATAAATTGAGTATTGATTTGGCGTATTACTTGAATAGTTGATTACATATTTTGCCCGATCTACATATTTTGGTGCTATTTGTTACATATTTATGTACATATTATGCCACTTGATACTACATAAAAATCCCAGCTCTCGTTATGAGCATACCAGGTAGTAATGCACATACAGAGAGAGTAATTACTCTTATGAATAACAAGTGGACAGATGTTAGGAATAGGAGCAGTAGAAAGCTGATCGAATCAGAACTGCAAGTTGCTGTGAATGTCACGTATTCTTGCACTGAACTTTTAGAATTTGCAGAAAAGTGATGACAAACTATTGTCTGAAGCAAAATCTGTTACAAAATATATTTAAGTCTTCTTAAAGTATAGAATGAAAAAATCCACAGCCTGCTTCCAGTCTCCGACCGGGTCAGGGATGGAATGAATGAAGCCCCCATCTAGCGGCGAGGATATGGACTGTGCTGGCTGCCGAGGCCTGACTCACTCCTCCGAGGCAATGATTAAATGAGTTGTTGTTGTTTCCTATGGCTAGCCCGGATTCCAATCCATCAGTTTTCTTGCGTTCCAATAGAGTTGTGTGAGGTTTCTTGAAGTTCTAGCAGTCACATCATGTTTGTTGCAATGTAGCAGGTGCCCCTTATCCATGTTACTTCCAGGTTCGTGACAAAGTGTGCATTCTTCAGATCTCAGGATGTTGATTCGTTTCAGATGAGCTGCAAGGCAGTCGTGGCCAGTGTTAAGTCTTCTCTTCTTGGTGTTAATTTATATTGATCCCATTTAGCATCAATGTCTTTCCATAATTTGGTTTCTGCTGTTTTCTTTGCCATTTCTTCATACCTGTCTTTTTTATTTATTTACATAGTTTACGCCCACATTGGAGCACTTAAATCAATCCATACACACTACAGTCTTTACATTATTAGAGTTGTAATGGCTTCTCAACTTCCTCTTCTCCCAGAGCTTCTTTAATCTCTCCGACCTGGCCGCCCTCTCTTCATTTGTAATGGTGTACTGTTTTCGTTTGACTGTTTTTAATTTCAATCTTGTATCCCTACTTCTCAGAATCCTCTTCTCTTTTCTCTCTGCAATTTGTTTCATTGTAATATTTAGCTCGTCTAAATCATTCTGGACCTCAACGAACCAGTTGTTCTTGGTTTTACTTTTCCAAAAGAAATTGAATAATTGTTTCAGTAGTCTGGTGTCTGGTAGTCTTACTATGTGGCTGAAAAAAGCAAGTCTCCTTTTTCGCATTGTATCCACAATTGATTCATTTTCCCGATAGACTATTTCATTAGGCAGCAGTCTCCATTGTCCATTTACTTGATGTTTTTTATTGATAATTGTCCTGATGATCCTTCTGTCTATTTTTTGGATTTTATCTGTTGTTGCTTTGGTATTCATCTTAAACAGGGTTTCACTTGCATAAGTTGCTTCAGGTTTAACTACTGAACCATAATGTTTGAATTTGGCATTCATCGAGAGAGATTTCTTCTTATAAGTTGACCATGTGACTCGTTGTGCTTGTCTCAGTTTTGTTGTTCTGTACTCTATTGCGGCTTTCTCATTTAGGTTCCAAGTTATAGTTTCCCCAAGGTACTTGAACTTTTTTACAACCTTAATTTGTTTATTATCATTTAGTTGAAGGACAGGAGTGTCCACCTCGAAGGTTGGCATAATCTCTGTCTTTTCAAATGAAATTTGTAATCCCACTTTTTCTGCAATGTTTTCCAGTTGTTCAATTTGGACTTTAGCCTCTTCCACACCATTTGCCAGTAGTGCAAGATCGTCTGCAAATGCCAGGCAGTTTAGTTTAATATTTCTACCAATCTTGATGTTTGGTTGGCATTTCTTTCTCCATTCTCTCATGACCTTCTCCAGTACACAATTAAACAAAATAGGTGAGAGACCATCCCCCTGCCGAAGGCCGGTTGTGATTGTAAATGGTTTTGACAATTCTCCTCTAAATTTAACTTTTGCTTTAGTGTTCTTGAGAGTCATTCCAATAAGGTTGATCAATTTCCTTGATACCTGTCTTTGATAGTATTAAATGATTAAATGAATACCGGGTGAGTTAGCCGAGGTCGTTGCGGCATGACTGTTGGCAGTCGCTCACATCCGGGAGGCGAGGAGGTTCGAATCCCCCCGCCGGCAACCTTGAAGATGGTCTTCTGTGGTTTCCCATCTTCCTTCCAGGCAAATGCCGGAGTTGGTCCCTAACTATAGGCCACAGCCGCTACCTTCCAACTCCTCGACCCTCCCATCCAACATTCCTCCCCAACGGTACATGTAGCTCACCCATTGGGTGTCCGTCTCGAAGCAGCTACAAAAAAACTGGCGAGCCGAACATGTCCTCGGACACTCCCGGTATAAAAGCCATACGCTAAAAAAAAAAAAAAAAAAGATTAAATGAATGACAGATGAAATGAAATGATAGTGGAGAGTGTTGCTGGAATTAAAATTTGACAGGGAAAACCGGAGTACCCGGAGAAAAACCTGTCTGCCTCCGTTTTGTCCAGCACAGATCTCGCATGGAGTGACCAGGATTTGAACCACGGACCCAGCGGTGAGATGCCGGCGTGCAGCCGCCTAAGCCATGGAGGCTTCAAAGTATAGAATAAAGTTGTTGGTTTTTTTTTCCGAACACTTTATTGCTTTTTCTTCTTTATTTGTGAAATATTGGCATGTTCTATATCTCCCTCATGTTTGGTCAAGAATATAGAAATCTCCCTTTTTTCCTTCAAACGTAGTTGGTTACCCTATCTGTCTTTCAAAATACTGAGTATAATTTTCTATCTCAATACATTGTTCCAGATCTGGGTAAAGTGGTCGTATGTGTGGAGGTTACCGTAGCTCGAGTCCCTGAATTCCACGAACTAGTGATGGCCAGGACAGCAGCAATTTCAGCAGTGGCACATGGGTATGTTATAACCAAACAATCTGATCTATCTCACAGTTTCTTGTTGGCTAAGGATATAGTGGTCATCAGCCCTGCATACATGGTGGCCACTCAAATCGGTCAACGATTTTCCAGCAGTAATTGTCATTTTTCCAGATTTAAAAATAAGTGCGAGTTCCGGGGCAGGGGGAGGGGGGGGCTTTATCGGTTGCCTACTTCAAGACCAAAATAAAGCAGTTGTGTTTGGTTTACTTTTACAGATGTTGACAAGAATTAGTGGTGATTATGTTATTGATATGCAAGCCTACACACAAATTACTTAATTTTTGTTTTAAAAAAGCCTTTGTGACTCAAATATCTGCTTTAAAAAAAAAGAGAGAAGAATGCCGCCTGCAATTTTATTGCAGTTAAGTTGTCTATACTCAATATGTTTTACAAAAATACTATCGCATGTTCTCACACACAGAAACAGGTAGCCTGAGGAAATTTCTTTCGTTAACGATAGAGTGCTCACCCAAAACCGCAGCAGGAGTATGATTTAAGATGGAAATATCTTTTACAATTAATTAACAGTGGCTATTTTCCAGGAGTTTTCAAATTTTTCGTCATTTTCCAGGAGTAGTATAGGAAGCAGACGCAAACCATGGCAGAGCTGCCATAACAAAAGGACAAGAAGAAGTAGTTTCCTCGGTGGATTAGCGGCAGCACAAGCTTTCTGATACTGAGATTACAAAAGTTTTATTCTCGGCCAGGGATGCTTGATTTTTGAAGGGTGGGAAATCCTCCCGCACTGTCCGTCGTACGATATTGCCTTGTGTCATACAGTATTTGATGATTCTATCTATGTATACCCCTTATTAATCCAGTTTCCAACAGGGTCGGGGATGGAATGTGATGAAAATCCACGTGGCTGATGGTTCCTATGGCCAGATGCCCTTCCTGACGCCATCCTCACGAGAGAAGATAATGAGAGATGAAATGAATGAAAGATCAATATCAAGTAGTTCCAACTGCCAGACATCACTGAAACCCTGCGGTGAACTTTGGAACTTGACAGAGAGTTTCTAAACCAAATAACCTAGAAATTTAGCTCCACACTGCGAATTGCAGTGGCAAGTTTTTTTACATGCCATAAATCTATGACATGGGCCCGCCAGCTTTACTCCACCTCCGAAGGAAGACATACTGAAGGATTTTTAACGCTCTTAAAAATCCGATGACATCAGCCGGGTTGAAGCCCGCGATCTTGGGCTCAGCAGTTCAGCATGCTACCGACTACGCCACCGAAGCTGCCTAGTATTTGGTGATTAAGAGACAAAATTAATTAAACCATAGCGAAGATACAGAGAGCTTTGAAGCTATTTTTAGGTGTTGCCTAATATTCACAACTATAATAATATCATATGACCTCGGGAGCCAGGTGCAATGTTTGTTATTTGCGCCCCGAGAGCAGCTTGCATGTCGAATGTTTTGTTGTTGTTCCTTGGAGCACTATGAAAGTCAAGGAGGTTAGATATCTACTAGAGAAAGGAGGAATTTTCGTGATGGCGGAAAATCCCGAGATTAATTTTGCCAATATGAACACGGCCTACTGACTTCAAATGGGTTCTTTAACATGTCAATAATGTACGACATGGGCGGCTTCGGTGGCGTAGTCGGTCGCATGCTGAGTTTCTATGCCCAAGATAGCGGGTTCAAACCCGGCCGAAGCCGTCGGATTTTTTAAGAGCGCTAAAAATCCCTCAGTATGCCTTCCTTCGGAGGGGAAGTAAAGCCGGCGGTCTCATGTCATAGATTTATAGCATGTTAAAGAACCTTCCCCTAATTGCACCTGTGTGAAGCTAAATTGGATAGGTTAAGAATGTAAACAACACTCTTAGGTTTCTACTTTCGTTGCCAAGAGCCGACTGCGGTGGCGTCCGGTAGCTAAGTTCTGAACTAGGCCTAGTAGTCGTTGACGGTGGCGCTTGGCAGCAAATATAGGACCTATTTGAAAAATTCTAAGTTGCAGTACTTAAATTAAAAAAACAGGTAACACACACTAATACAGACATCACAATTAACACTGGTTATCAGACAGATTCTACACACACCCAAAGTACACGGGGCTACATGACCACCTTGTCGCAGCCCCTAAACATAAGAACCAACATACGACATGTCGCCTTTCAAAAATCACTTACCATGGCCAGAAGCATGCTTGGGGTTGGTAGTCCGACACGATAACCACTCACACAACTGATATTGCAACTTAATACATTGTGTTGACAGACTTGGCCACAGATAGCTTTCCAGTCAGTCAAAACAAATTGCGCCCAATTACGTTAGGCAGGAAAACAAGTATTTACATACCATAACATGAAATAAATTACATTTATTACAAAATAACACTCAAGTACAAAAATGCAATTTTAAGTAACCCACTCCCTCATTTTTGTACATGTTATTTGATTATTTGGCAGAGGATGGCTTCAGGCGTCTGTGTCTGGCCCATATTTCCGTTGGTTGAGGGTGTTGTTAATGTAGTGAACGAAATAATAACAATGTAATGACGGCACAATACACTGAAGAGAGGTGATCATTTGCTACGCAGTAGTATGTATGGCTGTTGATAACGCTTAACAAGCAACGGATGAGTGGTTAACATTGCTGACTCCTATCCGTTGGGCCAGGGTTTGATTCCCGGCATGGAGGAATATTTTTACTTGATTTTTATTATATTTATTGTTTTATAATTACTCAGTCATTACCTAGGTATAAAATGAAGCATTTTGCAATGGAAATTGAATACACCACATTGTTTCAACACGCTGCCACAGGGATTTCCTTTGCTGTCCCAGAGTCACGGTAGCTTGTACTAAAAACATCAAAGCTTCTGACAATGTAAACAAAATACTCCTCTTTATATTGTTTGTACCGTAATGTACCTTTTTGGTCATTAAACTAAAAATTGGGCCAGGGACAGATGTAGAAATCCTTAGCAATGACAAACCAGCCTATTGTGGATGCATGCAATAAAACGTGTTGTGCTATTCATGGACAGTATAATATATATATATTACCGGTCGCAAGCCCGGGGCCTCATCTCGCAAGCGATGAGGAAGGAGGAGCGGGAGGAGTATCAACCTCGTTAAAAAACCAGGGTCCATCTGGCTCCGGATGGTAGCACCCTGTCATAGGGCCCCTTGCCAGGGTTACGGTGAAGACCTCAACGGCACCGGCGGCGGAGAAGATGGGCTTCGGTACGGCGTCGATGGCGGAAGAGGCAAACCCGTAGCGTCTGTACTCCAGAGGAGCGGCTACAGAAGGCGTCTGTTCTCCATGTTAGGAGCGGCCTAGTTGATACCTGGCAGTAGGTATAAAATGCCTTTGGACCTGGCGACTTCATCGTAATAATAGCCTAAAATGAGTGCAAACATGATATGGCCTCGGAAAATGCTAGGGCGTCCCCTGCAAGCGACGCGCAGCTCTTTGGACTCTGGGGGAGCTGTGAGAAGTGGGCGACCAGGATCACAACACATCAAAATTGGTACCATTAACGTATTGACCTTAAATGGCAAGACGGAGGAACTCGTAGATTTCATGAAAGAGAAGGAAATTGTCATCCTCGGATTGAGTGAGACAAAGTGGCAAGGTAAAGGAGAAAGAACCCTGACAGATGGATACAGGCTGTTTTACAGTGGAGGAAAAGCAAAGCAAAATGGAGTGGGAATAATTGTGAGGAAAGATATCCTGGAATATGTGGAAGAGGTAAAGAACGTGAGTGACAGGATTATTGTCATGAGAATTCAGTTTGAGACAGGAACAAAAGACCTAATACAAGTATATGCTCCACAAACTGGAAACAAGGAAGAAGAGTTAGAAAGTTTCCTTGAAGAAGTAGACAAGTACATTGAAGACAAGGAGGCCATAATAATAGGCGACATGAATGCCCAAGTAGGTACAGAGAGACTGGGAAGAGAAGAGATCGTGGGACCCTTTGGATATGGAAATAAAAATCCAGAAGGGGATATATTAATTGACTTTTGCCAGAGAAACCAACTAATGGTTGGAAATACATGGTTCAGGAAGAAAAACAGCCAAAAGATTACCAGATATGGATGGGGAGAGAGAAGAACTAAAACCCTGATTGACTACTTTTTGGTAGAAAAAGACAAACGCAAAAACCTGATGGATGTTACTGCCATGCCGGACGAGGCTTTTGGTGGAGATCACAGAGCAGTAATAGCAAAGCTGAAAGTTGGAAAAATTAGAAAACTGAAGGAAAGAAAAGAAAGAAACATAAAAACATGGAGGTTGAAGGATAAACAGGTGCAAGAAGTATTTAAGATGGAACTGCAACAACTAGTACCAAAGACTGATGTTGGACATGTGGAAGAAGAATGGAAGCAATTTAAGGATGCATTTGTTAGTTGTGCAGAGAAAACATGTGGAAGAACATCGGGGAAGATGAAAGATAAACAAACAGCATGGTGGAATTAAAGAGTTAAAGAAAAAGTGAAGGAAAAGAAGAAGAGTTGGAAACAGTGGAAAACAAAAAGGACTGAAGAAAGTAGATTGAGATATGTAGAAGCTAGACAAATCTGCAAGAAAGTAGTGGCAGAAGAGAAGAAGAAAAGTTGGGAGTTATTCGCACAGGAAATTAAAGACGATTGTCAGTGTGGAAAGAAATTATTATTTAGTGTAGTTAAGAGTAGAAGGAAGGAACATGTAAACGCTGGATTTGTGAAAAACAAAGAAGGAGTGATATTGAAGGAACCAGAAGAGATTAAGAACCGATGGAAAGAATATTTTCATGGACTGTTAAATGTCAGGAATGTAACGCACACAGAAGTTACTGTAGTGCCAGATGTGGAAGAAGAAGAAATGGAAGCGGACATTACAATGGCAGAGGTGGAATTGGCCATTAAGAAGATGAAGATGGGAAAAGCTGTGGGAGTGGATGAAGTGGCAGTAGAAATGATAAAGGCTGCAGGATCCATTGGAATATATTGGACTTCAAGAGTACTCAAGAGTGTGTGGAGAGCAAAACAAATTCCAGAAGATTGGCAGAAAGGTATTATTATACCAATATTCAAGAAAGGAGACAAGAAGGTGTGTGGAAATTACAGAGGAATTACTATTATCTCGCATGTTGCCAAGATCATGGAGAGAATACTAGAGGAAAGAATCCGAAAAAGGGTTGAAAACCAAATTCAAGAGGAACAATTTGGGTTCAGAAGGGGAAGATCAACAGTGGAACCTATCTTTGTTGTAAGACAAACTATGGAAAAACACTGGGAATATGGAAAAGACATGGTAATGACCTTTATTGACTTAGAAAAGGCATATGATAGTGTCCCTAGAGACAGAGTTTGGGAAAGCTTAAAACAGAAAGGTATTGGAGATGAAATGATACAAATGACAAAAGCAATGTACAGTAATTGTTGCAGTTGTGTGAAGACCCAAGCAGGTAGAACAGGATGGTTTGAAATTGAAACTGGTTTGAAACAAGGGAGTGTGCTTTCACCACTGTTATTCATAATGGTGATGGATGATATACTGAAGGCAACAAAGGAAGCCTACACAGGTACAAGAATGAACATAATCGTATTTGCGGATGATGTTCTGATTTGGGGAGAGAATGAGAAAGTGGTCCAGGAACAGCTGGATGTTTTAAAGGAAAATATTGAGAAATGGGGAATGAAAATCAGTGTAGAAAAGAGTAAGACAATGGTGATGACAAGACATAAGGAAGAAGGGAAAGGAATTGTTAAAATTGGAGATGTAAATCTGGAAGTAGTTGAGCACTTCAAATATTTGGGAAGTGAATTGATGGAAAATGCAAGACTGGATATGGAAATTAGCAAGAGAATACAAGGTGGGAGTGCCTTCTACTATCAAGTTCGGAATTTAATTTGGGATAAAGACATACCAATGAAGGCTAAAGAAGTGATGTACAAGACTTATTACTTACCAATATTGACATACGGAGCAGAAACTTGGCCTATGACCCGGAGGGATGAAAGTAGAATGCAGGCAGCCGAAATGAAATTTTTGAGGAGTATGTTACAGAAGACCAGAAGAGATAGAGTGAGAAATGAAGACATTCGAAAGGAAGTGAATGTACAGAAGCTGAACGAAAAGCTGGAACATAACAGATTGAGATGGTATGGACATGTGAAGAGGATGAATGATGAAAGAATGCCAAAACAAGTGATGGAGAGGCAGATGACGGGAAAAAGAGGACGAGGAAGACCTAGAGGTCGGTGGTTGGACCTTGTTAAGTGCAGCGTGATAAACCGGAACATGGAGTGGCGTTCAGTGCTTGAGGAAGAGTGGTGGACAGACCGAGTAAAGTGGAGGGGACTCATGTTTGCTCCGACCCGGCCTAGGCTGGAAAACGGAAAATGATGATGATGATGACATATATACAGTCGACTCTCGGCTATTCGGCCTAATGTGGCAGAAGGCCAAGTCGGATAGGCCGGAGTTCTATATTCTCTCTTCAAATTCCAAGCCGTACCATTATGCTTACCTTTCAATATCATTTTTCTTACTTACGAACGTTATTGTCTTATAAATATAATATTATCCGGGAGGGCGCCAATTTACATATAGTTTTGGAAATAATATTTTATGAGGACATCATATCTCTCTAGTCTCAGGTCGTGGCATGAAAACAAATCACCAACCAGGAACACTAGGCAAAGGCAAGATACCATTATACCGTAATATAACTTTTTGAAAACATAGAACAATCGAAACAAAAGGAACAAATTTAATAAAATACTGAGGTTAATCTAAAATGAATAAATAATTGAAATCTATATATATAAAAATCAATGTAACGTGATAGTTTGTCTGTGGGTATGTCTCCTATGCGTTCATATACCAGTCGTCCGATTGCGATGAAACTTGGGCGAGATGTTGAGTACACTCCAAGGAAGGTTTCTGACTTAGTAAATCCATTTTACAATAGGTAGCGCACGCGTAGATTCAACAAATGAGCGACGATGCGCGAAGCATTTCAACGAAGTCCCGTATGTGTTCATATACCATTCGTCCGATAGCGATGAAACTTGGGTGAGATGTTGTGTACACTTACGTGAAGGTTTCAAAATTAGTGAATACATTTCACAGTAGATAGCGCACGAGTAGATTCAACAAACGGCGTGCGAAGCATTTCAACAAAGTCACGTTTGTGTTCATATACCATTCGTCCGATAGCGATGAAACTAGGCTGAGATTTTGTGTGCACTCCAGGGAAGGTTTCTAGCTTAGTAAATCCCTTTAAAAATAGGTAGAGCACGAGTAGAATCAACAAATGAGCGACGACGCGCGAAGCGTTTCAACAAAGTCCCATATAATTTCATATACCATTCATCCGATAGCGATGAAACTTGGGTGAGATGTTGTGTACACTCCAGGGAAGGTTTCTGGCTTAGTACATACATTTTACAATAGGTAGCGCACCAGTAGATTCAACAAATGAGCGATGGCACGCGAAGCGTTTCAACAAAGTCCCGTATTAAGTCATATACCATTCGTCTGATAGTGATAAATGTTTGGTGAATTGTTGTGTACACTCCAGGAAAGGTTTCTGGCTAAGTAAATCCATTTTACAATACGAAGCGCACGTTTATGTTCAACAAATGAGTGACTACGCGCGAAGCGTTTCGACAACGTCCCGTATATGTTCACATACCATTCATCCGATTGCGATGAAACTTGGGTGAGATGTTGTGTACAGTCCAGGGAAGGTTTCTGGCTGAGTACATCCATATTACAATATGTAGCGCAGAGTAGAATCAACAAATGAGCGACGACACGCGAAGCGTTTCAACCAAGTCCCGTATGCATTCATGTACCATTCGCCCGTAGCTATGAAACTTGGGAGAGATGTTGTGTACACGTCATGGAAAATTTCTGGCTTAGTAAATCCACCATACAATATGCAGCGCACAAGTTGATTCAACAAATGAGGGACGACGCGCGAAGCGTATCAACAACGTCCCGTATAAGGTCATATACCATTCTGCTGTTAGCGGTGAAACTTGGGTGAAATATGGTGGACACTCCAAGGAAGGTTTCTGGCTTAGTAAATACATTTCACAGTAGGTAGCACACTAGTAGATTCGACAAATGAACGACGACATGCGGAGCGTTTTAATACAGTCCCCTATGTCTTCATATCCCATTAGTCCGATAGCGATGAAACTTGGGTGAGATGTTGAGGACACTTACGTGACAGTTTCTAACTTAGTAAATACATTTTACAGTAGGTAGCGCACGAGTAGATTCAACAAATGAGTGACGGAGCGCGAATCGTTTAAACAAAATCAGGTATGCGTTCATATACTATTCATCCGATTGCGATGAAACATTGATCAGTTATTGTGTACCTGCCAGGGAAGGGGACTTAGTAAATCCATTTCACAATAAGAAGCGCAAGAGTAGATGCAACAAATGGGTGACGACGCGCGAAGCGTTTCAACAAAATCCCCTATTGCGTTCATATAACATTCTTCGATTGCGATGAAACCTTGATGAGTTATTGTGTACACGCCAGGGAAGGGCTTCGACTTAGTAATACATTTCTCAATAGGTAGCGCACGAGTAGATTCAACAAATGAGTGACAGCGCACGAATCGTTTAAACAAAAACCCCTATACGTGCATATACCATTCATCCGATTGCGATGAATCATTGATGAGTTATTGTGTACACGCCAGGGAAGGGTTTCGACGTAGTAAATCCATTTCACAATAGGTAGCGTACGAGTAGATTCAACAAATGAGTGACAGCGATGAAACTTTTGAAAGTTGTTGTGCACGCTCCCACGAACGGTTCTAAATTAGAAAATCCATTTTACGATAGCTTAGAGGCAGTTAACATGTTGTGTATCCAAAAGCACTTCAAGAAACAGAATTTCAACGCCAGCACTTTCTTTGATTGGCATTGCAACGCATGCCGGGTACAGCTTGTACAGTATAAACTTGTGCTAGGTCACGTATAAGCTCACCGATGTAGGTAACATTTCGTTGGTTTCATAGTACAGTGAAACCATTGAAATCCGAACTAATTGGGGCTGTAGCCTGTTCGGATTTCACTTTGTTTGGATTAGCCGAAAATATCCATAACATAATAACCAGCCCTCGTTACGGTATAGGACTGAACGTTGAGCTAGCGACAGTGAGGAAGAAGAAACTTCGACAGACAATGTGACTTATATACTGAAGCTGCATCTGCTCTTGACATCGCATTGCACTTCGTAGAACAACACGCAGTAGTCACGCCAAACGATCTCATGTTCATGCGACGCTGGCGCACGATTGCCACCGCGGAAATGTTTTCGTCGCTTCGACAATTAAAGATACTGATTTCAAGTGAAAGATTAAGTGATATTTTGTGTTTTTCTATTGTTATTTCATTTGTTTTTGCAAAGTGATTAACCTAAGGAATTACAATAAACAACTTTTCCATTTTTCAATCCTGGATGAGATAAGTACGGTATGTATACTTTGTTAGGTATGCTTACTGTACTACTTTGTTAATTTTTCAACTAATTATTTAAAATAACGTTATATTGTAGAATATATAATTGTTTTATGACTAACTTGAAATTGTCGAAAATAACTCGTTCGGATTACCCGGGATTTCGGATTTGAGGGGTTTTACTGTATCTCCTAACTATGGAATTTCCATAAGAAGCTGCTGTATACAGTGCTTTCATATACTGGCTGCGTTTATCAGAAACTTGTACATTATCTATCAGAAAGGAAAGTATGTAACATGAGGAATAATTCATCAAGTAGCGATTCAATTAGATTTTCATTTACATCTCTGCAATCTCAAAGTTTGTTCTTCCCTTTTCTCTTGTTATCAAATGTCCCCGAATACATAAATATAGTAGCTCTCTTTGCTTTACTTGACGATCCAATTCTTTAGTTCACCAAGTCACCACTAATTTCAAAGCCGCATCAGCCATCATGCACATCTTAATACCTTCTCCCGCTATCTTGCACGTTCCGTATATAAAGTCCATGGAGTCTGTTGCGCATCCATTATAATACCTTCTCTATAGTTTCATTACTCTGTGCTAGCAAGTCAGAGTGCTGTGAACAAGATACAGTACAGTCTCACAAACTCGGCCTAATGTGGACCGAAGGGTGGCCGAGTTCGCAAAAATGCCGGGTTATCGGGAAATGTGTTCAAAAGAAGAAATACGCTGTTTGTTTTGGTTTAAAAGTAATGCAATGCAGTACATTTATTTGTTTTTGACAGAACCACAAGTTTTAAAACAATTAAGCCACTACAATATTACAGTACTTGAATATATAGATCAGTATTGTACTGGTATTCAGAAAGGTGTAAGGCAAGGCTGCAACTTATCACCCATACTTTTCAATCTTTACATTGAACAAGCAATTAAGGAAATTGGAGAAAAATTTAAAGTGGGAGTGAAGATTCAAGGAGAAATAATTTCAACTCTGAGATTTGCTGATGACATCGTCATCTTGGCCGACACGCCTGAGGATTTGAATGAGTTTTTGAATGGTATGGATTCCGTCTTACGGAAGGACTTCATGATGAAAATTAATAAATGTAAAACAAAAATACTGGAATGCAGCCGAAATAAATCAGAAACCTCTATGAAGATCAAATTGTCAGGTGAAAAGCTGAAGGAAGTAAGAGACTTCTGTTACTTAGGAAGCAGAATAACCAGTGATGGACGAAGCAAAGAGGATATAAAAAGTAGGTTGGCTCAGGCAAGGAAAGCCTTTCTACAAAAAAGGAATCTGTTGACATCGAATATAGATTTAGGTATTAGGAAGTCATTTTTGAAAGCCTTTGTCTGGAGCATGGTGCTCTATGGAAGTGAAACTTGGACTATTGGTGCAGCAGAAAAGAGGAGAATTGAGGCATTTGAAATGTGGTGTTACAGGAGAATGATGAAGATCAGATGGGTAGATAGGGTTACAAACGAAGAGGTATTAAGGCGAGTGGGAGAGGAGAGATGTTTCTGGCGACTACTAATGAAGAGAAGAGATAGGTTGGTAGGACACATACTAAGACACCCAAGAATAGCAAGCTTAGTTATGGAAGGAAGGGTCGAGGACAAGAACTGTAGGGGTAGACCAAGGTTAGAATATGTTAAACAGATTGCCTCGGATGTAGGGTGTGGTAGCTATGTAGAGATGAAACGATTAGCTCAGGACGGAGGTATGGAGAGCTGCATCAAACCAGTCAAAAGACTGAAGACTCGAACAACAAACAACATTGTCATCATCATCATCATCTTGTACAGTTTCCAGCCCCAGGCTGGGTCTGTTTGGAACATTGTACTGCATAAAAATCAAGGAAAACAATTACTGTAAATTATAAAAGGAAACTTAGAAAAACTAGGCTTACAAATTATTTTTATAATATGTACACTGTACAGTATATGGGCGAAACAATTCCCGAAGACAAATGTTTTTTTCACTTAATGAAAATTACAATTTACTTTTTTGCAAAAAAGTAACTTAAGTAATGTTCTTTTGATTATCGCTTTGAAACCTCGTCACGAAGAAGGCGAAGAAACAGAATTGCGGACAATGCGCAATCAAATAAATACAACGCTCTGCGCGAGAACCGTTTGTTTACTGCCAACAGTTTGTGCATTTACAGTACCTGTATTTATCAGGTAGTCGTTACTCTTCTTACTATGCACTGTATGTCAACTTGTTTCGAGTCGTATTTAACTGTCGATAATTCTATTGATGGAGAACTGTCGATAATGCTATTGATGGAGAAGACGAAAGAAAATATAACGCTCTGTGAGGAAACACAAAAGCAAACAAAAATCCTCATTTTTTTCTCCTGTCAGGGTGGCCGAGAAATCCGGAATGCTAAGTTTGCGAGACTCTACTGTACTACTACAAGCACATTTATGGATCTTCTTAGACATGCTACCATTACGTATTTTTCCTACAACACATCCCATTTGCACAAGTTCAAATTTAAACGGTCCCAATCATGGTTTCTGGACACATTAGACTACCCCTAACTCCAAAGCAATAGTTTTTCCCGTTACCCCAGAATCTAGCCGCTTTATAGCACATAGTTTCTCATCTATAGTCACTAAAACTTTTTCGTTTATCACCCATTCCGCAATCATTCATTAAAATACTGTACTGTACAACGGAGCGCACAAAACAACAATATGCGAACGTATGCACTGTGAACTTCCGATAAACAACTGACGGAACTAAGAACACAGAGTTTGTGAGAGCTAAAAGAGGACTTCTGTGTCCCATTTGTTCAAGAGCTTTTTCCGATAACGAATACGTACGTATTAACAACACTGTACTGTGCCTTATAATTGTGGCTCCACATGTGCCAGAAGTACAAGATATGCATAAAATATTTTGAAATTCCACATAGGGTTCTAGCAGGAGCCCGCTTCTTAAAGCTTTGGAAAGGTATTGGAACAGTATTAAGTACGCCAGATAGCCGAGAGTCTACTGTAATTGGAAAACAGTTCTGGGCGTGGACTGTAGAGGAAATAATAGTGCGAGGTCAATATTAAGGGTATACGGAAAGCCCTCCAAATCCGTAGTAGTAAAGTAAACTACACAAACCCTATATTCCTTGAAGAACTAAGTACAGATTAACAATGGAATATGAGGTAGGACATCACGTTAACGTGATAGAACAATAAACATAGAATAGCTGTGAAGAGAATCGATGATCCCTACTCCTGGCAGGAGAATGGAATATATATATGATCTTTTGCGATTCCTACGCTAAGCTTTTAACTCTCGAAGACCGAACATTACTGCCTACTGGCCACGGGTATGTATTGCAATACGCAAGTATACTTGCAAGACCGTAGGTCGGTAATGTCTTTGAGGTTGAGCCAAAGGTACTCCAGAAGCCTGTGGTAACTGGATGGGGAGGGCCCACGGAAAATAAACGGTGGTTGGTACGCGTGGATGTTGACGGGATGGAAGGAGTACCTTTGGTTGTCGGGCTGTTTTGTCGTACGTTATGTAAAAAAAAACAAGGCATCACTATGTGTGCTTGAATGAGCGCACAATTGAATGGACATAGATGGTTTACCGTAAAACTTACTCTGCCCCTACATACATAGGTGAAAAGTGATATGTTGCCTTGCAGTAAAGGGTTAAAATCAAATACTTCTACGCGTAGTATCCTCATGATTTATGTCATTGAAAAGAGCAAACTCCACAGTTTAATATTATGCAAAAAAGAAAAATGGCATTTTTTTCCCAAAATCACTTTCCGTACCTACCCTTAATAATATGAATGAAAAGTGAAAATTTCACTACATTCATTTAGGTTCTAAAATGGAAATTTAACATTGAAATTAGGAAATAATTGAATCAAATGTCAAAATATTATCATGGTGGCCACTCAAGTCGGTTAACGATTTTCCAGGAGTTTTCAAGGAATTTTCCAGGAGTAATTTTCATTTTTCCAGACTTTAAAATAAGTGAGAGTCCCGAGAGGGGGCTTTATCGGTGGCCTACTTCAAGACCAAAATAAAGCAGTTGTGTTTGGTTTACTTATACAGATGTTGAAAAAAATTAGTGGTGATTGCGTTATTGATCCGCAAGCCTACACACAAATGATTTAATTGTTTTTTTTAAGCCTTTGTGACTCAAATATCCACTTTTAAAAAAAGAGAAAAGAATGCCGCCTGCAATTTTATTGCGGTGAAGTTGTCTATACTCAATATGTTTTACAAAAATACTATCGCGTGTTCTCCCACACAGAAACAGGTAGCCTGAGGAAATTTATTTCGTTAACGATAGAGTGCTCGCCCAAAACCGCAGCGGGAGTATGATTTAACATGGAGAGATTTTTATAATTAATTAACAGTGGCTATTTTCCAGGAGTTTTCCAGGATTTCCAGGTTTTCCAGGAGTAGTGGCCACCATTATGAAAGTCTGATTTTAAAACAACATCGCACAGCATTAAACCATGCCTACCTCACATGAAATCATCACTAGAAAACTATGCTTTTTGGAAAGTTTTCTGTCAACATCCACACATCTGTACAGTATCATAAAATGAATAAGTAACTGACTGATTTTAAAACATGAGATGGCTCATGTAATTGTGTGGTAAATTACAATAAAGCTACAGTACAGCAATAATGGTTGATTGGTTCTATTACTGCTTTTCCCCTAACTGTGAGAGGAATATTGGGAATTTCACACTACTGTAGAGATCCGAACACTTTTACCCGATCACTGCCATTCCCGTAAATATGTGTGTTACGATGCTGTGCCTACCACGCCAAATGTATGGAAAGAGTTGTCATGGATTGAAACTTTGGGAGAATGGTCAAAGAGATTCATTTGTGCAGATAGCTTGCCACGGTTGGCGAGTGATTTTCGTGTCTGACTTCCAACCCCAAGCTAGCAGGTTCGCTCCTGGCCTTGGTAAGTGACTTATCACGACACGTATGTCATACGTTGTTGGCATGTTACAGAACCCATTTGAATACGGTAGGCCGTGTTAATAATGGCAAAATTAATCTCGGAATTTTCCGCCAACACTAAAAAACCTCCTTTCTCTACTAGAAAGCTCTATAGTGTCGAGGAGCTTAGACATATAACCTCCTCGACTTTCATAGCGTCAATTAACAAAGCTTGCACCCAGCACCCGACGCAGATGATATACTTCTTTTCTCATGTTCATTTTGTGGGTATTTTTCAATCTATTCCTTTAGTGAATCTTTTCGTTCTAAATTCCCTTTTGTAAGAACATTTTGTGAGTTGTTTCAATCTGAGTTCCTTTTTGTAAGTATTTTCCGTCTCCCTTAATTTTTAATTTTCGTTCTGGTTTCCGTTTCATTATCATTTTCGCTATCACCCAGATCATTAGGGGGCGATAACCTAGATGTTAGGCCCCTGAAAACAACAATTATCATCATCATCATCTTTTCTCATGTTCATAAAGTAAACTGCGTTGTTTCGCCGTCTTTTGTGTGTATCCTATCGTGTATCTTTCTTCAACAGGGAGTCTGAAAGTAAACAATCTTGCCTTCTTGGTAAATAGCGGTTCTGAATGTGAGTTATTTGATGATGAAGAAGATGACTATGCTGCTAGTGATATTTTACTTCAACAAAACACAGTCAGTAGTTATTTATTCGTATCAGAAGCATTAATACATTTTATGCAAAGTCACACTGAACAAACAAGAGACTAATCTACACTACTTTTGCCCAGAAGTTAGCGACATCCAGTGCATTTTGTCTCGCCTGAAGCAAATCTTGTACTGTGCATGTTTGATGGCACTTGCTGCACTGCAACAGATGAGACGTAGTCTGGATTAGACCACATTCACACAATGAGGACTATGTTGAAACCCCACTTCTGCAGGTTACTTTTACATCTTGTCACGCCTGCCCGTATTCTGTTAAGTGATCTCCAGGTACTCCATTTCTCCATATGACCAGGTGGTAGGTCTTCACTAGGTGTCAGCCATTCTTCGGAGCGATTGCAGCTTGCACGCCACAGATCGATTCGGGGCTGAGGTGTCCCCTTAAGAGCCTCGGTAGTTCTGAGAAAACTTTTCCTTCATTTGAGTCTTGAAATAGCTGGCCTGTATCCATACAGAGGGTGAGCTTTAGATGTTACTGCCTTTTTTTTCTCAATTCTTGCTGCAATCTCATGATGAATATTAGGAGGGGCAATGCCAGCAAGACTACAATTTATCCAAAGGAGTAGGCTTTAGACATCCGGTAATAATGCGACAGGTATCGTTTAGAGCAGTATCTACATTCCTGGCATGGGTTGACTTGTACCATACTGGGGAGTGAAAGTGACGAATCCCATGCGGAAAAAATATCACCTCCTGCTAAGAAGAAAAAAAGAAACGGCACGGAATATAAAACAAGCCCCTTTATTTTCCTGGTTGGCAGGTATATTCTTCCCTAATTCATGAATTTGACAAGAACAACGTATTATATTTTATTTCATTAAGTAATATCTCAGATATATTGAACCCGCTGAGCTAAGGTTCATGTGATATTTTTCATGACAACACATTTATGATGGGATGTATTACCTTTGAACACACCCAGAAAGCAACCAGAGCTTATACGATTCTCTTTGGAGTAGCGGAGGATCGCACTTTTGACTTTGGTGAAGTCTGCTAATTATTTATCTGAGGTCTTATTAATCAACTTTACCTTTCTATGAGACTCAGAATATTCCATTTCGTCATTCAGTATTATTGAAACATTTTGGAGAATGTTTTTCCACTTTAAGGTATGGTAATATCATTGCAGATATGCAAGGAGGAATGTAAATAGTCGCTCAACGACTTAGTTTGACAACTTGATTCCACGAGGAACGCCCTGTTGAGGCGTGTTATAATATCCGGCATGTAAGACGTGGTAAAAGTCCGCTTTTTAGCGAAGAAATATTTATCAAGTGTCATCGAGCACCATCGTACTGTGCATCACGATTGTATAAGTGTAGTGATCAGCACAAATTGCATTGAGAACGTATTTAAAAAATATTGTGAATTTTCTACGATTCTGTAGCACCACATTTTGTACCCACGTGATTTGTGGAGGGCTGAAGCCTAGAGTTAAATATACCAATAACTGTGATAAAGTTACATTGAATGAGTGTGATATCAAAACCACTTCGTGTATAAATTGCTACAGTGGATTTATCCGCCAGAAAACGACGCCAATTTCACGGATGCCACGTGATTGTAAAAGTAGAGTCTGTGCACGTGTGAACCAGCAGATCAGTGCATAGCCATTTATTAATGATATCTGCAAAGTGTAGAGGCTGTGTTGCTAAATATATGTGTAACGCCTGTGATAGCTACAAAGCACACCACAATTTTCAAGTACTAATGGAATACATGATGTCTAACATTACCGACCACGTGTTCGACACTTATAACACCATGTTCAAACCGGAGATGATGGGCTAAGTACCATTATGGTATGAGGGAGACGTCTCGGATGGAACGAGCATGATTTGGAACTTCAAGAACGTCGAACGAGAAGGAAGAAGTCGAGGATGCCTTTCCTAGGCATGTCCAACCCATTCACGATGTCAACTACAGGGACAGACCGAACCCTGGTCTTTGGGAGAGCCAAGATGGAAGTTCTGATACGGACGATGCCAATCCTGAAAGCCAGAGGTGCTTTTGTTCAACCCTTGTCATTGGACAGAGAGCTAAGTGTGGGCTTCTTCAGATCGTGAGTTTGTACAACCCTTCTTTGTTCTAGTCATTGGTGGTATAGTTAGATTAGTGTAGATTGTAAATCAGCCGAACTTAGTGACAGCCATTTCATAGGTAGGGAATGTAATTAGTGTAATTAGATGTCATTTATTACAGTGATTGTGAGCCACCCTTGGGTTTGATATTTTGTTCAACCCTGGTGCAACCTGATGGACGTCTTAGGACGCCAATTCCTGTCTATTGCTAAACGTGACCGTAGTCATTTCAAGGCTACTTTGTTTAACTCTATTTGGGATGATTTTCGAGTCTTAGCAGACTCCTGTTTTGGCAAGTTGATGCCTTGATTATATTTCTTTAACTGCACTCATAGCAGACAGTCAATGTTACGCCCCTGATTACATTAGAGAAGTCGTATCATTTAGGTAATCGACTGTAATTACCAGTTTTGTAACTGCATTTATATTTCATTCAGGATGTGCTCAGAAGCCATCCAGGTCAAGTGTAGACCTTGCAAGTAAAAGGGATGTTTCGTTGTAGCCTAGCATCGAACCCAGTTCCCAACGTATCATTAAGCAAATCCAGCAGAGTGGAGTTCGCACCATAATATTATTTTGTTTGTGTCAAGTTTGATGACACGTGATTATTTGAATGTTTGATATAAGAAACTAATGAAGTATTTTATCTTTGAGAGCAAAGAGCTCCAGCAATGAGTGACATTGCTATCTTTTAAACGTCTTTGCTATGAAAGACAGAGTTATATGTTTGTATTCAGCTTTATAGCGTGCTCTTAATGCACACATTCTTTAATGTTTATAACCTATGGTAAAGGTATTATTATGAGGCCAGTTTCATAGTTATTTTCTTGCCTGAACTACCGGCCCAGTCAACGTGTTGTGTCTAACAGTGCAGGGAGCTTGTAGCCCGCTGTGACACAGGAACAGGTTTGTGAATATTTCCCAGCGCACGAGTGAGAGCGCTTGCTTCCAAGTGAGACAGACTTATGTTAACACAGGACAGAATGCTTGTAGCATTCATTTATTTTTCATTGCATTGATAGCTCATGGAACCCAGTGTCCATTTCTGTATCTGAATACTTGTTCTTTAGATTGTCATTTGTTAGTTAAACGCCTTTTGCATGTACCGTTGTTTCGACGAGTACAGTTATGTCAGGATTCTTATTTTATGTTGGAGGCTAGCCCCGTGATGAGGGTTTTTCATGTGTGAAGGTATTTTGTGTACCATGTCCGGGACTGTTCCCGTCGACCAGATATTTAGGGAGGGTAACTGATGTGTCCAGGCCCGTCCCAGAGTTATTGGACGCGAGCTGTGCGCCGCTGGTAACTTGTGTTATTGTGTGCCCGAGTTGTTATTGCTCGTTGATTGTATTCCGACTTTTGAGTCGAGGCTCTATGGCAGAGATGATCTCGCAGGAGACGCTCCGTGCCAGGCTAGTCAGCTGTTATTTGCCATCAACGATAATTTAAACCGACATCTTAATAATCAAACGCATAATTTTGATAAACAAAATATAACTAACGAATCCTTTCTATTTAACCTTGTTCATTTGCATTTGGAACCTGCTGACATAGACGTGCCAATGGAAGTATTTCCTGGAGAAAATGACTTTAGGACAGCTGACACTTTTTGTAGCGCCAGAGGCTTGCTCGAACCTTTAGTTCGTAGCTGGTGGAGCGCAGGCCATACGATGTTAGACGTAGTCTTCACTACGCAGTCGTCACCGTAATTACACACGTTAAATGACTATGGCTTACAAACAGTAAACCAAGGTGTAGGTAGGCTTTGAATAAAACTGTGGTGTTGTATTTATTGATTTATTGATGTAAAAGTGTATAAATCCTCTATGTCACCTTTTGTGTGCTGATTAGCACCTAGTTGATAAGAGTGTCTTAGATGTATTTTTTTATGGCTTGTCACATAGCTTTGATTGTAATTGTTTGATATTACGGACGTCACCGCCGTAAATTTTGTAATTAATTGGTAGGACTTAGCTAGATGAATTAATATTAAATGTAAATGAGAAAATGGTATCATCCTAACTTAGATTTGTTTTGCTACCCTGTTAAATGTAAATTCCTATATTAGCTTGATCTTGTAACTTGATGTAGGTTTTGGGCCGTACCATTTTCCTAGTGTTGCTGTTGTTGCTTTTATTATTGTGAGATAGATCTTTCGCGAGGGTTTACTGTAACTTCTCAGGTAGGGACCTGCTCTTATTTTTGATTATTTATTAGCTTGCGGATTAGCTGATAGAAACCCTCCGAACTAGGATAGGGGTTTGTGAATTTTACAATAAATTTTCACAATGTTTTACATAAGTCTGGATGTTTCTTTTCTCAGTCTAGCTTTTAAGGTGGACCTTTCCTTAGGCAGTCTATGACCTTTAGTCACCATGTACCACAATCCCCGTGGACGATGGATTCTCGTGCCGCTTTGGCCTGTATGGAAGTTCACCTGATCCTCTCGGCAGTTAGGTCCGGCGGATGAGATGTTAGGGAAGTCATTTCGGTTGTTGGCTGTCCTAGCAGCTCCTCTGACGGGCACAATATATACTCTAAAATGTTAATTTAAAAGGTGCTTTTTCCTTAGAAAAACCTGGCCCAGGGGGCTTATGCACTACACACAGCCACTTGTATTGTTTGCTCTTTTACTCTGCAGAATCAGGTCGCTGGGGTCAGCTGCTTTGATTATCTGTTACGTAGCCACTGGCAGTCTGGGAGCCTTCCAGATGGACGAGATCCAAGCCTGGGACGTCGCTGGAGGAGTGGTCATCCTACGTGAGGCAGGGGGAATCGCATATAACACTTACGGTGCGTACTCTTCTGTATCTAGGTACATTTTCATTCCAGCCAAATAGTGTACTTATTGTGATCCCATTTGACCTACGGCATAGTTTTCTTTAAATCCTTCAGTTCGGCTTCTTGTGTGTTCAGTCCGGTTTGATGCATCCCTGCCCTTAGCTAATAGTTTCATCTCTACCACAACTTATATATGAGGCAATCCGTATAACCTTGGCCTACCCCCACAGTTCTTATCCTTGACCCTTCCTTCCATATACCTAAGTATGCTATTAGTAGACTCAGTCATGGTTCCGTATTGATTGACAATCAAGTATAATATAATTTGGGAGATCCGCCTGATCAATACACAATTACATAAATAGGGCTATATTAATCCCATATGGTACATGTTTCGGGGCCTATTATGATGGCCCCTTCATCAGCCAAAAATACAAATCATCAGTAAAATCATAGGATATATCATAAAATGTAGATTAACATGAAAAAGAATGGATAAAAATGAAACATACTAAAAATGAAAAATGAAGTGGTGAATAAAACACTCGAATGTAACAAAAATAGAAAGACACTTAAAAATGTTACAGGCGACAGATGAAAAAACACATTAGAATTACATCTAATAAGGGGCACTTTAAGTGCTTGTCAAAACAAGTCTTTTGTGAGTCCTTATAATAATACATCGTGTCTAAATATTCATTCCATGTTAAAACGCTGAAAATATTGTTAAAAACTCCAGTCTATTGGACCTGGCTGTTTGCTTCTCCTGTTAAAAGGAGAAAGTTGCTGTTGAAAGACCAATACTTCGCCTATGACGAGGATCGAACAAGCCAAGTTGGACAGAGCCTCTTGAGGATAGAATCAAGGGGAAATCCTTAAAAACTTGTTGACATACTGACTAGTCCAAAAATGTTCCTTCTTCTAAGCGGCAAATGGCCCTTAGAGAGGTCAGTATAACGCAACAAACACCGGGTGTCCGAAGCAGGAAGCGCTGCGTCCACAGACTTGGAAGTGCAATAACAAACTATGCTATTCCTGAGTGTCTTAGTATGTGTCCTACCAACCTACCTCTTCTCCTCAGTACCAGTCGACAGAAACATATCTCTCCTTTCCCACTTGTCTTCATACCTCTTCATTTGTTACTCTATCTACCCTTTTGATCTTCATCATTCTCCAGTAATGCCAGATTTTAAATGTTTCTATTCTCCTGTTTTATGCTGTGCCAACAGCCCAAATTTCACTTCCATAGAGATCCACGGTCTAGAAAAAGGCTTTCAAAACTGACTTCCTAATACCCTCAATTTAACAGATTTATTTTTTGTAGAAAAACTCTCCTTGCCTGTGCTATCAAGAGAATTGCTTTCCATTCAGTCAACACTATTATTTTGTCCATCAGTTGTAACTCTTCAGTCAGTCCACACGAATTTGCCCAAAGACTGGGCGGGGCACAATGTAGATAGGGTAACTGTACCGGTTTTCGTCACTGAGCTAATAGTCGTCACTCTCATATATAAGTACATATAATAAGGATGTCAACGGTTCTTTCTCAACGCTCGAAGTCTTACGAGATTCGTCATACCTTCGTTGCTGATAAGGAGCAACTTTGCAAAATCATGCATGCGATGTAATAGGTGATTCCCAGCATCAAACATATCCTGTGAGTTGAGTCTCCTTGACGCAGCTTATTGCTTCTCGCAGGTGCTAAGCAGGCACGCGAGTTAATTATGTGCATGCGTGTTATGTTCCGACATTTTAAAATGTTACAAGTGTGTGATATAGCCTAGTTGTTTCTGTAACATATGTGATTTGCTATTTCGTGCTCATGTTCCTAGTTTGGTTAGAAATGCTGTTGACGAACACTGGATTTAAAAACACTCACTTTACCAATGCTCGTCATTTTTTATGAAAACTGGCACATTGTCATATCTCCTTGTAAGACCTAACTAACAGCGGCAATATACTTATAATGTAGCTCTAAAGCACCCTGCATTAATTAAATTGTCGTTTGATCATTGTGTCAAATAGTCGTAATAGCTGACGATCTATAGAGCACATGCGTGACGAACACTAGTGCATGATAATGTTAAAGTTTACGTTAACGTTTCAGAACCAATAAACATTTACAGTGTGCAGTTATTATGTAGATCTGTCTCTTTGACAGCCTTAGGTCTACACCGGCTGCATGGCTCAGCGGTCAAGTTCTCGCCTGCTGTTGCAGGATCGAATCCAGACGCAGTCATCTGGAATTTGAGGGTGCGCAAATGTGACGTAGCCATGTCAGTAGATTTACTGGCACGTTATAGATCCCCATCGGGGCAAAATACCGGCACCCAGGGGTCTCAAAAAGCCGCAGTAGTTAAAAAGGACGTAAAACAAATAACATTATTATTATTATCAGTAGGTCTAGGCCTGGGGGTTTTAGGTGAGCTAAAGGGGATTCCTTTTTAGTTGAGATGAAAAATATATCCTAAGACACCCAGGAATAGCAAGCTTAGTTATGGAAGGAAGGGTCGAGGACAAGAACTGTAGGGGTAGACCAAGGTTAGAATATGTTAAACAGATTGCCTCAGATGTAGGGTGTGGTAGTTATGTAGAGATGAAACGATTAGCTCAGGACAGGGAGGCATGGATAGCTGCATCAAACCAGTCAAAAGACTGAAGACTCAAACAAGAACTAAATCTTTGCTTTCAAGTAATATGTCAAAACGCACATTTCTCAATTACCCTATGATATTCAGCAAATGGAAGCTGCTATTAAGGTCGTCGAGGAGGACAGCATGAGTATTACAACGGCCGCAGAGAGGAATGGTGATCCGAGAAACGCCTTCCTGGACAAAATTAAAGGAAAAACTAGAGAGAGGAAGATGGGGCAAGTTCCTTTTTAACAAAGGGTGTTAGTTCAATGCGTTATCTCACTAGGAAAAGAGGGGTTCCCAGTAAAAAAGGACGATTTGCAAATAGCGTCCAGTGCCTCACAAAAGAATTGAAGAAGGACTCTCGTTTCAAAGATGGGCAGCCAGGGAGGAAATGGTGTGAATCTTTCCTAAAAAGAGATCCAAGCCTGTCTTTACGAACCCCTCAAAATTTGACAGTAAACCATGTTGCAATATTACAGAACATCAAATTAAAACCTACTGTTATTTGGTGGAAAACGACTTACAGTCTATGTTGTAAGACCCTCGGCGATTGTTCAACGCAGATGTTATGTTATGCCATGGTCTGGTCTCATATTTTATGTGACTACGCCTCCCATCCCCCTTGCATTACAGCCCGGAAAATGACCATTCGCTCTTGAACACCGGTCGGGGAAGCCTACATCAATACACGTTCTTGTGGTTGTATTGTTCGAATTTCAATTATTATTATTGTATTTCTAATGCACTTTAAGTTAGAGCAGAATTACGATATGTTCATGCCCTTATGTCTTCTACCCACCATTCCTGCTCCCCGATGCCATTTTTTTCCATTTTTTATTAAAAAACATAATTACTGGTACTGTTTTACTTGTAAATGTTAGCCTCCAAGTCGATAAATCGGTGTCTTGCGCAACAAATGACAGAAATGCCCTCCTTGATCCAACCCACTAACATAGTTAAATTTCTTGGCAGAGCCCAGAATCGAACCCAGGACCTGCGGGACATGAGTCTCAATATGTACACTAAGACCACCAAAGGTGGCCAATGAATGCGCAGACCAGTAGTACGTCTCTACCAAATACGAGGCAACCCAAGTGATTAGTAGATGGTGGCCACTCAAATCGATCAACGATTTTCCAGGAGTAATTCTCATTTTTCCAGACTTAAAAATAAGCGCGAATCCCACGCGGGGGGGGGGGGGGCTTTATCGGTTGCCTACTTCAAGACCAAAGTAAAACAGTTGTGTTTGGTTTACTTATATGGATGTTGACACAAATTAGTGGTGATTGCGTTATTGATATGCAAGCCTACACGAAATGATTTATTTGTTGTGTTAAAAAAACCTTTGCAACTCAAATATCCGCTTTAAAAAAAGATAAAAGAATGCCGCCTGCAATTTTATTGCGGTTAAGTTGTCTACACTCAATATGTTTTACAAAAATACTAACACGTATTCTCCCACACAGAAACAGGTAGCCTGAGGAAATTTCTTTCGTTAACGATAAAGTGCTCACCCAAAACCGCAGCGGGAGTATGATTTAAGATAAAACACGGTGCGTAAATTTCTGGTTAAAAATAAACAGGGTTTGCAGAGCGACCGCTAGATGGCCCTTGCTACCCCATCCGCCATATCATGACGTCGAGGACTAAGAGCGGACTGGGAATTTTAGCAGTAGATGGAAAGATTTTTATAATTAATTAACAGTGGCTATTTTCCAGGAGTTTTCAAATTTTTTGTCATTATCCAGGAGTTTTCCAGACCTATTAAAAATCCAGGAGTTTTCCAGGAGTAGTGGCCACCATGTGAGTAGCGAGAGAGATTAAGACTACCGCACTGACGCACTGAAGTGCCACCATGGCGTTTCAAGGGCAAGGGATTCTGGAGGAGGAGAATGACTATCAGTCTGGTTTTTGTTTTGTTTCAGGAGGACCATTCGATCCAATGAACAAAAAATATTTGTTTGCAGGCAACAAAGCTCTGGCAGATCAACTTGTCGCCGTCATCAAGGAAGCCGACAAGGCGTTTCTGAAGGATGCATGATAGTGCAGTATATTCATTATAAGGGCATTGCACAGTACTGTTCCTTGATCACACATCTCTTCCTAGCATTTTCCCACCTGTCTGGCTAATGAATCAGAAGATACTGCAGTTCCCACTTTCATGCCGGAGCACGGCATTAGTCAGCAAAATTTGTGTTCATATTTGTCAGCTACGTTCAAATGTAGGGACTCAAAATTTGCTTGGTATAAATGTATGAAATGACCTGGTCAAACAGTACGAATGGGAGACAACTATTACTAGGAGTGGGATATTTTGGTATTAACATTTAACAAAAATTTTTGGAAAATAACATGGATTTTTAATTTGCAAACACAGTAGAGCGGAGATATTCCGGATTAATTGTAACTGAACCCTGTCTGGATTATCTAAATGTCAGGATTTTCGAAAAGAACCAAAATAAGGTTTGTTTGAGTTCATAACAAAACTAAAACTGTTAATAATTCACTTAGGTGGTTAAGTAATAGGAGCAGATAAATAAAACCATTAATAATGAATTTATAATGTATTTTAATGAAAGAATATACATTAGGTAATGTACAATAGGCACATATTTTTGTACAGTTTATACATTGTCAGAGCTCTTAAAAATCTGTTATTGATTTTAGGACCTGCAGTAGTGGTTCGCATTTTTGCGGCAAACTCTTTGATTTGTAGCGGTAAGACAACCCACTGGGAAGATTAGTTGCCATTTTTTTTGGTCCGTATTGACAAATATAACGGTTATTAACAGTTTTAGTTTTGTTCCCTATACATGATAGCAGAATTCCCTTCGCAAAATGAAAGACGTCATTGTACATTTAGACAAGAAATTAAGACGCATCAAATGGAACAGGACAAAGATCTCCAACCATAACGTCACATACTCAAATGTTGACGTTTGAATGCGTCAAATGGACTTGCAGTGCTTTTAATATGCGTTTTTTTAATATGTGTACAGTTTTTAATGGAACGTTTTAATATGTGTTTATGAATGTCTTAGTGTGCATGCATTTTATTTTTGATATTTTTCAGTGTTTTTAATGTGTTGCCATTCATGTGATATGGCATGGCTGATGAAGGACCGATTTTTGTAAGGTTCGAAAACATATACCGTACTTAGCGTTTTAACAACACAAACACAATTTGTATTGATTTGGCGGAAGCTGCAAAACAGATTAAATAAGACAACCCACCCCACCCTGTCGCATCAACATTTAATTTGACAAATATCTATGTGTGTATTCACTTCAACATTTTTTCACCGGAATTGAATCTGGATTATCGACGGTCCGGATTTTTGATGCCCGGATTATCGACGCTCTACTATAATCACAAAATCTAATCCTTTTCAAGCAATCATGCCAGAGCCACTAAATTAGCACAAAAGAATAATCATGATAAACTGATGAAGGGAGCAGTGTCTTTTGAAACATGTACTTAAATAAATACAATACTAGACTAGGTGGAACTTTTTCGGCAAAGACCTTATGAATTCAGTAGTGAATCATCATCATCAATTTCAGTTTTCCAGCTTGGGACGGGTGAAAGCAAATGACACCCTCCACTTTACTCCTTCTGTCCACCAACCTTCCTCGACCACTGAACTCCACTCCACACTCACACTGTCCTTCACCAAATCCATCCACCTTACTCTAGGTCTTCCTCGTCCTCCGTCTCTCCATCATTTGTTTCGGCATTATTTCATCAGATCCTTTTCACATGTCCATACCACCTCAATCTGTTCTGCTCCAGCTTCTGTACACGGCCATCACAAAAGGATAAATTAATAATTCGACCTGAAAACTGATCAGGAACTCGTCGAGTTTTAGTTTTAGATGTGACTGTACTCCTTCCGAGACCTTCAGCCGATGTGCAGAATGAGTGCGCGTAAGAAAGCTACCACACCACTGTTTCATTAGAGAGTGTGATTGCAATGGTGACAGTTCAGCAGAAATCACAGTGTGTGCTGTGTGTTATAACTGTTCAGCGCACTTTCTGACGTGTTTATGGTAGCGATACCCCTCATGCTAATAGCACTAGACGGTGGTATGAACAGTTTCAGGAAACTGGCAGCGTGAAGAAGTCTCCCGGACACCCCAGAACGAGTGACGAACCAAGGGAGCGCACATAGAAACCTTGTAAGGTATCGAAAAAGAAAAGTTTTGAGTTGGTGAATTTAACGACAAAATACTCGTTTTAATACCTCACATACTTCCTGAGCTATCAATTTTTTCAAATTGCTGCAATCTTCTTTGATGGCTCTGTACATTAACTTCCTTTCGAATGTCTTCATTTCTCACTATCTTCCCTAGTCTTGTGTACCTTACTATTCAGGAATTTCAATTCAGCTGCCTGTATCAGGGTTGATACGCTTTCAGGATTTCAAATTTCCCTGACTTTTCCCGGTTTTCCAAACCAAATTTAAAAAATTCCCTGAGCGCAGAGTCGTTTATTTCCCAGACTTTTTCCAATTTTCCAGAGCAAAGAATAGAAAATTCATTAACCAGAGGGAGGACATTTACCTCGCTTTTCCTTAGGTTTTCCAAACCCACCAGAAGTGCATTTACCTTTAGGAAACATAATTCTGTATGATCGATTAAGATTAAGTTAGAAAAACTGATTTTAGACAAATTATTTGTGCAAGGCTATTCTTAGACGCGAGGAGAAATGTTGTAGTAGATGAAAATAATAGTGATAAAAAATATCCGAGCAACGTTTCATTATATAAACCGGACTTAACGCGTTTCTTTAAAAGTATAAAAACAAATAACATAAACAAAAAAACTAAAAAAAAAAAACAACAGTTCCTTACTATAATAAATAACGTTTATTACGATAAGAACAGAAACACATTTTTACAATAAATGTTAATTTGCTAACATCAATTTAAAAAAATAACTGAGGAGAAAGCAATCAATCACCAATTCGTACTTTCTAGTCAATCACAATAAAAGTATCTAGAAACTGTCAACTGATACATTTTATTCTAACTTTAGATAATTAATATCAAATGAGTTGTTTCAGTTAATATGCCGCCTTGTGTACGAGAAGTTATGATTACTAAGAAGTTGCTCTGATCTCGGCCGTTTGGGGAGATTTCCTTTGTCCCCGTGGAAGTTCACGAAATATATGCGACGTTACGTGATCGTCACCGAATCATGTCTTCGCAGTCAAGTACGGAGAAATATCGAGACGTTACACGATCGTCGCTGGTCTCAGCTGTTAGATGCGATTTGTTGTTTTCACGATCGAACACGGACAAAAATCGCTATTTACATAATCGGAGTCAGTTTTAGTCGTTCGACGAGATTTCTATTGTCCTTGAGGTCGGGCACGGAAAAATAAAGTATTATTACGCAATCGGCGCCGCTTGCTGTCCGTTTGACAAGAATCCAGTTGTATTCGTCATCGAATGCGGAAAAATATCGCGATGTATCGCAACCGCTACCGCTCTCGGTCGTTTTACGAGATTCACGTTGCCCTCGCGGTTGGGCACTGAGAACGCGATATTATGCAATCAGCACCGCATCCGGTCGTTCAACGATTGTCTGCCTGTCTATCTGTCCTGGTAGAATGGCGGAGGCAAGCTCGAGGTTGGGCATGGTTAAAATTCACGAGCAGTTATGGACATGTTGTATGGTCGGCACCGTGATTCCCGCTGCCCCTATGCTGTGGTTGGAAGTTCACGGTGGATCACGAGAAGAAATGAGAATCGCGATGCTACGTAGTCTTATTTCTAAGTGGGTTGATGCACTTCTCGCTCCCCGTACACTTTTAAGTATACGGTAATGGGAAAAGTGGCGAGTAGGGTTCGGTATGTTTCGTGATGGGTGCCCAACCACCTTTGACAGGATTCCCGCAGTCCTCGTGGACAAGTTCGCGACCAGGGAAGGGTTTTATGACTTTTACGCAACTGGCGTCGAACTCGGTCCGTTTGACGAGATTCCCGCAGGCAAGTCGTGCGGTTAGCCGGCCGTCTTGAGGATGTGATTTTGGAGGTTGAACGTTCGAAGTAGGTATCGGATATTACGAATGATTCAGAGAGGATTGCACGAATAATACGACAAGAGGCACATTTTCTTTCGAATTCAAATTATACAAGTTTTCAAGATAACCGGTTAGATTATATATCCAATAGAACCAAAGTTCGAAGGAAAAATAGACATATAACGGAGTTTCGAATTAATCAAACTGGATGTCGCAAATTTACGAGACGGATAGATTTTTAAAATATACCGTCGTCTATGTATTTCGGGAGCATTTTTGTGATTTTTTTCGCATTATTTCCGACTTCAATTTAAGATATCCAAATTTAGAGGTCAATATCAGAAATGAGAGGTTTCTGTTGAGTTTCGGAAGTTATCGCGAATAAACGTCTCGCAAAAAGTCAGGTTTCCGAATAATACAGAAAAACATTACACACAAAATTAAACTCTCTTTCTGATGCCGAAAATATACGTTGAACCGATGTATACAGTACCACAGAAGGTATCCTCAGTATGCATTTCCTTGAGCTCGTGCACGGGGAAGCCTACGCAATTGGCACCGCTTGCGTGAAACTCACTTTATCACAATCTGTGAGCCTACCGGCGCGGGTTTAAATGATTTAAACCGACCTCGGCGAATTTTCGTTACCTCCAGCTATCCAGACTTAAAAATTAGCTACCTTTCGTTACTTTCGTTACCCGTTTGTAAAATTAGTTACTATTTCGTTACCAGTAGACATCTTGGTATACCAACCAAAAAATAACTGTCAAACCTTAATAATTCTTTTTCTTCTTTCTCTCTTTCGTTTCTTTTTTTTACAAAATTCCCTGACTTTTCCCGGTTTTCCCTGACCGCAACAAAAATCCCTGACTTTTCACGGTTCTCCCGGTCGCGTATCAACCCTGCTGTATTCTACTTTCATCTCTCCTGGTCATCGGCCAAGTTTCTGCTCCATACGTCATTATTGCTAAGTAATAGGTCTTGTACATCTTCAGTGGTATGTCTTTATCTCAAATTAAACTCCAAACCTGATCGTAGAAAACACTGTTGTTTGAGTCATCAGTCTTTTGACTGGTTTGATGCAGCGCTCCATGCCTCCCTGTCCCGAGCTAATCATTTCATCTCTACATAGCTACCACACCCTACATCCGAGGCAATCTGTTTAACATATTCTAACCTTTGTCTACCCCTCCCGTTCTTGTCCTCAACCCTTCCTTCCATAACTAAGCTTCCTATTCCTGGGTGTCTTAGTATGTGTCCTACCAACCATCTCTTCTCTTCATTAGCAGTCGCCACAAACATCTCTCCTCTCCCACTCGTCTTAATACCTCTTCGTTAGTAACCCTATCTACCCATCTGATCTTCATCATTCTCCTATAACACCACATTTCAAATGCTTCAATTCTCCTCTTTTCTGCTGCACCAATAGTCCAAGTTTCACTTCCATAGAGCGCCACGCTCCAGACATAGGCTTTCAAAAATGACTTCATCTATATTTGATGTCAACAGATTCCTTTTCTGTAGAAATGCTTTCCATGCCTGAGCCAGCCTACTTTTTATATCCTCTTTGCTTTGTCCATCACTGGTTATTCTGCTTCCTAAGTAAGAGAAGTCTCCTACTTCCTTCAGCTTTTCACCTGCCAATTTGATCTCCATAGAGGTTTCTGATTTATTTCGGCTGCATTCCAGTATTTTTGTTTTACATTTATTAATTTTCATCATGAATTATTTCCATAAGACAGTGAAAACAATCCCACATTGTACTCTCTTGTTGATCTCCAATCTTGCATTTTCCATCAATTCACTTCCTAAATATTTGAAGTGCTTTACTACTTCCAGATCTACATCTCCACATTAACAATCCCTTTTCCTTCCTTCTTTCCTCTTGTCATTCCCATTGTCTGACTTTCCTCTACACTGATTTTCATTTCCCATGTCTCAATATTTTCCAACAGTACATCCATGAGTGTTAGGGGGATGATATGGAATAAAGACGTACCACAAAAATGTAAAGGAATCATCTACAAGACCTACTTTGAGCCAATTTTGACGCATGGTTCAGAAACATGGGTGAAGGAAAGGAACGAGAGTAAAATACGAGCAGTGGAGATCAAGTTCCAGAGGAGTAACAAGAATGGACAGAGTAAGGAATGAGAGAGTCAGAGAGATGGTAAGAGAGGAACCATTGCAAAATAGAAGAGAGCGATCTAGGCTACAATGGTATGGACATGTGAGGAGGATGCGAGAGGAGAGGATACCGAAAAAGATGTTTGGAATGGAAATGAAGCGAAGGAGGCCAAGGGGAAGACCAAGGGACAGATGGACAAAGGGAGTTAAGAAGAGTGTGCTGGAACACAGTGAAAGACGAGAGATGGTGGATGGACACGAAACGATGGAGTGGCTTATGTTCCAAGCAGACCCGCCCAGCGGTCGGAAACTGCTCAAGATGATGATGATGACATCCATAATACCATGTCCATGATACTGTGAAATGTTCTTATAAGTATGGTAGTGTAATCTCATTTCATTGACTTTGGTGACTCGAAACCTCTCATCAATTCCTCTCTTCCTTGGCAGACTGCTAAATTTGCCTCCTTCCAATTCCTTTCAGATCTTGCTGTACCAACAAATGTAAATGGTGAATAAACCAAGGTGGTGGAAAATTTAATCACTTTTCATTATAAAATAGAGCAGTGAACTTACCAGAAGAATACCAAGAATGCAGGACTTAGCAGCTAACTTGGGGAGAGGAGGAATTTGAAATCTATTTACTCCACATGATGTAAAAGTTTTCTATAAGCCACAAATTATACGATGTCTCAAGTCGAAAATATGTGTTCTTTTTGTAACGTACCCTACTACTGTTATATACAGAAATGGAGACTTATTTTTGTTTGTATATGAATGACTTTAGTCATATTTGATTGTTTTTCCCGTATTGAGTTGTTAACACTTGAAAATAGGAATGATCCACTTTTCAATACATCTTCAATATGTTATCTACACTAATGGCACATGTTTCGGCATTATATGCCTTCCTCAGCCTGTCTTATATTTTTTTTATAATTAATGACCAAAAATTACCATTTCAATCAAATTTTTATTTTAAAAATTGAATGATCAACTTTATGATAAAAAACTTAAGAAATAAAATTCTTAAAGTAAACGGTAAAAGGTATTAAAATCAGGAAGTTCCAACCATCATCAAAAACCCCTATTTCCACCCTCTTGGTCCGATTTTGCCCTAGAGAAAGCTTGCCTGAGATGTTGAACATTATTTTAAGTATAAATTTGAAAGTGATTGGTGCAAAATGACGATAGTTATTGTGTCCACAAGAAAGTGATATATTACAAACTTTAAAACTGACAGTGGATTTTAGGAGTCTGGGGGATGTGCAATGCCAAGATTTGATGTGATATCCATTGCAATAGGTAGCTTTCTAATGAGGTCTACAAAACACCACCAAACTCATAAACGGTCGCTATTATAGTCATTGTACAGTTTTCTCCTGCTACAGTAATCCAACAAATATATCATATTTACTCGGCTATAGGACCCCCCTTTTCTTTTCTAAATTTTTAGTTGTGAAATTGAGAGGGGGGTACTATAGACATGAACTTTCAAAAGTCAATATTGTCAATAAGGGAATGGCTTCAAAGCATTCTAAGAAGGAAGCTTGTAGTTTAACGTGACCGTTAATCTGTGAGCTGTACCTGTGAGGGATGTGGATAAGAGAATTGGCACAGTCCATGCAGCATATGGACGATTAGCGCACCGGGTCTTCATGAATAAAGATCTGTCCATGAGTACAAAGCTTATGGTGTACAAAGCAGTAGTCATTTCTCCATTGTTGTATGGCTCCGAAACGTGGACCCTTTACCGACGTGATCTCAGGAAGCTTGAGCGTTTCCACCTACAAAAACTTCGATCAATCCCGAGGATTAAATGGGAAGACCGCATCACCAATATTGCTGTTCTGGAAAAGGCTCAAATCAACAGCATAGAATCATCCATAATAGGTCACCAATTTAGATGGATTGGTCATGTCCATCGGATGGATGATGTGAGATTACCTCGTCAAATGCTATATGGTGAATTGTGCTATGGCACCAGACCTCATGGTGGTCCTAAGAGGCGCTACAAGGACCAAATTAAGCAGACCCTGAAATTGACAGGTCTTGATTCACAAACCTGGGACATGCTGGCTGAAGACCGCTCAACATGGCACCGTACCATCTCGGATACTGTAAAGACGTTTGAAAGGGATCGGCGCACACATGAAGAGGCCAAGCGTCAAGCTAGGAAACTTCGAGCAGCCCAACCACGTTCTCCTCCAGCAATACTATGTGACTTGTGTGGTCGCTTGTTCCATGCCAGGATTGGACTCTTTAGTCACCGTAAACACATCCACAAACTCGACTGAAGGAAGAAGATCTATACTCGGATTCGAGTTAAAGCCGATGATGAATCTGTAGATCATGAGTCACGGCCAAAGCATTCTAAATAGAACTTGACAACAGCTACTCCTTGGGAAAAAAAAATCTTAAACTACTGAAATTAGTCAAAATACCTGAGGTATTATTCATGATGACGTAGTAAAAGATGTTTACTCCTCCCCTGTCCATAACCCACCCGACGTCCCAAATGTGATCAGGTATATGGATGAAATTCCAGCCGACTCCACCATTTTGTAAGAGATTTAGTAACACCTGCTGTATTACCAACCCCACGCATTCGGTAATATTTCACATCCAGTATCGTGAAACAAAAGAGCACCGTCAAGTAAATATGAAAGTGCGCCAAGTTTTAGTCTTACGTTAGACATGGATTGTGCGAGTTGAGATTTAACAATCTCTAAATTTCAATCAAGAATATCATAACGCATCAATAATTTTCATGTAATAATAATATCGTACGGCCTCGGATGCAAGCTTTGTTATTTGACACCCAGAGGGAAGCTTGCATGTCGAATTTCGTTGTTCCTTGAAGCACTATGAAAGTCAAGGAGGTTAGATATCGAAGCTCCTTGAACACTATAGCACTTTCTAGTAGAGAAATGAGGAACTCTGTGTTGGCGGAAACTCCCGAGATTAATTTTGCCATTATGAACACGGCCTACTGAATTCAAATGGGTTCTTTGACATGCCAACATCGTATGACACGGTGTCGTAATTTTTGACGCCTTTCAAAAATCACTTACCACGGCCAGGAGCGAACCTGCAAGCTTGGGGTTAGCAGACTGACACGTAGACCACTCACCCACCGTGACAAGCAATATATAATAAGCGACCGCTGCCCAGCCTTTTGTCCTGCAGATATTGGGGTGATGCATGGTCAGCGCATCGGATCACCTCAGGCGTTAATCTTGGTTTCCGTGACCGGGGCACTGCCTCACTGTCAGACAGCTACTCAACAGTCCTCCACAGGAGTGCAGTTGCACTCTATATAAAGGGAGGTGGCGCGCAGTTCGTTACTCCTGTGGGGGTCCGGGCGGGGACAACAAGAGCCCGCTGATGAGCCATCTTGGTGTCCTAGGCGAAACCCCACACAAGATACGGCACAAACCTAGAAGAATTGCAGAGTTTTAATTCACTGGCCGTGAAAGCCAATAATATACTATCTTTTTGGAAGCCTTCGTAGGGAGGTTAAGGCTGCTTGAGCTTTTAGTTCTCGCAGTAAAGTGGTGCAGTTGCACTCTATATCAAGGGAGGTAGCACGCAGTTCGTAACTCCTGCGGGGGTCCAGGCGGGGACACCAAGAGCCCGCTGATGAGCCAGCTTGGTGTCCTAGGCGAAACCCCACACAAGACACGGCACAAACCTAGAAGAATTGCCGAGTTTTATATTTAAATTATTTCTTGGGCTAACAGGAATCTGCACTAAGCCAGCCAGATATGCTACCGTGACTATAACAATCATTTTTGCCCGAATACAATCAAAATTTGATCTACAATTGTTTAACTGGGCACTACTGGTCAACTGTGGAAACGGGAATAACCCCATCGCAATTAGGTGACATAGCCAATTGCGATTGAACTAACATGCAATGTACCTGTGGTCCGGACTGTGAATGCCCCATGACGGACATGCCGTGCTGTTGGAAGGTCTGCGTGCCTTGCTGCATGCCCGGAGCCATGGCGTGCTGGGGCGATCCTGAGGGACCGTTCATGTGCATCACTCCGGGAGGCGGGCCCTGGTTGTACCCCGTGGGGCTGTGCGAGTGGTGTTGAGGGGGTCCCATGGGCGAGGGTGCCTGCTGGTTGGGAGGAACCATTCCCGACGGAGAAGGCATGGGGGAAGGGGACTGTTGGGGAGGTCCCATAGGGGATGGGGTCTGAGGAGGGGGCATTGGAGAAGACTGGGGCGAGGGACTCGCCATTCCTCCACTTTCCACGTCCAGCTTCCGACGTGAACCTCCCTGAAACATGCGACACTTGATGTGGTCAAATTGTGATATTAACGTAAAGACAACTCAAGTGTGTCAATACCCTTATCTCTTGTCTGTAGGAGCCACCCGGACATAATGAATATTCCCATTCCAGTCGTGAGTGATTTTATGAAATATTTTATAAAACTGAACTTTTATAAAAGTTATACAAAGCAATCGTCACACCATTACAATACATAAAATATTTGATCATAGTTCAGCAAAAAATGGATGAAGGGCAGTTCCTTGTTCACTTGAATGTATTACGGTATAGCTGCCTCACTTTCCTGGTTAACGTGCCGCGTCTTTGAAATCTATCTGGCGGATATGTTTACATTCCATGGCGCCTGGAGCCAAGGATTTCCCAGAGCGAGGCACAGCGTTGTCAACTTTCCACCGCAGTCACTGAGAGCAAGCAGTGAGACTGGACACTGAAACCTGCGAGGCACGCGGGAGCTAACCGTCAGGGCAGGAATTTAGAGTGATAGAGGAAGCATTCTATTGGTCAGTAGCGAAGAGTGCATATTCTCGGCGCTTGCTATTGCCTTACGTTTGAGTCGTCACTAGTTAACCAGGAAAGTGAGGCAACTATAGTGGCAATACTGGTATATAAAAGAAACGAAAGATAAAGTAAACGTCTACGGGTTAAACCATGGGTCGCTCACGTGACAAAAAAAAAGCTATTTATATGAGTAAAATCTTGGTAAACGAGCTGCACTATGAGGACTTGTGAGGTTACAAATTATAATCAAATATTATAACATAAAATACACCATCATAGATGTCTCTTTTCAGCCTATTTAACTATTTAATTCTTACTTATATCCCGATGTGTGCGTTCTTTATGTACTGTGCTTATAGCCTCTGCTATTTTTACCTACACTTTCTATCTTTTATTTATGTTTTTACATATTTTATACTGAAACAAAGCTTAATGTTTTTCAGTCGGTCAACACGACTGTACCCAATTATTCCATACTCCTGGAAAACTGTACACGAGATTAATAAATAATCCATCACAGTTTGTTTACTAAGGCAACACTGAAAATGACTTCAAACACCATAATATTTTATACCATTTCATGCGTTTCACATTCAGTTATGAGCATCTTCCAGCTGTTATGGTGCACCAATTTGGTTTGAATCTTTTATCAAAGATAGCACGATGTTCATACCTTTTAGAAAAGAAATTATATCAAACCATGTTTTATAGAAGATTTCCCCATACAGTCATGTCTTTTATCCCTCCCTATATAATTCTGCCAAGATCCCATTCCAGTTTTGTACGGAAAATAAGGTCCCATTAACACCAACCTACACATATGAGGTACCTACAGGTTCAGCATAACACACTCACTTACTTTGATGTGTATCGTCATCTTTACTTGAGCTATATGGGTCAAGTAAAGATCGCGATACCTGTTTGCAACATTTATTGTAAATGCTAATTTCTATTTATTTTTCCCCCACCCAAAAGCCCCTATTCCCAGACATTTCCCGCAAGCTTGCTACAGGGGTATTTCGTGACGTCGTCCATAACGTCATCAACCCCGCCATTTCATTTTGTGGAAATTTTATACAGAAATGTATAACGATCTGTACTAGTTCACAGATCGACTTCCTTCTAGCTCAATCAGTAATTTTCATCCAGACAGTAGTCTAACCAACAAATGGCAAATATAGTGAAAACTATTCTAGAGCACGGAGTTCATTTATACTTTTATACATCCAACGGTTTTGTGTGAACCGTGCCACACTAGCTGCCTGTGTCCGCGGCCCAAGGCCGCACCTACCCTCGACCTTCTAACCTTCGTTTTGTCCAATCCACATACAGATCGATGGTTTTGACAAAGGCTACTGCCCAACGGGTCCAGGTCAATGGTTTCCACAATGGTTAAGGCCTAACGCGTCCAGATCAATGGTTTTGACAATGGTTACAACCTAACGCATCCAGATCAATGGTTACAGCCTAACGCGTCCAGATCAATGGTTTTGACAATGGTTACAACCTAACGCATCCAGATCAATGGTTTTCACAATGGTCACAGCCTAACGCGTCCAGATCAATGGTTTCGACAATGGTTACAGCCAAACGCGTCCAGATCAATGGTTTTGACAATGGTTACAGCCTAACGCATCCAGATCAATGGTTTCGACAATGGTTACAGCCTAACGCATCCAGATCAATGGTCTTCACAATGGTTACAGCCTAACGCGTCCAGATCAATGGTTTTGACAATGGTTACAGCCTAACACGTCCAGATCAATGATTTTGACAATGGTTACAGCCTAACGCATCCAGATCAATGGTTTCCACAATGGTTACAGCCTACCGCGTCCAGATCAATGGTTTTCACAATGGTTACAGCCTAACGCGTCCAGATCAATGGTTTTCACAACGGTTACAGCCTAACACGTCCAGATCAATGGTTTCCACAATGGTTACAGCCTAACACGTCCAGATCAATGGTTTCGACAATGGTTACAGCCTAACGCGTCCAGATCAATGGTTACAGCCTAACGCGTCCAGATCAATGGTTTTGACAATGGTTACAGCCTAACGTGTCCAGATCAATGGTTTTGACAATGGTTATAGCCTAACATGTCCAGATCAATGATTTTGACAATGGTTACAACCAAACACGTCCAGATCAATGGTTTCCACAATGGTTACAGCCTAACGCATCCAGATAAATGGTTTTCACAATGGTTACAGCCTAACGTATCCAGATCAATGGTTACAGCCTAACGCGTCCAGATCAATGGTTTTGACAATGGTTACATCCTAACACGCCCAGATCAATGGTTTTGACAATGGTTACAGCCTTACGCGTCCAAATCAATTGTTACAGCCTAACGCGTCCAGATCAATGGTTACAGCCTAACGCATCCAGATAAATGGTTTCAGCCTAACGCATCCAGATCAATGGTTACAGCCTAACGCGTCCAGATCAATGGTTTTGACAATGGTTACAGCCTAACGCGCCCAGATCAATGGTTTTGACAATGGTTACAGCCTAACGCGCCCAGATCAATGGTTTTGACAATGGTTACAGCCTAACGTGTCCAAATCAATTGTTACAGCCTAATGCGTCCAGATCAATGGTTTTGACAATGGTTACAGCCTAACACGTCCAGATCAATGGTTTCCACAATGGTTACAGCGTAACGCATCCAGATCAATGGTTTCCACAATGGTTACAGCCTAACGCATCCAGATCAATGGTTTCCACAATGGTTACAGCCTAACGCATCCAGATTTCTTAGTAGTGGTGTATTTTATATCATACATATTGGGCACACTGCTGTGACAATGTCTCGCACAGCTGGAGTGAGCAATATGACCGCCGAAGTTCAATTTCAACAACAAAAAACACACATAATTTCGTTATAGAGCACATATTTCCAGTATATAAGTCATAATGAAGGGAAATTTCAATCGGTATTGTCCCGAATTCAAATGTCTCACGATGTTCACACTTCCAATTGAAATGGCACAATACGAATAATAATATCTAAAAGTACATGACTAACCCATTTCACGTTCTACAGTACAGCAGCCAGCTTCATTACTTTCAAACTAACACCACAATCAGCACAAATATACCATACACATTATACCTCGACAAAATCTTACTTTAATTCCGCAACACATCACTACACGCGACTGAACGTTTCAAAATCTCACGAGACTCTGAAAAAAAATTTTTAAAATAAAATGGCGCACACTAGCCAGACAGCACAATCACGTCAAACAAATGAGCAGCAACATACTGTAAAACCTCTATTAAGAGACCAGTGACGGTTCCATGGAAAACTGGTCTTTTAGAGGGGTGGTCTCTTAATAGGGGTAGGCATTATTAATAAAGTACAGTTGGAACACATACTTGATTACAATTTATCTGCATTGGTTCACATTTAGTACAAATTAATTACAATTTGTTATTTTCTGAGCTTTGTCATTTAAAAAAGTCACGAATTGATCTCTGTTTCAGATTAGCACATCTTTGTTTTAACAATTTCACTTTCTAGAATGTCTCTGAGTGAGTTCAAAAGTCCATTAATTTGTTCTGGGTTCGAACAATCTTCTAGGAGAGCTGTTTTTGTATTTTTTATACGTTACATAACACTTTTTCTAATGACATTGTATGCTGATGCAGTTCTGTGCCAACAGAACCATTGTTTACATCATCACCGTCTCCAATGGGAAGGCAGTCGAGAAGTGGTCTTTTGAAAGAGGTCAGACTGAGAAAATGCCTGGTCTTTGATCGGGGAGAGGGGTGGTCTTTAAATAGAGGTAACAAATACATTGACCTTATGAGGTTTCAAATCGGTTCCAAGAAAAATCGGTCTTTAAGAGGGGTGGTCTTTTAGAGAGGTTGCACTGTAAATACGTCATAGGTGACGTCGCTGAGGTCACTAAAATTCCACTAAAAGCAGGTAATCGCAATCTATACTTGAGCCCAGTATGACACCCAAAAGGTACAGGGAATATGAACTGGCAATCATTGGGCCCATAGGGCTGATAGGCCTGGGTAGCCCCATGTATATATGCTAAACAATTACAGTGAAATTGTGAATTCCCAAATTTTTAGCAGTCAAGATGCAATTATGAAGTTTCAAATCACAAGGAACATAGTATAACGGAACAAGTTAGTTTATTCGAAGAAGTATCCATTTCTAGTTCCATGTTGACTGTGAGAACCTCTTCCATTGCTCTATGTTACTCTGCTTCGGAATATGCATCCCCAGTATGGTACAAGTCAACCCACGCCAGGAATGTAGATACAGCTCTAAACGATACCTATCGCATTATTACCGGATGTCTAAAGCCTACTCCTTTGGATAAATTGTACAGTCTTGCTGGCATTGCCCCTCCTAATATTCGGCGTGAGATTGCAGCAAAAATTGAGAAGAAGAAGGCGGTAACATCTAAAGCTCACCCTCTGTATGGATACAAGCCAGCTACTTCGAGACTCAAATCAAGGAAAAGTTTCCTCAGAATTACCGAGGCTCTTAAGGGGACACCTCGACAATCCCGAATCCATCTATGGCGTGCAAGCTGCAATCGCTCCGAAGAATAGCTGACTGAACAGATTACGGGCAGGCGTGACAAGATGTAAAAGTAACCTGCAGAAGTGGGGTTTCGACATCGAGTCCTCATTGTGTGAATGTGGTGCAATCCAGACTACGTCTCATTTGTTGCAGTGCAGCAGGTGCCCTCAAACATGCACACTACAAGATTTGCTTCAGGCGAGAGAAAATGCACTGGATGTCGCTAACTTCTGGGCAAAAGTAGTATAGACTTGTTTGTTTAGTGTGACTTTGCATTGTATTAAATCCAGTAAGAGTTTTAATATATACATATATAGTATTAATGCTTCTGATTCGAATACGAGTTTGATTATGAAATATAAGAATTTCCAAAATTTTCCACCAAATCAACACATTTCTTATTGTTATTTTAGTGTCCTTGAGGGTACATGTTTCAGAATTCTCTCAATTCCTTCTTCAGCCCACCACACTTCATATTAGGAATCATCCATAAAAGACAATGTTACAAACCCTTTCAAATGTCAAAAACACATATTTATACAACAAAGAAAGCACTAAAATAACAATAAAAAATGTGACGATTAAGTGGAAAATTTTGGAATTTCTTATATTTCATAAAGGAACAAGTTAGACCTGAACCTTGTGCGTCCAGGTGCATTACGTCGTCCCTCCGCCAGGATTCATTGTCAACCAGTGAGGGGCATACTTCGTCACGTGCCAGTTAGATGTTACCAAGTAGTCATTATTCCCAGAACCTTGGCAGGGTACAGATGCTGTCGAGGCATGCGATGGAAGACCGGCAACAAGCTTGTATGATGTGGGAGCGCTCTCAGTCCATTACAACGTGCTTCCTTCTTTGAGTTGTGTTGTTTTAATAACATTCCAAGTTTACAGATTGCACATTGTGCGCATTACTAAATAAATAATGCATTAACTTATATCCTGCTGTGAGTTAGATTTATTGTGGTCAACGTGTTGAAAATGTGCTTTTTGGAAACCTTTTATAGTGTTTATGCAATCCACTTCTCCCAGGAGACCTCTGAAGAGCCAGCTTAAAGAAATAATAAACAATGTTGCTCTGTTCCTAAGGAAAAATAAAGAGAAATACAATTTAGATTATAATATTGTTGCTGCAACTGGCGAGGTCACTGTGAAGAGAATATTAAAGGAAAGCAAATCAGCTTCTGGAGGATCTGCAAAGTTTGTGTCACTGAAGAAAAGAAGAAACCCTCGCAAGAAACTTATCGAGTTCAGTAGTTTTACGGCAGCTGTAACACGCACAAAAATACAAGAATTTTATGGTCGTAAATAAACAGTGTCCTCTCATCAGAAAATTACTGATCGCCTTGAGAAATGATGGGGGTACTGGAGTGTAGCAGAGAATATCTTCGGATGAAGATTCGGGGAACAGGCTTCAGATGGAGGAAATGCCAAAGCAATAGGAGAATTTTAATAGAAAAACCCGAGATCGCAGCTTGGAGAGCAAAGTAGCTTAAAACTCACAGGCATTTTCGGAATGAAGGCAGGACAATAATCTATCTGGATGAAACTAACCTTCATTCAACTCACACAACTACATATTGTTGGCAGCCTGGAGAGACTAGTGCAACGATCCAGGTGTCAAAGGGTCCACGGTTAATAATTGTTCACGCAGGAAACGAATCTGGTTTTGTTCACGGTGCTCTGTTAGTGTTATACGCCGTTTAGAAGTCCCGGTTGCGATCACGATCAGGCGCCGATCCAGATTAAGTTGGGACGTCTAAACACAACAGGATAACATTATCGCGATCAACTTTCCCTCCAACAGGATCAGCCCGATCCCGTTCCCACGAGATAATCGCATTCGCGGCCATTGCGATCGTCGGTGTGTTCTATCCTCCTGCTGTGTGAGTGAAGTAGGCAGTGGAAATGATGGCCATTTTGTATTATCTTGTGTTTAGAAAGCGAGAAGTACGTAATGTTGGCCATGATGGTTGTATTTATGCTGGTTGATATCAGATATATGAAGATTGAGAGACACGAAATGATGGATGGAGACAAACATACCAGTGTTTAAACGCTGAAAAAAAAAAAATTAGCGTTGGGGAAAGTCGAAGACAATTACCAAAGACATAAATTTATTGTCATAGACATAGAAGGGATTCCAATAGGGCCAAATGACTCTGGATGAACAAAGAAATATTGGTTGTAATAAATATCCTAGACATGTGCATAAATATTTCAAAATATTTTTATTTCCTACACGTCTCCTCAGGATTTGTATATATTTAAGAATATACATTAGCAGGTTGAATTATATATAAAATATTACTGAAATACTTCAAAACTGGAGGGAACAAACTACTGTAAATTTCTGCTATAACACTTGGAATTCAAAAGTTGGCAGACCTTAGTGATGTCATGCTGTTTTACTCGATTATCCTGTTGTTTTATGATGGAACGTCTAAACACGTACCAATGACAAATGCCGTTGATCGCGATTGGAGATTATCCAGATCAGAGATAATCAGGATCGCGACCGAGATGTCTAAATGGGGTATAACATATTTTTATTTATTCCATTATTTTCCCTCTGTGATTTCCACTTTATACTCGTTTGCACAACATGTACACTATTCAATAGCACGAGAGCATTCATTTGAGATACCAATGCTATGTCACTGATAATCCTTCTATTTGATACTTGACGCTTGCATAGAATAACAACGACGAGCAGTGAGCAACTCCAAACAGCTGTTGCAGCAAAGAAGGGAAATCGTGCACGTGCCTAGATCACACCACTTCCCCAAATTGACGAGACTCTGCCATGACAGGCCAGGTCTAACTTGCCACGCTATAATGCTAAATGTTCCAGCCTAAGGTACGACTCGAGGGGTTAGCGCTGCATACCGTTGCCTGTAATAAGGGGAAAGACATCCCGTATCTAGCTAGATGGCGATGATTTTTGTTTTAAGATGTGGAACATTATGGTCATCTACCTCCCATCTGCCTCGTAGTTCTGACCCTTAAAACAACAATAACTAACTAGTTGCGAGCCCCTGAAAGGCATCGGCCAACCTTAGTAGTACATGGAAGATCGGAAGGAATCTTCAATAATTCTAGAACTTCTTGACAAAGGAAAAATCTAGGAAATCTAAACAAATATGATCTTAAAATGGTACCACTGTACAGTCCAGCAACACAGGACTACAATGGGCGCGTTCAGCGGGCTCATTGCTGGCCAGCAAACGGTCAGCAGATTCTGAGTTTGCCGTTCAGCGGGCTTGCTAGCGGATGTGACGTAGGTAGCAAGAGCTCAGCAGAGCCAGCAAACTTTTTCTCTGCTAGCTTGCTAGCTTGTTTCTGCTGACTTGCGGCGCATGGCGGGGAATCAAATTGATCAAGTTTTGCACGTTCGGCGAATGAACCTATTAGGTTTCTTAAATTCTAGAGACGAAGATCTACACTCAAGAATGGCGACAGGTAATATAATACAATGTTTGTCAATAGCATAATTGTTGTAATTGGACCTTTTACGCTTCTAAAATTCAACTTTAAACTCACTAGGCCTAGGTCTCGTTGTTTTCTTGAAGGATGATGACTTTTAATAGTTATTTTATGTTGTATTAAGGAATTGGTTTGGTCAAGGCAAATCCGGTTCGTATTCTTTATCTATTTTTGTCTTCCCGCTGTTAAATCGGGTTGAAATTAAATGCCACTTTGTACCGGTAGCGCATGAACACGATATTTAGAACAGAAGCTTTTCTTAACTCGGTTAACCATAATTTTGGGCTGAAAGATGTTTTAAATGTAGCCTACTGTGTATATAGGCTACCAAACAGCTTTCGGATTTCTCATGGCCAAATTATGTGTGAGTAGGCTACTGATGAGTTATTTATGGAATTATTCTGACTTTCTGTTTCTGAGCATATTGATGTCTCTTCCTTGTATGTTAGGTCACGAGTTTGCCACTAATTATAGGCTATTCAAGAAAACTGCAGAAACATGGAGATGGCTGTATAATCTAGAAAATCGGCCCCTAGTTCTTTAAAACTAGTACCGTATTGTACTGGGGATGGTATTTGCAGAACATGTTAAACTTTGCTTTAATGGTAATTCAGTGGTCAATTTGCGGACATTTGGACGGATGAGCAGGGCCTAGGACCTACAGGAAGAGGTATATAAATTTTTAATCGCATCTGATATGGTACCTTATTGAAATATATGGGGGAATTAAATAACTGAACGGCTTGGGGTAACATAGTGATATCCCTCATTTTATTAATTTTAAGCTAAAGCAAAAATAGCTTGCCTTGCTACGACCTCTATCTTCCATCTCCTAGTCATGCCTTGCACTACAATTATTTACATACAGTGCTGTGTTTTACCACTATGGGCAACAGTAATATGAACAAACTTCTTTGATTGTATTTTATGGAATTAATACATGTTAATTTTGTGGGTTATGTTGCCCCAAACAATTGGCTTGTTTGATAGTAGGGTATTTAATGATAATTGTTTTGAAGGGTGGAACAGCAAGGTCATCTGCCCCGCGTAACACGTAGGAGAATTAAATAACTGAAGGGCTAATTCAATATTTCTTTACAAATTTCGACGGATGTTTAAATAAGAAATCAGCCTAATATTAGTAAGACTAATTAAAGGAGTGGACTAGCCTATAATAAAATTGAATTTCAAAAGAAGGGTTATTCTTATCGTCAGGATGTCGACCCCCTTATTATTCCCGTTTTCAACAGGGTCGGGGATGAGATACGATTAAAGTCTATGTGGCGGGTGGTTTATACCGCCCGATGGCCTTCCTGACGCCAACCTCGTGAGAACTGAAATTAATGAAACTTGACTAGGAGTTGGAAGATAGAGGTCGTGGCCTATTAGAAGGTAACTTACTGGCCCGGTATTTGCCTGGACCTGAAGATTGAAAACCATTTACATGACGGCCGACGGTGGGATTTGAACTCACGTCTCCCGAGTCCGCAGATAGCTTGGCCTAGCGCCGCGCATTAACAGGGCTGTCTACAGCTCTGTCGCATGAAAGTTATTATTTTCTATGTATTTATCATAGACCATAGACCAATAAGTATGGTAGCTTCAAAGGAACTCTGTGCATTGCTCAAAGTTCCCGCGTCAGCTTGTAGCAAAGCGTTCAGGCGGGCTCACGCTTGCTAGCCTAGCAACAAGTCAGCAGGTACCTAGCAGGTTAGCAGATTGCTGAGCCCGCTGAACGCGCCCATTGTCTACCTACAACAAAGAGAAGCTATTATTAATTCAGCCAAGAATAGGACTCCTTCTGACAGTTCAGTAGAAGTGTTCTTAATGCTGCCAAAATAACATGAAAATTAATTATTATTATAACGGAATATCGCACAATGTGCATACATAAAAAAATCCTAGTGTTGAGTACACAGGTCCAAAAGAGTTATTGTTCTTTTGACGCATATCTCCGCGTGATAGCGTTCACACTTTTTCCCGCACAGTACACATATACAGTTTGCGTCTGGTTCATGGAACGCCCTCCTGTAGCACAGCTTGTGGTGGAATCCATGAACTGCGAAGCGTGTCATGGTATGGCGCAGTTCATAGCTTGAATCCATCCATTCTTGGTTGATCATGGCGTCAGTACGATAGAAGTCTGGCCATATATTTGCTTTCTTCTCGTACAGCTCGTGAAGCAAGGCTTGATATTGAGGTGTAGAAGGCACTGCCACTCTCAGGCGTAGTTCCTCTATGTAGAACGGCTGTCGTGTGAGTTCGTATGTTAACCGCGATGGAGTGTTTTTGGCTACACATAGAATCTTTTTGAGGTATGTCGCTTTCACACTTTCCACCAAAGCTAGATCACTCTTTGAGAGATGCTCCCAAATAATGTCTATTGCGTAAGTCATGATGGGAGAGATTTTGATGTGGAAAAGGGCTATCGCCGTCTCTAAGGACAGCTCACGAATACTTTTAATTTGGTTCATCGCCATGATCGCTGCAGATGCTCTTTCTCTAATGTGGTTTGTGAAAATTTTCCCGTTCGTTTGCAGGGTCACGCCAAGATATTTGTAGGAGTTGACCCTAACAAGCTCCTTGTCCTGGTATTTGATGAGTGCTGCCGCAGGAGGCTTCCCTCCTCTGCGAAATGTCATCTGGACTGTTTTCTGTGCATTCAAACACAGACTGTTCCTGTCCGCCCAGGTGATCAGTTTGTCAAACGCTTCTTGGAGTTAAGTATGAATACTCATCAATCGCCCATCCATTCTCAAAACAGCCTAATACTAAAATGTGCAACGTTATAATACAAAAATGCCAAGAAAGCAAACAAACCGGAACCTCAGATTAACCTCCGGGTATTACGGACAATCGCATCAAGGCCTACTTACAAACCTTCAGAGAAAAGTAATGGTCACTTCAACGAAAGAAAACTACCAAATGTCACTCGAAACACAAAATTATAAGAATGAGGGAGCGAAAAATAATTCTACTCACCTTCAATCGGAGAATTCACACTAAACTTCAATGTAGGATACTTGACACCTGGCTCTCTCCTGCTAAAAGAACACCATTAAATCATTACATTCATGCTCAAAATCCACAATACGGAAACAAAATTTTGCATAAGAATCGTTAACAGAAATAGAATTTAAAAAAACACAAAAATTAGCAATAACCTTCACCGCATTTCTTTCAGTTATACACCAAAAATGACATACCTAACAGGACAAAATTCACAGAACTTCCATTACATAAAACAATTTCCAAGCTCCTTGGACCGAAAAACAACACACTCACATCCGGGTGGATTAAACAGCGTTGCCTTTTAATAAAAAGAAAAACATATAGTCATGGAGGAAAGAAGTTCTAATATCCAACTTGATGAATTTGTCCATTAATATTCGATGAATTAATACGGACCTTGCAAGACGGTGGGATAAGATAGATAGAAGAAGCTTATTCTACGATATAAAGCAAATCTACTTCAATATAATACTTGATCATAATAATCGTGGGCATCTCACGCGTCAAGGAGTAAAAGCTTCACGAGGAGTCGGTACGTATGTGATTGAATGTTGGCAATCCTGAAGTGTCGGAATATGGTGTCCAAGATGTCTCTTACAGATACTATGGTTAGGAAAACATTTGTGAATTTTGAGATATTTTTACAAAAGGTGAGATTTCTTGTGTGGAGGAAATCATCCACGTACAAATATTTCATTACTATATCTCTTCGGAACACTTGCTCCTGCATATAATGATTAGTAAAACAGTCCTTACTTTTATAACCTTATGCCAACTAGTGTCATTTTTATATAAATAATTTCAGGTTGGTGGTTAAGCGGCTGCCGCAACTTTGTTGAGAATCATTTCAAATCGTTGATTTCCTCTTGTTATAAGCTTGTCATTGACGAATAAATTTCTCTGTTAATATCTTCAATTATTGTTTACAAGTGTATAATAGTGTCCTGCGGTACACTTTATATTATTGATTAATTTTAATCCGTAATCATAAGAACTTTTACACCCACTGTGCCAAATCTCTGGTAACCTTTTAAATTTCATAAATTGAATGGTGTATAATGTACATACCGGTAGTTGGGATGAAATCTAGGTCGTTAGTAGGATATCATTGTCATTCACTGCAGAATTCTGTAAGAGACTCTGTTCTCTTCGAACAGATGAGGGCATGATATTTATCACAATGCAACTTGCACAATCCACGCACTCTAGACAGCGTGAGTGGCATTTGAGGGTGCGCAAATGCGAGGGAACCATGTCAGTAGATTTACTGGCACATTAAAGATTCCCTTCGTGGCAAAATTCCGGCACCTCAGCATCTCTAAAAGCCAGAGTAGTTAAACCAATAATATTATTACATGGCCATTGGCTGCGATTCATATACCGGTATCGATAATATTATTATTAAAATTTGACATTGTCAATATTTGCGAGAGGCCACTTGTTTTTGATCAGTTAGCAGAAGCCGCATGGTTATCATATGAAAGGTACCAATCACTGCGACTGAATACGTCTGTAGTGACATCACGGTAACGTCACTGATGTAACTAAAATTTCCCCAGACGGGGCCGGATCGTAATGTCGCAATGAACCATTTTTTTAATATATTTTTTTCCACTTTTCAATACAAATTTGTATAGGCCTACTCTTTTACAATTTTATTGGTACATGTTTCGGTCCATAAGTTATTCGACCTTCCTCAGCCTAAAGTGCAGCAATCTCTCGCAGATAATTATATTTGACTTGGAGAACATTTTTTGCACCTTATGTGAAACTACAGCCGTAATGCTATTCCCAAGGATATGCACCTCTCTATGCATAATTACATGATTGTGACAATGGCCTGCTCTCTTGTAAAATTCCAATCCGGAGGTAAACTAGTCTCCCATTCGGATATCCGGGTGGGAACTACTCGAGAGGGAGTTAACATCACTGAAGTGGCAAAGAGGATATTCTGATATTCTACGGATCGGAGCGTGGATTGTTAGAAGTCTGCTAGGCAGTGGAAGGTTAGAAAACTTAGAAAGGGAAATGGATAGGCTGAGGTTGGATCTGGTTGGGATTAGTGAAATGCGCTGGCAGGAAGAACAGGACTTTTGGTCAGGAGACTATAGGGTCATTAGCACTAATTTGATTTAATGTTCAATCTCCGTCAATCAATACATTAAAATGTATTATATGTAAAATATGTATTGATTGACGGAGATTGAACATTAAATCAAATAGTACTTTGTCAATACGGACCAAAATGACACCAAATATTCCCAAGTCATTAGCACTAAATCAAACAATGGCTGTGCGGGGGTAGATCTCATATTATGTAGGAAACTTGGACAGCGGGTGGAATATTATGAGCAATATAGTGAACGGATTATTGTAGCAAAAATCAATACTAAACCTACGTGCACCACAGTGGTACAAATCTACATGCCTACCAGTCAAGCTGATGATGAAGATGTTGGAAAGGTCTACGAAGAAATAGATGAATGTCTGAGGTATGTCAAGGGTGATGAAAATGTTATAGTAAGTTAATGGGAGATTGGAATGCTGTGGTAGGAAAAGGAAGAGAAGGGAGGAAATGAGGTTAAAAAGAAGTGCAAGGAAGCGAAAGAAGAATGGTTGAAAAAGAAATGGGCAGGTATAGAAAATTGTCTGAAATTAGGAAAAGTAGACACAGCTTATCGAAGGATTAAGAATACTTTTGGGAAAAAGAAGACTTAAGTCCTGTAATATTAAGGACACAGATGGAAAGCCTCTAACAGATAAGGAAAAAAAGATTGAGAGATGGAAAGCTTACATAGAGTGCTTGTATAAGGGAAAGGAGATTGAGAATCGTGTAATGGAATGGGAGGAGGAAATTGATGAGGATGCGAAAGGATATTGAGATCAGAATTTGATAGAACATTGGAAGCAGGAACTAAGCACCAGGCTACCGATTGAGTTGCTATGCTGCATAGGTGATGATGGTCTGATCAGGTTATTTCACTTGGTATGTAGGATTTATGAGACAGGTGAGGTACCATGGGATTTCAAGAAGAATGTTATCATCCCTATGCCGAAGCTGACAGATGTGAAGATTGCCATACAGTCAGCTTGATTACTCATGATTCAAAGATCCTGTCTAGAATAATTTACAAGAGGATGGAAAGCCAGATAGAAACAGAGTTGGGTGAAGACCAGTTTGGTTTCAGGAGAAATGTAGGAACAAGGGAAGCTGTACTAAGTCTCAGGCTGATTTTGGAAGGTAGACTAAGGAAAGATAAGAGAACATTCATGGCATTTGTAGACTTAGAAAAGGCTTTTGATAACATTGATTTGGCTAAATTGTTTGACTTTTTGAAAACGATTGGAATAAAGTACAGGGATAGGAGGGTGATATACAATCTATACAGAAACCAGACAGCAGTCATTCGAGCTGAAGGATATGAGAGAGAAGCTGGTATTCAGAAAGGTGTAAGGCAAGGCTGCAACTTATCACCCATACTTTTTAATCTTTACATTGAACAAGCAATGAAGGAAACTGGAGAAAAATTTAAGGTGGGAGTGAAGATCCAAGGAGAAATAATTTCAACTCTGAGATTTGCTGATGACATCGTCATCTTGGCCGACACGCCTGAGGATTTGAATACGTTTTTGAATGGTATGGACTCCGTCTTGAGGAAAGAATTCATGATGAGAATTAATGATAATGTAAAACAAAAATATTGGAATGCAGCCGAAATAAATCGGAAACGTCTATGGACATCAAATTGGCAGATGAAAAGCTGAAGGAAGTAGGAGACTTCTGTTACTTAGGAAGCAGAATAAACTGATGGATGAAGCAAAGAGTTAAAATGTAGTTTGGCTTAGACAAGGAAAGCATTTCTACAGAAAAAGAATCTGTTGACATCGAATATAGATTAGTGGGTGGACTGCAGCCCCCCCCCCGGTTCTTCATACGTACGTAATTTACAAGAAGCAACATTATATATTCAATTGGGTTCAACTCCGGAATAGCGCAATAATTGAATGCTTCTCTTCACATGATAATGTCGTATGATTCCACTTCCCTCTCTTGGGACTGCCAGGACATGGCCCTGTTATCTGGCCATAAGGCTTTGAATCCGCTTTCCCCTCCGTGTGCGCTCCAAGGCGCCCACCAACCCCGCTCTAGCGGTCTGCTTGCATTGCAGACCAGTGTGTCTTATTTGTTGTCTGCCGATCGCTATAGACAACAACAACAGTATTGTTAACTCGGTGCAGTTTTTAAAAACTATCAAACTTAACAGTTTAACCCTAAATGCAAAGTGTGATATTAAAGCTCGAGGGAGACCTACCCCGGAATTGAAAATTTCCCAGACTGGTAAGAGCCGTGGCAAAGAGTACACAAGAATTTTCAATCCAGATGTATCATCATCGACTTTGACTCGAATCCGAGTATAAATCTTCTTCCTTCAGTCCAGTTTGTGGATGTGTTTACGGTGACTAAAGAGTCCATGGAACAAGCGTCCACACAAGTCACATAGTATTGCTGGAGGAGGACGTGGTTGGGCTGCTCGAAGTTTCTTAGCTTGACGCTTGGCCTCTTCATGTGTGCGTCGATCCCTTTCAAACGTTTTTACAGTATCCGAGTTGGTACGACGCCAAGTTGAGCGGTCTTCAGCCAGCAAGTCCCAGGTTTATGAATCAAGACCTGTCAATTTCAGGGTCTGCTTAAATTGGTCCTTGTAGCGCCTCTTAGGACCACCATGAGGTCTGGTGCCATAGCATAACTCACCATATAGCATTTGACGAGGTAATCTCACATCATCCATCCGATGGACATGACCAATCCATCTAAATTGGTGACCTATTATGGATGATTCTATGCATAGACCAGATGTATATAGTAAACATGAATGGTTGTGTGGGTGCGAAGTTCAAAATGCACTTTTTTGTTTCCCGTGCCTTATTTTTGGAATTGCCAGTGAAGGAGCAAACAGTGCATGGGTTGATACAGGAGTTCGTGATCTGAAGAGACTTAGTGATAAAACAAAAGAAACATGAAAAATCAGAAAAACATGTGAACATTGTGCCAGACTTAGCTCTTCTAGGTTCCGTAGATGTGCGCCAGGGTTTAAGTAAGGCCTATGAGGAAGCTGTACTGCGTCATAACAATGAAGTAAGCAAAAATCGGCAAGTTGATGTTAAAGGGTGTAGATTACTGGTTGATTTAACCGCCTTTCTGAACAGGTTCCTATCCCAAACCAGAGCTTGATTGATTCAAGCTTGTGTTAGGTCCTTTTTAACCTGCATCGACCATTTACAATAGGAAATTTAAAAATCGGCAAGTACTATCCAGAATAATAAACTGTACCGTATTAATTTTGTGGGTCAAACGAACTGGCATTGAGAGGACATGACGAGAGGCCAGACTCCGAGAATCCTGGTATATTTCTGAATTTAATTAAATACACGAGTGAACTAGACTCTGTTTTTAAGTCACATCTAGAGAGTGCTTCGTGTTTCAAAGGAACATCGAAAATGATCCAGGAAGAATTGTTGCAGTGTATGCTGGAGGTATGCAGAGAGGCTATTTTGGAAGAGGTATCCGAGTCTGAATTCGTAGCAATCATGGCTGACGAGACGACGGATGTGCTAACGTACTGTGATTCGTAAGGTAATGCTGCAGAACTGTTTTGGGGATTTTTTAATCCTTCTGGTCAAAATGCACAGGCTATTTCAGAATGTATTCTTTCCCAGCTTGGCGTTATTCTGAAAGATAAGAAGAATAAACTCATTGCCCAGACGTACGATGGCGCGTCTGTTATGAGTGGTGCCGTCAGTGGCGTGCAGACGAGAGTTAGGGAAGTGTACCCAAACGCCCATTTTATACAATGCTTTGCACACCAACTTAATTTGATAATGGAGAGAGCTGCTAAGCAAAACACAAAAGGAAGAATATTTTTTTGCAAATTTGTCTTCAATACCGGCATTCTTTTCCCGACCACCCCGAAGAGTATCTGTTTTAGATTCTTGTGTGGCTAAACGGATATCTGCTGGAGCCACAAGATGGAATTTTAAATCGAGAACAGTCGATACTGTATTCGAGAAAAAATATGCTTTAGGCCCTACTAGATTGCTTTGAACTACTGATGGAATCATAGTCCAAGTGACATCACAATCAGAGAAGCATCGGCTTTGTACAAGTACCTTTAGGATGAAAAGCTTAAATTCTTTCATCATTTCATCCCTCACATTGATATTTTATACAATCAACTTGAAAATGGGCAGGCTGATGTAGCAAAAATTCGTTGCCATGTTTCAAACTTTGTTAAAACTGTTAATGATGTGAGAAATAAAATACTGGACTTCAACGAAAATTCTGAAACCGGAAGTGTAAACAAAAGACGCTACCGGTATGTTCAGGAAACTGCGACAAGAGTGTCTGCGGCTAAGGAAGTCTGTGATGTCATCATAACCCAGGCAAATAGCCGGTTTCAATTTACAAATCATCTCCAAGTGTCAACTCTGGTGATGCCATCAAATTTTTCTTCCTTCAAATTAGATTTTCCTGAGAAAGAGCTAAATGACTGTGTACGACTTTTTCCTACTTTTGACAAAGAAAAACTACAAACTGAACTATCTGTTTTATTCTCCAGAGAAGAATTCAGATCACTGTCTGGTGCTATCCAGCTGCTTCAGTTCATCGTCTCGAACAATCTTCAGTATCACTTTCAGAAGTAGTGAAACTTCTTCGCATTGAGCAATTCTGCCAACTACCACGAGTGAACCAGAAAGGTATTTCTCAGCCATGAAGAGCATAAAAACGTACCACCGCAGCACATTGCTCTGACAATGCTGTCAATGGAAACTACTTTGATGAGAAATATACCAACAAGTCTCGCCAAATGCAGCTCATCTATTAATAAGGTAAAATTCAGTAATTATACATGCAGCCCCACCCCCACCTTGTGTTGAATGGACGAGCCTCCACTGATTAGAACAGGGGTTATCAACCTTTTTCAACCCTCGTACCCCTTTAAAAAAATTAAACATCCTGCGTACCCCCTACTAACCTTTCTCAGGTAGTAATAATGGTTATTAAAAATGTAAAAGGTATTTAGTTAGTATGGTTTAACCTTTGTAATTTTATAAGGAGAGATATTTTAATAAAACAAAATATAGTTGTTGTTTTCCAGTTCCTTTTCCCAAAGGGTGATTTTTGCAATCATTGCGTTAGTTTTCATTTCAACATAGAACATGTCAGAAACACCACCTTGCATACACTTATTCCAAATGTTCAGTTTTTCAAAAATATCACTTAAATAGGCCAATTTTAAAAGCCAACCAAAGTCATTGAGTACTGATGATAAATTAGAATTGTGCTCGGTAAAGAAAAGGCGCAATTCTTCGTGGAAGTCAAATACACGAGCCGTAAATAACTCTCACAGTAGTCAGGGCACGAAGCTCACTGCGCATGTGATCGAGTAGAAGGATGGCCTGCCGCGTAACCCCCTGAAATGTTTTGCGTGTCCCTAAGGGGTACGCGTACCACAGGTTGAGAACCCCTGGATTAGAAGGTCATTTTTGAAAGCCTTTGTCTGGAGCGTAGCGCTCTATGGAAGTGAAACTTGGACTGTTGGTGCAGTAGAAAAGAGGAGAATTGAAGCATTTGAAATGTGGTGTTACAGGAGAATGATGAAGATCAGATGGGTAGACAGGGTTACAAATGAAGAGGTATTAAGACGAGTGGGAGAGGAGAGATGTTTCTGGTGACTGCTAATGAAGAGAAGAGATAGGTTGGTAGGACACATACTATGACACCCAGGAATAGCAAGCTTTGTTATGGAAGGAAGGGTCGAGGACAAGAACTGTAGGGGTAGACCAAGGTTAGAATATGTTGAACAAATTTCCTCAGATGTAGGGTGTGGTAGCTATGTAGAGATGAAACGATTAGCACGGGACAGGGAGGCATGGAGGGCTGCATCAAACCAGTCAAAAGACTGAAGACTCAAACAACAAAACAATGTGTGTCTTGACATATGCAACAACTTCAATTACAATTCTTTAAGAATATAATAAGAAAAAGGTTAGAAAAGATTTTTTTTTTTCATGCAGTGCCGATTTTATTTCTTAAGTTGTGTTTGCTAAAACTGTTTTTATATGCTTCAAATCAAGGTCTTGAGTAAAATTAAAAATCCATATTTTCCAAGACAAAGACCCCGATTCTTGGATGTAACGGGTAATCTCGAGAACCACTGGACAGATTTTGATGCAGTTTTCACCATTCTGTAAAGGATTTCTCGAGGAAGGTTTCTGTAGAAAAGCATTTTTATATGATCAAAGGAAGCCTAGCAGTAACGATTTCAGTGAATCGAGTCGAGAAAAAACCTGCTGTCCATGCGCCAGTTAGGCTTATGCTGGCTAAACCGTTGAAAGATTCCGGGCGGGTTTCTAGTATAATTATATGTGCGAGATCACTGCATTTTAGGCTGGGGAAGGTCAAATACTGGCCGAGACATGTACCAATAACATTGTAAAAGTGTATTAAAAAAAATATTGAAAAGTGGAAAAAAATGTATTTTGATGAGGCGTCAAGTTATAAGGAACAGGGAATAAAGAAGTTGGCAGTATCAACTGAAATGGTGTTGTCAAATGCCCTCTCAAATCCAGTAATAGTCATGCATTACTTAAGTTGACTATGCTGAATGTAATGGTGTTATATTTTGTTCTTCAGGTTGCTAGACTGGACGTGTTTGAAGTGCTGGTGTTCAACTATAAAATAAAGATGGGTTTGATGGATCCTCTGGTTGTGCACTTCTTGTCCATGGTTACAGAGCTTGCCCATCAGCTGGAAGTAAGTTCCTACATTCAAACCATTTCTTTTTGCTCTATTTTATTTTCCATATTCTTTATTTATACTGGTCATAGCCATTCTTCTTCATCTTCAAGTGCCTCGTCCTCCAAGAACATTGGCGATCAGTAGCATGATCTGCTGTTTGTCCATAGCTGTTCTAAACAGTGTCACTGTATTAAGTCCGAACTACTGGCTTTAGTTCTTTAGCCAGGATATTCGTCTGCGTCCTGGACCCCTAATGCCATCAATAATTAATTGCAAAAGGTGGTATTTGTTGTTGCGCATGAAATGACCAAAGTATTCTAGTTTTCTCCTTTTGGTGATACTGAAAAATTTCCAAGTCTTTGTTCATACGCCACAGTACTTCCACGTTTGTGACTTTAGCTGTCCATGATATCCTTAAAATCCACATTTCAAAAGCTATCAGTTTCTTACTTAAAACCTCAGTAAGTGTCCATGATTCAACTCCATAGAGCAGGACACTAAAAACGTAGCATCGAAGCAGTCGGGTGCGTAATGACAGACTTAAATCACGGCTGGTCAAAACTTTTCTCATTTTCATGAAAGAACTTCTGGCCTGCTCAATTCTACAGCGAATTTCTTGACTTAAGGCCCAGTTATCATTGATTTGACATCCTAAATATTTATATGATGAAACCCTTTCAATTCTTTCTTTACCAAGTGTAAGAATGCCCTTAATTTCATCTTTCTGTCTACTAACAACCAACCACTTTGGTTTTTTTTTACATTTAAATGTAATCCCATGGCATTACTCTCTTCAGAAATAGAATCCAGTAGTGTTAGTAGATCATCCATACTTGTGGCAAGGATGACAGTGTCATCAGCATAGCCATTGGCTGCATTGAATATTATTATTTATTTATACTGTTTATCATCTACCAAGCAAATGCTGGACGGTACCTTCTGACAGGCCACAGCCGCTTCCTTCCACATCCTTGCCTAATTTAATTCCTCCTCATTCATTTCATCTCTCATTAACTCCCATGAGGTTGGCATCAGGATGGGCATCCGGCCGTAAAAGCCATCCGCCACATAGACTTTCATCGCATCTCATCCCCGACCCAGTTGGAAATGGGAATAATAAGTGTGTACCATCCAGATGGTGGCCACTACTCCTGGAAAACCTGGAAATCCTGGAAAACTCCTGGATTTTTATTAGGTCTGGAAAACTCCTTGAAAATGACAAAAAATTTGAAAACTCCTGGAAAATAGCCACTGTTAATTAATTATAAAAATCTTTCCATCCACTGCTAAAATTCCCAGTCCGCTCTTAGTCCTAAACTTCATTGCATCGCGGATGGGGTAGCAAGGGCCATCTAGCTGTTCTCTGCAAATCATGCTCGGCTGCCATGCGCGCCTTCCTCCTCCCCTATCCCCGCATCTGCGCGGGGTGACTGCTGCAGCCCTCAAGTGACGGTGAGGGAGAACACGCGATAGTATTTTTATAAAACATATTGAGTTTAGACAACTTCACCGCAATAAAATTGCAGGCAGCATTCTTCTCTCTTTTTTTTTTTAAGGGGATATTTGAGTCACGAAGGTTTTTTTAAAACAACAATTACCGTATATTTTTAAATCTGGAAAAATGAGAATTACTCCTGGATAATTCCTGGAAACTCCTGGAAAATCGTTGACCAATTTTGAGTGGCCATTATGCATCTACCACTAAAATGAATACTACTAAGCAAGATTTTGAGTGGGCATTATCAAGGGTCCGCTGTTTCTGTTAGTCAGCAGTGGAACGTCGGGAGATAATATCCTGCCTGGCCCACATCACTACAGTTATGAACGCCGGCCGTGAAAGCCTAAGCTGTTATTTGAGTGGGCTAGTTTGTCATTGCTTTCCTCATTGAGCTAGTTCAGCAACACTGGCGAACGGCCGCGCTGCCTAATAATTATTGGTCTGGATTTAAGAAATTTCACTCTCACAAAAAATATTAATTACAGCGGTGCAAATGTTACCGTGCATGACAAAAACCAAAGGTGTAGATATGGCTGTGGGCTGCGCTACTGTATAATTATTGGTCTAGGCAACAAATGTTTATTACAAAAAATATTAATTACAGCAGCGAAATATTACGCACATTGATTACTAGGGCTCGGATTTTTAGGTGCTAATATCGGGAAAATATCTATTTTATTTTTTTATGTATTAAAAATAAATATTACACTCGAAGAATTAGAACAGGTCTTGAGGAAACTTCGAAATGGGAAAACACCTGGAGAAGATTCAATAAATGCAGAAAAGTTGAAATATTCAGGCGATGCCTTCAAGAAAAGATTTCTCAGATTATTGAATTTAATCTGGACGGGTAACAGGCCTCCAGAAGATTGGCAAAAGGCAATAGTAGTTCCTCTTCATAAGAAGGGAAATATTAAAGATTTGGAAAATTATAGAGGAATAAGTATACTTAACTCTGGATACAAAATTTTTGCAAATATTGTTAAAGAAAAATTACTGAAACATTACTCTGAGGTGATAGGGAATGAACAACATGGGTTTAGAAAAGGTCGCACATGTGCAGATGCCTACTTCACCTTAAAAATTTTGATCGAAAAACGCTGGGAGTTCAATTTGGAAACACACATATCATTTGTTTATTTTAAGAAAGCCTTTGATTTTGTTGACAGAAACAGACTTATTGACATATTGGCCAGGGATTGTGTCCCCCAACAGTTAATTGATAACATTTACAACATGTATAGTGGTACTCTTATTGCAGTAAGGGTAAGTAATCATAAATTGAGTGGAAGCCAATCAGCAGAGGGGTATAACAAGGCTGTGGACTCTCTCCATTGCTATTCATAATCTACATGAATGCTATAATAAAGGAATGGAGGTGTGAAAGGCATGGTTCAATACCTATCAGCAGGCATCTAAGAAATTTAGACGCTATACTATTTGCTGATGATGTTGCATTGGTAGCAGCTTCTGAAGATGATCTGCAGTGGTCAGTTTTCAACCTCCAGAAAGTGGCATCAAAATTCAGCATGTGCATTTCTACTGAAAAGACTAAAGTAATGGCCTTTAAAGGTAAGGACCCTATCCCCAGTAAAATTTGTCTGGATGGTAAAATTTTAGAAAGAGTTAACAAATTCAAGTATTTAGGATATAATTTATCTTTTCAAGAAGAACGAGACATAACTGCAAAAATAACTAATTATACCAGAACAACAGGAATCATCAATCACGTCATGAAGCCATCTCTTGTCCAAAGGCATACACGCTTGCGTTTGTATAACACATTAGCCAGACCAACAATAAGATCTCAGGACATCTCCAGACTCACAGCACGCGAAATGACCTTTATGCGCCGAACAGCAGGCTATACTAAATGGGATCATAAGAGAAACGAGGATGTGCTGAAGGAACTAAAAGTGAAACCAATAACTACATACATTTGTGACGACCAAGAGAACTGGAAGCATCATGTCCAAAGGTTGGAACCTGGAAGATTACCAAAGGAGATCCTTCGCTACCAGCCACGGGGAAATAGATCGATAGGACGTCCGATGATGAGATGGAGGGAAAGTTCAAGACCGTAACGGGACATTTGGCCCAATACTTGGAAGGAAGATGATGATGATGATGTATTAAAAATACATGAAATATGTGACAAAAAAAAAGTTAAAATATGTAATTATAATTTAGTTTATTAATGTGAATATAAACAATATGCAGGACTCACGAATGCTATGTCTCACTGGCCTCCCGGTCAATGCATGTGAGATTTTCGAAGTGAATTGCCATGTCCTGTGGTTCGGATTCCACGTAAAAAGGAGGTCCCGTGGCTCATAATCACAAGATTCTTGGTCACGTAAAACTACAATCTTCCTTCCTTTCCTTCTTACTGACTGCTGAAGCATTACAATACACAACGAGATACATCTTCAGGTTGTCCATCACAAATGACCGACGATTAACGTGAAACACTTCTTCTGAAGGCGAGAAACTGCGGCAATATGTTTCTAGCCCTCGAGGTGTTGTGTAACTTGAGATCGCTGTTCAGCCTTGATTGCTTTCCCACATGGTTAGCAGAACAGAACGCCCCCATCAGAAGTAAAATTATCTCTAAATTCTGCAACATACTGCTGCAGACGATAACTTGTTGTTGCTTTTACTTCAGGCATCGTAGAACTGCCTTGCACTTCACAGTGCCAGAAATAAACTAGAGTGAGTGACACTGGTCCCAGGTAGCTGGGGGGGAGGGGGGTAGGTCTAGCACGTGTTGCAATATGGCTATGGACAAGGAAATCCCCGGCTTCCACAGTCAGTGGCATGGGGCGACAAGTTGAGAATAACACATTTGCAAGCTGACAAACGCTCTGCATGAAGATTAGAGAGCCAACAGGTTCTTCCCCCGTTGAAGTAACACAGAACAAAAATGCAATAAACTGAAAGATCTAGCATACTGATTTTAAAATATGTAAATATTATGACGTCTTTTTATGTGCTAATAAGTGAAAAGCTGGAATTTATGTATTTATAGAAAAAATGCTTAAAATATGTATTTACATTAAAAAAATATTTATTTACCTAAAAATCCGAGCCCTATTGATTACAATGCGCAGGGGATGTTACTCAGTAATGGCAGAAGTTCCTTTTAGAGGATTGGAGGATTACCGCCTGTATACACAGTAGTACCGTATTTGTGGGGTTGGAAATACTGTATATGACGATAATTCACTGGTATAAAAGCAGACACATATATAAGTCGTGATCCATAAAGGGGATGGTTGGCGGGTTATGGACATCGGAGGAGTAATCATCTATTATTACATCGTTACAAAGCGTTTTTGGCTAATTTCAGTAGTTTAGAAAATTTTATCATACGTTCGGTTCTAATTCAGCTTTACCAACAATTTTAAAAAATCTTTATGTATACACTGAAGAAAATGAAAATTGCAACAACATAAAGGCATTGGTCGTTTGTGTTGATTTTCAAGATATGGAACGATGCCATGTAGGTATGTAAACGATCAAAGTTTCAGACCCATTGGATTATTGCTACAGGTCTCCCCATGTGATTGGTCGCGGAGGAATCATCTCCAGTATACGGACTCTGGTGTAGAGTAGTTGACTTGCAGTCTGTGCAGTGAAGTGTTCCCCGTCAAACATGCCTCGACGACAGAGAAGAGCACGCTATCAACAACTGTCGCCGTTTGAGAGGGTTCGGATAATTGGGCTGTGTGAGGCTGGACACTGACAGGAAAAGCGGAGGACATTGTAGATGTGATGGAGAGAAGAAAACTGGATGTTCTGTGCTTGGCAGAAACAAGATGGAAAGGAGAAGGTCGCAGAGAACTGAGGAAAGGGTACCGGTTGTACTGGAGTGGGAACAGTGAAGGAAGGAGCAGCGGAGTAGGAGTAGTTGTGAGAGATGGAATGAAGGAAGAGGTAAAGGGAATAAGTGACAGGATCATGAAGATCAGAGTAACTGTAAAGGGAAGAAGCCTGGAGATAGCCCAGGTATATGCCCCTCAAGTTGAATGTACAGCTCAAGAGAAGGAATACTTTGAGGAGGAGCTACAACAGCAGTTGAATGGTCAGAGCATCATTGTCATGGGAGATTTGAATGCACATGTAGGAAGTGAAAGGCAAGGATACGAAAATGTATTGGGAGCAGAAGGATGGGGTAGCATGAATGGAGAAGGGAGAAAGTTGCTGGATTTTTGCAAGAGTAACGGTTTAGTGGTAGGCAACTCCTGGTTCCGGAAGAAAGAAAGCCACAAGGTAACGAGGTACAGCAGTGATTTAACAAAGAAATTTTTGGTAGATTACATGCTGTACGACTGGGAAATGAAGAGAAGTGTTAGAGATATAAAGGTAATACCATAAGACGCCTTAGATAGCAACCACAGAATACTTGTAATGAATCTGGGAGTTGTTAAGGATAGCAAGAGGACAGAGTACCAGGAAAGGAGAATCAAAGTATGGAAACTCAAGGAAAAGGAAGTCAAGGAAGAATTCCAGAAGATAATAAGGGAAAGAAGTGGAGGAAGCATTAAAGAAGATGAAAGGGGGAAAGGCACCGGGAATAGACGAAGTGAGTGTGGAGATGGTGAGAGCAGCAGGGGTGATAGGAACACAGTGGCTCTTTCGAGTAATGAAAGTGATATGGAGGGAGAAGAAAATACCAGAGGACTGGAAAAGAGGGATAATAATACCCATATTTAAAAAGGGAAGTAGGAAGGAATGCAAGAACTACAGGGGAATTACACTCATGTGCCACTGCGCCAAAATATTTGAGAAGGTACTGGAGAGAAGAATTCGGACAGAAGTTGAAGATGGGCTGAGGGAAGAACAGTATGGATTCAGGCCAGGAAGGTCAACAGTTGACCTCATCTTTGCAGTAAGACAGCTACAAGAACACCATTATGAATATGGGAAAGATCTGGTGATGACCTTCTTGGATATTGAGAAAGCATATGATAGTATTAATAGAAACAAGGTATGGGAAGCAATGAGAGCAAAAGCAGTGAACAAGGAGACAGTGGCAAGAGTGAAAGCAATGTACGAGGGAAGCAAAAGCTGTGTAAAGGTGGGAAGAGAGAGAGCGGAATGGTTTCAACTGGAGAGTGGTCTGAAACAGGGAAGTGCCCTCTCACCCCTGTTATTTATAGTGGTGATGGATGAAATCATACGAAAAGTGGTAAATAGCATTGGGGAAAGGAAAATGAAGGCAATGTTGTTTGCTGATGACCTTCTGGTATGGGGAGAGGATGAGGAAGAAGTACAAGAGCAATTAGATGAGTGGGAGAAGGTAGTGTTATCATATGGGATGAAGTTCTCAGCACAAAAGAGTGAAGTGGTCATCACAACGAGGAAGAAGAACAGACTGGATATGGGCATAACACTTGGAGGACAGCAGTTGCAGAAAGTAGAATGCTTCAAGTATTTGGGAAGCATAATTGAAGAAAAGGGAGGCAATAGGATGGAAATAAATGAGCGGGGAAGGTGCGCAGATGGATTTTTCAAGAGTGTTAGGGGGATGATATGGAATAAAGATGTACCACAAAAATGTAAAGGAATCATCTACAAAACCTACTTTGTGCCAATTTTGACATATGGTTCAGAAACATGGGTGATGAAGGAAAGGGACAAGAATAAAATACGAGCAGTGGAGATGAAGTTCCAGAGGAGTAGGGTAGGAGTGACAAGAATGGACAGAGTAAGGAATGAGAGAGTCAGGGAGATGGTAAGAGAGGAACCATTGCAAAATAGAATAGAGCGATCTAGGCTACAATGGTATGGACATGTGAGGAGGATGCAAGAGGAGAGGATACCGAAGAAGATGTTTGGAATGGAAATGACGGGAAGGAGGCCAAGGGGAAGACCAAGGGACAGATGGACGAAAGGAGTTAAGAAGAGTGTGGAGGAGAGAGGAGTGTGCTGGGACACAGTGAATGACGAGAGATGGTGGATGGACAGGAAACGATGGAGAGGCTTATGTTCCAAGCAGACCCGACCAGCGGTTGGAAACTGCTCAAGATGATGATGATGATGAATAAGGGAAAGGATGCCAACAGACAATCCTAAAACAGGGGAAGAGGAATGGAAGCAATTCAAGAACACAATGGTGGAAGCTGCAGTGGCAGTATGTGGAAGAACAAGCAACAGAAAGCGGTGTAAAGAGACACCATGGTGGAATGGGAAAGTAAAAGAAGCTGTGGGAAGGAAGAACAAGGCTTTCAGAGTGTGGTTCCAGGAAAGAACTGATCTGGCAAGGGAAGATTATAAGATAAAGAAGAAAGAAGCAAACAAGATTGTCGCAGAGGAGAGGAAGAAGTGGATGGTAAAGTGGACAGAGATGATGGAGGAAGACAGCAGAGGATATAAGAAAGTTCTTTATGGGATGGTCAAAAGTAAGAGAAGAGGTCTGCGAGAGGATGTGGTAATGATGGACAAAAACGGAAATGAGGTACACAACAAAGAGACACTCAAGACAGTGTGGAAAGAGTACTTTGAGGATTTGCTCAATCCAAATGGTCATAGGGAGGAAGACAATGTATTGGAAGTTGGAGAAGACAACACAGGAATGGAAAAGGACCTGACTTGGAGAGAACTGGAAATGGCTATAGACAAGATGAAAGGAGGAAGGGCACCAGGTGTGGATGAAGTGAGTGTTTAAATGGTGAAGGCAGCAGGGGAGGTTGGGAAACAGTGGCTGTACCGTGTGATGAGTAAAGCCCTGCGCGGATGCGGATATCCGCGGATAAACCCGCGGATATCCGCAACTTTTTTCACCATGCGGATATATTTTGCATGGCTTTGCGGATAGCGGATAAGCTGCGGATAATGCTTGGAGTAAATTTGCGGATAGTTTCTAGAATAGAATCCGAACTTTTTGAATATCATGGGGAAAGTTGAGTAATGTGCGCAGAGGGTAATCGTGCGTACCTATGTTTTTCGAGTTGGTAGTACAACTAGCAACTCAGTTCACTCCTACCCTCAAGCTGTCATCGTACCTATCAGATAGGGACAGTCAGTATGATGCCAGTTGCTATGTGATAACCGTGAGGCTTGGATGAAGAAATTTAACACGTTGTATGTTATTTTCTGTAGCCAGCAAATAAGAAGGTAAGCCTACAGTTGTGATTCAATTATTTAAAATGAATGTTCTTTTAAATGCCAGTTTTTACAGTGTTTATGCATGTATTTATTTTTCAATATAATAGATTAGTTTGCCGGGATTCAGTGAGTTACGTTTTAAAAGCAGAGTGGGGTAATGGTGCGCAGAACATATGATACAAGTAAATACAACGCGACATTTATTGCAAAATATTTCGTGTTTCTTCTCCAGATGCCAAGAAAATATACGCGGAAAACGGAGAAAAACTCATACCCAGCAGAAAATGTGCAGAAAGCTCTACGTGCAATTAGGGATGGGAGGAAAATAAGGGAAGAGGGGAGAAATTTCAACATTCCAGAGTCAACTCTACGAAAGCAGTTGCTGCAAAATTGTCTTGCTCCACCTCGTCTACTCCGTAAAGCTGTTTTTACCATCGAAATGGAGTCATATTTATCCGAATACCTTTCGACATTGGCAAAATTATTTTACGGCTTAACGCCTACCAAGCTTGTCAGACGGTTAGAGTTCAAGTTTGCAGAGGAGAATAAGATTCCCCATAATTTCCATAAAGTTAAAAGTCTATATAGCAGGCAAATATTGGTTGTATGAGTTCTTGAAGAGATATCCTGCATTAACGTTGAGACGACCTGAAGGAACAAGCCTAAATAGAATTGCCTCCTTGAATGCTGACGAAAGGAAGATATTTTATTCTAATGGAATTTTCTGGAGTGTGTTATACCAATGATATAATTCAGCAGGTCTCATTGTATCATGTAAGTTTGCCGAACTTTAGTATCATTGCATTGTTACGTTATTATAAAATGCATTTGAATATTCGAATATTAATGCTCAGTGCGAGTTTCAGCCAATTCACTTTATATTATTATGGCTTTCCAACATTCATCCCATGCGCACAATTTCCCAACCCGTGCGCATGATTATCCTGCAGGGTGGCAAATGCATATTTGCGAGATTACGAATTATAGTCCACCAAATTTAATTTTGAATTAAATGTGTTTCTGCACATCGAATATGGAGTTACTAAGGCTCCCTTATTCATAACTGCAGCTGTGTTGTCTATTATGAGACCATCACAAGGCCGATCCATGCTTAAGTGCGCACAATTCCCCCACTATCCCTTACTAGGGCCCGGATGTTTATGACTTTTTTTTCGTTATGTTTTTTCATGACAAATGTAAGATGATGATTTACGCAAATCTCATTCAAATTATGTCATTAAGCACAATCAACCCTCCGAACTGAAGAGGGTTGCAATTCTGGCTGTATAACATTCATTTTAGACATAGCGCATGACACACATAGCCTAAGGGTTCGACTTTCAGCTCAAATGTCTAAAAGATTAAGTATAAAGCAACATATTGGAAATATTATTGTAATGTCAGTAGATTCGGATAACAAACGTGTTTATCAAAGTCGCGTGGATGTGGGGCGGATGCGGTTAATAGTCGTGCGGATGCGGATAACGGCCGTGCGGATGCGGATAATGGCCATGCGGATGCGGGGCGGATGCGGATAACAGCCATGCGGGGCGGATGCGGATAACGTTTTGTTTATCCGCGCAGGGCTCTAGTGATGAGGGTGATATGGAAGGAGAAAAAGACCCCAGAAGATTGGAAGAAAGGATTAATTGTCCCAATATTTAAGAAAGGAAGCAGAAAGGAGTGCAGAAATTACAGGGGAGTCACACTCATACCTCACTGTGCCAAGATATATGAAAAGATATTAGAAAGTAGAATACGAGCCAAAGTGGAGAGAAAACTGAGAGAGGAACAGTATGGATTCAGACCTGGGAGATCAACAGTGGATCTCTTATGTTCAGTGAGACAGCTCCAGGAACACCACTACGAATTTGGAGAGGATCTGTTGATGGCCTTCCTGGACATCGAAAAGGCCTATGATAGTGTGTGTAGGGAGAAGGTTTGGAAAGCAATGGAAAACATGGGAGTGGAAAAAGAGACTGTAGGCAGAGTGAAGGAGATGTATTGTGGAAGTGTGAGTTGTGTGAAAGTTGGAGGGGAAAGAACAGACTGGTTCAGACAAATGAGTGGCCTGAAACAGGGTAGTGCGCTCTCACTCCTTCTCTTTATTGTGGTTATGGACGAGGTAATGACACGGATAGCAGGAAAGATAGGAGAAGATAAGATGAAAGCAATGGTGTTTGCAGATGATCTCTTGGTCTGGGGAAACAAGGAGGAGGAAATTCAGGAGCAACTGAAGGCTTGGGAAGAAACAGTGGGAGAGTACGGATGGAAGTTCAACATCAGTAAATGTGAGATCCTGTTAACGACCAGGAAAAAGGACAGACCAATGAGTGGGATAACACTTGGAGGTGGACAGCTGAAGAAGGTGGAAAGTCTCAAGTACTTGGGAAGTATAGTGGAGGAAAATGGGAGAAATGACAAAGAGATTACGGAACGTGGCAGACAGGCAGAAGCATTTCTGAGAAGCATTAGGAGCTTAGTGTGGAATAAAGATGTCCCACAAAAAAGCAAGGAAGTGTTATACAGAAGCTACTATATCCCGATACTGACCTATGCTTCAGAAACTTGGACAATGAAGAAAAGAGACATAAGCAGAATACAGGCAGGTGAAATGAAGTTCCTGTGAAGTAGGATCGGAGTAACAAGAAGAGACAGGGTGAGGAATGAAAAGGTCAGGGAAATGGTGAAAGAGGAGCCCTTGCAAGGTAGGATTGAGACATCAAGATTGAGGTGGTATGGACACTTAAAGAGAATGGATGAGAAGAAGATTCCCAAGAGGATACATGAGATGCAGATGCAGAAGAAACGACCAAGGGGAAGACCAAGAGATAGATGGCTGAAAGGAGTGGAGGAATGTGTCAAGAAGAGAGGCGAGGACTGGACCAGAGTGACAGCGGAGAGGTGGTGGGAAGAAAGAACTAAGTGGCGAGGCTTATGTTCCAAACAGACCCAGCCTGGGGCTGGAAACTGTACAAGATGATGAGGCTGGATTATCGCTAAGAACTGTCGCTGCACGTGTTGGCCGACAGGCATCTACGGTACAACGTGTATGGCAGCAGTGGTCAAATGAAGGTACCCACACTCGTAGACCTGGTACATGCTCAGCGCGACAGACAACTGTGAGAGAGGATCGCCGCATCATTCGGATGGCCCGGATGGAACCCCATGCAACAGCAGCGTAAATTCGAGCAGCTGTGGCACCCCACGTTACACAACAAACAGTTGGTAATCGCCTGCGTGCAGCTGGCTTACGATCCCGTGTCCCTGCAGAAGGTGTACCATTGACCCCACAACAGCGACGTGTAAGGCTGGCCTGGTGTCGAGAACGATCGACGTGGGTCGACGAATGGCATAGGGTCGTCTTTAGTGATGAATCACGCTTCTGTCTTGCCCGCAGTGATTGCCGGAATCGTGTGCGCCGACGTACCGGGGAGAGGGGCCGCCCAGACCTTATTGTCGAGAGGCACACAGGGCCAACACCAACCATTATGGTCTGGGGAGCTATTGGCTTTAATGTGAAATCACAATTACAGGTCTGACGTTTAATTTTGGCCGATGGCCGTGAAACCCGCGCATTGAAGCGAGTCTTCTACTACTACGCAGCTGATTCAGGGAGCACCAGCTGGCTGGCTGGCTAAGGTACTTGATTTCACAGACTACGTAATATAATCTTCTTCATGCTAACTCACAGAGTAGCCTATTTAACACTCAGATTATTGAACTGCAATCAATTCAGGAAAGGTTGTTTTACATAACAGTAGTAATAGTAATCACAATTCCGGGTACGGTGTTTAACATTAAGAAACATTAACTTACCTCTTAAGCCTCCGTGGCTTAGGCGGCAGCACGCCGGCCTCTCACCGCTGAGTCCGTGGTTCAAATCCCGGTCACTCCATGTGAGATCTGTGCTGGATAAAACGGAGGCAGACAGGTTTTTCTCCGGGTACTCCGGTTTTCCCTGTCAACATTTCATTCCAGCAACACTCTCCACTATCATTTCATTTCATCTGTCATTCATTTAATCATTGCCCCAGAGGAGTGCGTCAGGCCTCGGCAGCCGGCACAGTTCATATCCTCGCCGCTAGATGGGGGCTTCATTCATTCCATTCCTGACTCGGTCGGAGACTGGAGGCAGGTTGTGGATTTTCATTTTCAACTTACCTCTGGCGGATGAAGAGCAGTCTTAAAGCTGTCAGCATGTCAATAAACATGTCAACTCAGCACTGCAGATGTCACGCAGTCTATTAATAACACTCAGACACTGTTCCACTACATAGGTACATAATTTGCCACTCTACAGTATATATTAATACACATCACAAACCCACAACTGTTCACGAGTTATTTAATCTTGTATTAAATCTATTCCTGACAATCCACTACTCTCAGATGATTCATCGTCGGAGCTGCTGTCACTGCTACTGTCGCCGTTGACCTGAATAACAAGCTGTTCGATTGCGTTCTCTATTATTCCCTCCTGTTCGAAATAATTATTTTCAATGCCTTCTGTGTGCTTGCATACTTTCTCCCACTGTTCGGCATTGATTTCTCTCACTCGCTGTTCACAGAGTTTCATTACATCGTCCAATTTAAAAGTAACATTTCTTAAAGCAACCCATTGTTTTATATCCCCCCATATTAGTTCAATTGGATTGAGGTCTGGATGGTACGCCGGGAGACGCAAAACTGAATGCCCATGTTTTGCCATTATAGAGTCAATAAGATACGACTTGTATTGTGGCTTATGTGCTTTTATTAAAGTGTACAACTGCACTTTCAGCATACTGTTATGGAAGGGAACATTATTGCTGGAAAGCCAATCTTGCATCTCGGCCTTAGAGCTAGAGCTTGTTGGCGCCCTGTTGATCTGAGTGTTGTGGTAAGGGGCATTATCCACTACGAGAACAGAATTAGGAGGGAGGTTTGGAATTAATTTCTCTTGAAGCCACTTTTGATAATTTGCCGTGTTCATTTCATCGTGATAATCGCCGGTCTTTTGACGCGATTTAAACATAAGCAATGCTCCTGGAACGAAACCTGTTCGACCCCCTGCATGGACAATTATAATTCTTTGGCCTTTCGAAATGGGCGACAGCAATCCTGAGTTGGTGTCATCTGTCCAGTTTTTTGGTCTAGTGTGGCTACTATGAAGGAAAGTCTCGTCTTCATAAAAAATAGGCCGCTCTTCTTCTCTATATTTCCGAATAGCTAGCAAGTAGGCAACATGCTGAGACCTTATGTCCTCTCTCTCAATCAGAGCCGCTCTGTTATTTCGCGTTTTCTTCCATTTAAACCCCATGTTTCCTAATATTATTTTCAGACTAGTACTGCCACCCTTGTAGTTAATGGTTTCCCTAAGTTTCAGGAGAAGTCTACCAACAGTAGGTACAATTTTCTCCTGAGTGTAGAAGTTATAAATTGTTCTTCTAATTACAGCCACATCGAAATTGTCTATGTTTGTTATTCGCTTTGGAAGGTGATGGTGTTTGCCCGGAGTACCGAACGAGGTGCCTTGTTCTTCACATTCAGCAGCTTCTTTTAAGATTCTCCTAAGTCTCCTCTCCGAAATTCCCGTTGCCTCAACTACCCTTTGCTGAACTCTTTTTAGCGGTATTGTTGCAGTGCCTGCAGTGCCTTCCCGTTTCATAAACGAATGAACGTTGTTGACAACCTCCCGAGCCTGGCTATGTAATGTTTTGGAGCGCAGTTTGGAGATTATAGGCGGCATTTCTAAGTGCTCGTCAACTTACAAAACTGCACGATGAATGAATGAATATTTGTGAAGTACCACCACTTTATTACACCACACTACACTCACAGAAGAAGCTTAAAAGACACAAGGGAACGTATGTTAGCACGACAAACCTCTCGCAGCACTGCGCTAACCATTGAACCTCCTTCCTTCCTCCGTTCCTACTGAGCGTGCGTGCGTGCGTGCGTGCATGCAGTTGTTACAGCGCATGCTCACAATAAGAAGGCTTGCTGGCTGGCCAGAATTTACTGCGCAGGCAGCAAGCACCGGCCAAAATTAAACGTCAGACCTGTAGTGTTTTTTGAGGGCACTGTGACTGCTTGACAGTACGTTGATAGGTAAAGCCTTGCGCGGATGCGGATATCCGCGGATAAACCCGAGGATATCCGCAGCATTTTTCGCCACGCGGATATAGTTTGCATGGCTGTGCGGATAGCGGATACGCTGCGGATAATGTTTGGAGTAAATTTGCGGATAGTTTTTAGAATACGATGTGGAACTTTCGATAATATTACATATTTGATATGCCGATCTACAGCTTCATGCTTAAAAGAGGAATACTCCTATAGCCTATTGGGTACGAAATATTCGGGTACGTTTTGCGGTTATACACGAGAAGATTATTTTACTCATATGGTTTCAACTACATTTTATTAAGTACCATACCGTAGGTTTGTAGTAGATCAATCATCATCAATTTCTCACTGCCATTACCCACGAGATATAATGCTGTCAATAAGTTTGTTAGTTCATCGTGGTGACATCATTAACATTTCTCAAGTCAGCTACTTCGCTATCTAAGCTATCCTGGAAGATCTGGTTCCAGGTTTATCTGTAGATTTATTTCCATCTTGGCACTGAAACGCGTGGGCTGTGATATTGCAACGGAGACAGTTATGACATCAACTATGCTAACATTGATGGGTCAAGAGGCAGAAGTATGATGACTGACTTGGAAGTTCCGGCCAAATGTCAATCCCTTTCATCAAACTTAAAGAGAAGTTCACTTAGTAAATATTACCGCGACCGGGAGTATGGACATCATTTAACCAACATTGATGAAATATTTATTAAAACAAAACAAGGTGAATATTCAATAGTGCGTGAAACAAAGCTCAAGTCAAGGATAAGGAAGATATTTGGTTACGTTTTCAATGGAACCAAAGAGATGAACGATATAGTAGGATGTTTTACCTGTAAATAAGTGTATTCATACTCAGGACACAAATCAGGCACATCAAACCTACTGCGGCACAAGTGCGAAAGTAGCCAAAGAAGTATAGCCAGTTTTTTGTCTAAAGCGGAGGTCAGGAAAACAGAATTGAAATATCAGCGGATTTTTATACAAGTCTTGCGGATGCGGGGCGAGTGCGGATAACAGTCATGCGGATGCGGGGCGGATGCGGATAACAGTCATGCGGATAACAGTCGTGCGGATGCGGGGCGGATGCGGATAAGGTTTTGTTTATCCGCGCAGGGCTCTATTGATAGGGTACTCAATCCAGTGGTTGTCCCTATCATGGCAAACATTGCTAATGGGATGTTTCAGCAGGACAATGCCTGAGTTCACACTGCACGCATCTCCAGAGAAGCTCTTCACGACATCACAACCTTAGAATTGCCCGCCAGATCCCCGGACCTCAGTCCTATTGAGCATGTGTGGGACATGATGGGTCGACAACTGGCCAACCGTCCTCAGCCACCCACAACTCGGGAGCAACTGACCCGTGCAGTGCAGCAAGCATGGGCCACAATTCCTCAGGAAGCGATTCAGGGCCTTATTGACTCCATGCCTTGCCGAATTCATCAATGTATTGCTGCTCGTGGTGGGCACATCCCGTATTGATTGTTGTCCAAACTTGCGGTCAGAGGGACCTGAAAGTGTAATCATCGAATCACAACCGAACACTCGTCCTGCATGTTCAATTGCAGCAATGTAGCACCACTCCTTCTGGGTGTTGCAATTTCCATTTCCTTCAGTGTACATTTCAGGATGGTAGGAGTCGTCATCATCATCATCATCATCTTGCATGGTTTCCAGCCACTGGCCGGGTCTGTTTGGAACACAAGCCTCTCCAACGTCTTCTGTCTTCCCACCATCTCTCAGCCTCCACCCTTGTCCAGTCTTCTCCTCTCTTCTTCACGCTTTCTTCCACCCCCTTCAGCCACCTGTCTCTTGGTCTCTTTCCTTCCCACTTCGCCTCGTGTATCCTCCTGGGTATCCTCTTCTCCTCCATTCGTTTTACATGTCCATACCATCTAAGTCTAGATTTCTCTATATCATCCTGTAATGGTTCCTCCTTCATTAATTTTCTGGTCCTCGCATTTCTTATTCTGTCCATCTTTGTAGCTTTGTAGGAGTATGATGTATAAATTCTTGTTCTAGTTGAAAATATTTGATAGTCATTAACTTGTTGAGTAAAATTGCTTACATTTGTGCTATAAAAGAAGCCAAATTAAATTAAAAACTCGAAAAAATATGTTGAATTTATTGGCGAGTGTAAGAAACTTTTAAATGCCGTAACTTGGCCAGATATTAATGGAAAATGGAGAGGAGAATAGTGGGAATTTACCTCACTGATAAGGTTCAGAATGATGAATTGCAAAGAAGAAATGGTATGAAGGGTGCATACATCCAAGCGAGACCTCATAAATGGGCTTGGGGCGGACACGTGACCAGGACGCATCAAGGTAGGTGGGGCGGGCCCACAGCGCAACAATATGGGGTCAGAGAACGTCCAATGCAAAGATGGTCTCGGGAATTCAGGAAAGTGGTTGGTGTTCAGTGGACAAATACAGCGAGAATCATTCTCAGCTATACAGTAATTGGCATAGAGATGAGCGATAATAAATATGATGTTAGGATTATTGGAATAAGGTCAATGGACAATTATGTGTTAATAGCTTGCAACATAACATTATAGGAGAAACAAACTCTCATGGACTAGCTCCTAGCGTCATTTCTTTCCAGTTGGGAATGGAAACCCTTGACCAGAAATTTCGGAGATAACATCAGGAACTGAATTTTGAAAACCTCAAGAAATTAAAACCTTCAAGGGTTTTGTAATGAGTGCCTACCATATTTTTTTTAACTTTTTAAAAAAACTTTTAAAGCGATTTAGTGTATAAGTGATGTAAGTGTGTTTTTATGTTAACATTTTATCACATCCAATGTACAAAGTGATTTTTAAGTGCTGCCAATACATTGAAAGACTGATGATGATGATGATTAAAATTAAAACTTACAATTTCCACCTAGTCAATACTATACTTTTTTTTAAATATTTCAAGGGTACATGTTTCAGGTCCTAATCTTTCTGGACCCTTCTTCAGCCCATAAAATCACACATGGAGCCCATCAAATCACAAAAACATCGATAAACACAAACTGCACACACACAATAAATAGATAAAACACTGTAAAAACATCTAAGAGTCTAAAATCTAAAAATAACATGCATGTTTTACTGTCTTCAGGAACATGTTTTCACTTGTTCTTCATCTAAATAAATGTCATTTGACGCTGTGAAACACTGGGCACATTTTTTTTTTTTTTTTTTTTTTTTTTTTTTTAAGTCTATGAGTGGCGTGCTGTAAGAACTTGCTGTATATCTTGTACTGTTTTTTGTGGCTGAAGATGAGTTGGACGTCAATAGCTACATGTTATAAATTCTTGTTTTAAAATTTTATGCATTTGGTAACTTGTCTTAAGATAGTCTTCTGCCATACGGTATGGAAAAGTCAGAGAAGAATGGTTGACGTGTAGCTACATGTAAGTTGCTCTAGCCGAGCGGAGCTTGACCTCCACCTGTCGCCGCGGGGCTGTTTCCGTCTGACTTCGGGTTCAAATGTAGCTACACGTCAACCATTCTTCTCTGACTTTTCCATACCGTATGGCAGAAGACTATCTTAAGACAAGTTACCAAATGCATAAAATTTTAAAACAAGAATTTATAACATGTAGCTATTGACGTCCAACTCATCTTCAGCCACAAAAAAACAGTACAAGATATACAGCAAGTTCTTACAGCACGCCACTCATAGACTTGAAAAAAAAAAATGTGCCCAGTGTTTCACAGCGTCAAATGACATTTATTTAGATGAAGAACAAGTGAAAACATGTTCCTGAAGACAGTAAAACATGCATGTTATTTTTAGATTTTAGACTCTTAGATGTTTTTGCAGTGTTTTTATCTATATATTGTGTGTGTGCAGTTTGTGTTTATCGATGTTTTTTGTGATTTGATGGGCTCCATGTGTGATTTTATGGGCTGAAGAAGGGTCCAGAAAGATTGGGACCTGAAACATGTACCCTTGAAATATTTTATAAAAAAAGTATAGTATTGACTAGGCGGAAATTGTAAGTTTTAATTTTAATGATTACTGTCAATACGGAACCTGAAATGTATGATATCTCGGATGATGATGATGCCAATACAAATAGACATCGAAACATGTACCGTTGTAAATTAAGTCACATGTGATTTTATCACAAAAATTTGAATAAATTGTATTGACGAGGCGGAACTAAGGAAATCTTTTGATTATTAGCTCAGTTTAGCTACCCCTACTTGATGGTAGGAGGCCCTTGCCCTATGATGGGTTTCTGTAATTGTAACATACCCAATGATGTGTCCATTTGTCAGCTCCATCATCATCAAGTAACAGCTCCAGCACCCGGGTGCCGGTGACGAGCCTCTTCCACCTTCTTCTATCCATATACAGCCCCTCCTCTTGGATTCTATCCCACTGAAGACCACTTACGGAGATGTCCTTCTTAACCACATTGATCCATCTCCTCGTTGGTCTTTTCCTAATCACAAGCTTTTCGGTGTGATTTTTAGCAATTCTTGTTCCTTCCATCCACTGTAAAATGTACATGACCTTACCAACTTAGCCTACTGCACCGTAATTTTTCCACCAATCTGGGCCCAATGTTTGGGAAGCCAGGCTCTGCCTGTCACAAGTCAGTACTAAGGGCGAGTGATAGAGGAGTAACACCTCTGTAAAAAAACCTTGGACCAGCTGGTCTGGCTGGTAGTACCATGTGAGGGTCCCTTGCCAGGGTTACAGTGAAGACCTCAATGGCATCTGCAGTGGAGAATATGGACTTCGGAACAGAGTAGTTGGCAGAAGAGGCACCCAGTGCTTGGGTTCTAAGAGCAAAAGGTATATGGTTGCCATATATCATTGGAGCCAATGCTCCGGAGAGAAAACTCCATTATAAAACCCAGTCAAGGAGTTTGACATAATCGGAGTAGAAGTCCTTGGTTATGATGAGTTTTTGGGTCTGAGGGCTCATTAGAGATGGTGGTGGAAGAACCAATATGGTCAACGGTGGCTCTCGAGTCTTCCAAGAAGATACCCACACCTTGGTGTCTGGTGGCAACCAACCGTAAAATTGAAAACCAATCTTTATATTAATCATGAGGGGTGCCTCAGGATTAAGAAAGCCTACCCCGCGTAACGGGAAAGGGGGAGGAAGAAGGCTGAATTTTTAACCTGCTTCTATTATATTCGTTCCATTCCTTGTTCGTTTTTGTTCGTCTTCATTTCATTTCAGCAGCTTGAATTTGATTGTTTCCTCGTTCTGTCAAGGCACATGTCTCTAATTCATAGGTCAAGAATGTTGTATGTATTGAAGATGGTTAGTTTTACCTTACGGGGGAACTTGATTATCCCACAGGAGATAGCCTATCTTACTTGGTTGTAGAATTGGGCAGCTTTATGCATGTGGTTTAGGACTTCACTTTGTCGATCACACTGCCCAGATACTGGAATTGTGGAACATTTTCCAGAGATCTTCCATTCGTGTCAGCTCCAGTTGATTAAAATAAAAATTATGGTGTTTGAAGTCATTTTCAGTCTTGCCTTGTAGTTGCCACGGTGGGTGAGTGGATAGCGTGTCGGTCTACTAACCCCAAGATTGCAGGTTCGCTCCTGGCCGTGGTAAGTGATTTTTTTGAAAGACGGCAAAAATACGACACGCATGTCATACGATGTTGGCATGTCAAAGAACCCATTTGAATTCAGTAGGCCGTGTTCATAATGGCAAAATTAATCTCGGGAGTTTCCGCCAACACAAAGTTCCTCATTTCTCTATTAGAAAGCGCTATAGTGTTCAAGGAAGTTAGATATCTAACCTCCTTGACTTTCATAGTGGTTCAAGGAACAATGAAATTCGACATGCAGGCTACCCTCTGGGTGTCAAATTACAAAGCTTGCACCCGGTACCCGAGGCCATACGATATTATTATTATTATACTATAAAGCTCCTTTGTGACTAGATCCATTTATATTGTGTACTTTCAGATTTTATCCCAGAGCTGTAATGACTCGAAAGACTTTCTGCCAGAGTTCCCAATACCCGTATCTGTTCCTCACGAAGTGGGACTCATCGATGATGATAATGATGTGAAAGATGTCCATCTCGAGAAGCTGGAGGTAGTGGAGGAGCAGTGCTCCGACCAGATCGACAAGAATGACATCGACAACTCGGATGAGAAGAGCGACAGTGAGAGTAAAAAGAGTAATGACAGGTCCGAGAGAAAAGTGAAGAAGGACTCGAAAATCAGTAAAAAATGTGATACTTGCAACAGGTAAGTTTGTCGACATATTGTGATGGGTTGCAGGGTTTACTCATGAATTTAAACAAGAAGTTCCGTGACGAATTAAAGAGCCTACTTTTCATGCCAATGATTATTCTACAGTATATGAACCTATCTAGAATAATGACGAAATTAAGTTGGTAATATCGAAATGTCTAATTAGTTCGAAATATTCCTGGTATAATGTAGCGTAATAGAGCACTACAGTTGGCAGCCCTGGTGACTGAATATATTCTTAGTTTCATCTCTTAAGGTACAGAATACAAAATTTGGTTGAAGTCCAATGGACGTTACATGCAGTTAGAATTGGATCTATCAGCATGCGTAAAAGCATGTTGGCAACAATGTCATGCGTGTGCTGGTTAGAAATAATCGGAAATATTATGATATCGTGCTGTGCCAATTTTGGATGAAATCCATTTGTTAGTATAGAAGTTACATGTATTTAAAAATTGGTCCTATCAGCAGGCTTAGAATCATGTTGGTAGAACTGAAGTATATAAGTTACTCCAAATTAATCTAAAATGTCAGGTACTAGACGTGTGCATAGTTTGAAGCTGTCGGCTTGCATACTTTCAGATATATTGGTATATGGATGAAGAAAATAGAGAGAGCAATTATTAACAGTTGGCAGCCTTGGTGGCTCTTAAGAATACACTCAGTCATATCTGTTTATGAGCACATATTACATACAAAATTTGGTTGAAATCCAATTAATAGTGTAGACGTTATATGCATTTAAAAATGGACCTATCAGAAGGTTTAAAATTATTTTGGCAACACTGTCATGTATGGCCTCCTGGAAATTAAACTGATATAGTATTATCTGCATGTGTGCCAATTTTGGAATAGCTCCCATGCATACCTTCCATGATATCCAACATGGGGCTCAAATTTCTATTGAGTTTTTTCAGCAGTTGGTAGCATTGACATCATTTTCAAATATGGGCTTGAGATATTCCGGTATACATCTTTACTCATACTAAATTTGGTTTCGATTGCTGCAGCCATTTAGGAGTTGATAGGGGGACACACCAGTGGCGACTCCTAATTTTCACAATGTGTAGGACGTAATAAGATAGGCTACTTATTAACCTAAGATAATTATTATAGCTGGGCCAAATTGAGATATTAGACTCAGTTATTCTGTCGCACAGCACTATTACGAACACATTACACAATAGGCCTACAATACAATCGAATACCACTCCAAAGTTGTGCACACGCTGAAAACAGACTATCCATTCTGACCGCGCAAAATCATAACCAATAAGCCCGTAGTGTTGGTTTAAAATTCAACCAATAGCGAGACTTGAGGATCTCAGTCGACGTCCTCAGAATGCCATTAAACAGAGCAAACCTTCCCCTTCCCCCTCAGGGGCTACCCACACATTTCTAAGGCTATAAACACGTGCTTTGAGGACGCAAGGCTTACTTCCTCACAGCTTTCTACTCCGGGTGGTGAAGGTCACACTTCACCCATCTAGGGGTGAAACGTAGAACTAGTTACAAGTACTGACAGTAACAGTGAGACAGAGCATATCAAGAGGGCGCACAAGGTGGCCCCAAAGACTATTTTACAAAACTTTTTTTTTTAAACAGTTACAGCTGAGAGCTGACTGTAGGATGATCCTCACGTCCTACATGGAGGAATCGCCACTGGGACACACACACACACAGTCAGAAGGACAGACAGACACACATTTTCCCGGATCGATCTCATAAGTCTATTTTTTCCTCATTTTTGCAAGATGTGAAAAGTAGGCTAAAAATCCACTGGTAGCGTTTATGACTCACGCCAAATTCATTTTCTAGGTACAGGGTCATTATATATGTGCGCTCTGATAAACACGGCAAGCTAAGCCGGCTTTGACTGGCGCAGATCACGGGCGCGCGTACTCGGTTCAGCTGGTGATTGGCGCACTCCGCTGACTCATATCGTTAGTTCACACGTGTTGTGTCATTCATATGGACGTGTATCTGCAATCCCTAGACATTAGTGTTTCACATTTAGTGAGTATTGTGATTACTGTTATTGTTGGTGATGCCTAGACACCAATTCACATTGCGCAAATGTGTGTATATCCATAAGTCGTATATGAAAAGCAGTAAATCTTGTTCTGAAATGAGACTAAAATTTCGAATCAAGTTTCCAAGAAGACCTCTGCCTAATTCCAGTACAATTAGGAGGCTCGCTAAACGATTCAAGGAAACAGGCCCCGTAAATCATAAAAGAGTTGACAGACATTCTTTCATCAGAAGATGTTAGGTGTGTGTTACAAGAGAGGGAGGACATTTTCAGCATTGCCTATGAGCACTGTAAGTACACATTATTGAACATGTTTGGTGAAAGTGCGCACCAACCACCAGCTGATCTGCCCTAGTCACAGCCGGCTTAGCTTGCCGTGTGTATCGAGGCGCACCTACATAATGACCCTGTATTGACTAGCTGCTAGCAACTACACACTACAGAGCTTTGGGACATGTGTGCTTGAAGCATGGACTTGTGTTCTGAAACGGACAAGGTTCATATGCCGGTGCCAAACTGGGAGTGATTAGGGGGATCAATCCCCCTCTCCCCTGAGCCATATGATAAAAATGCGTATAAAATCAGTCCTTGGATTGATGACAAACGACTGAATTATGTACGTTTGTATTTATTAATTCGAGAATGTTTCTTGTTTACTCGTGGTAAAACATTTAGTGTTACACAAAATTGTGTAGTTTTGCTTTAATTATATTTCATTTTGCCCAAGCTTCCCCGCCCCCTGTGGCACCACATTTGACGATGTAGCGGAAAAATCTGGTGGGATAAAACTCTTATTGTATAATGTGGTCTATCTTGTGGACTCCATATTGTATGGGTTTTTGTGTGTGCCCTATACAATGCTGTGTTTCAGGGGGTGTGAATTGGTATAATGGGGGGGATGTTTGGGTTCGTGTAGAGCGGGTAGTATGAGATCGAGCTGTCTAGGGGCGTAGACGTAGCTCTAAAGGAGAGCTCCCAAGTGTTCAGAGTGATGGGTTAGCTCGGGGGTGTGTTGGCAGTGGAAAGGTTTTAAGAGATAGTAATCTAAATTGCTACGGTGCTGCTTAACTTGCAGATAGCTCGTGAAGGCTAGAGGAGGCTGAGGAAATACGCTGATGCTAGCTCCTTGGCGGTGCGCTAATCGTCTATTCAGCTGCTTCCTTAAGACAAGTAAACAATTAATACTGGCAGATCCTACCTGGATAAGGTTTAGGGGTAGGATCTAATTAACTAAGTAAATAAGCTAAAAGACCAGTGCTAGAGATTAGTGATTTTAATAGGTATCTCTAGGAAGAAGTGATAATAACTCTCAGAACAGCTTTAGTGCAAGAGATGCGTCACAACACAAGTCAAGGGGTTGGAAGTGTGGAGATGTGTGTGAGGGAAGATACTTGCTACTACATTCACCCGGATGGCAGCCCAACGTGGAGTCGCTCTTCAAAGCTTTGGCACTACAAGGTCCCGAGGTGTGTGCGCCTGCTGGTTTTATAGTTTCGTGGGCTGCTGCATTTGTAGAATTGCACATTCCAATCGGGTCGGTACACTTAGAGGGGACGATTGAGTTCATCAGGAAGCTCACCGAGGTTAAGGTAGCTCAAAGACTGTATGAAATGTGTTAGGAAATATCTGAGTACTTGGGTATGAAAGTATGAGGTAGGGGATGGTGGTTGTTTCCACCCCTGGGGTTGTAGTGTATAGGGGATGTATCCCTATGGATACAACAACTCCCCTGACGGAGCTAGTCATCGTCCTCGATGACTGGACTAAGACTGAGGGGTGGTTTCGTAGATAAGATTCATCTTCTTCTTTCTTGTAAATCTTCTTTCTTCTTTGCTTCTCTTCTTCACTTGAATTACGTCATCCTTGGGGATGAAGGCGACGATGGGGATGTGTAGTAGCATATGTGTGTATAACCTCTGCGTAGGTGAGTCTCGTAGGCGAAGAATGTGTACCATGGATAGATGGGGGTTTGAAGGGAGTGACTATGTAGATCGGTGAATGGCTGCTGGTTTAAGAGATTTTTCGGTGTTCGAAGTTGATGCTGCTAGGTTCGTGTATAGCGAGCTCGTGTAAAGGTGTGGGTGTGGGGGGGAACAATATCTCTCTCACATGTAATATTTCTGATACGAGATTGGTGCCATAGGCATTGTATAGGGCACACACACAAACCCATACAATATGGATCATATGACTTGTAGGCGTTATCTCATTTTAACAGCAAAAAAATGAAATTCTTCCATATACGGTACTAAAATTAATTCTGTGACCGGGCAGTATAAGAAATAAAATTTCGAACCCGACGTGAAATGAACCTGCACATGTTACGATGACTCGCGGAGTTCATTGCTCCACTTGGTGTGACCTAATTCTGATGTCACGTGCTAATTTTTTAACTGATTCAACCCGTATTTCAAACCTTGTTTGTCATGGAAATCTCATAGGTAATGGTTGGATGATGTGAAATGTAGCTTTTTAAGACTTGGCATTTCAGGCCGCTACCCGTGGGAACCCCATTAGTGGTCCGCGGGATTCCCCATGTGAGACCATATGGCGTGTGTCGAATGCAGGCCGCTGACAGGTGTCACAGCTGCAGATGGATGCGATTACTCAATAACATCTGCTCACCTTTGCTGGCCCTTGCGGACACTGTGCTTACTATCTCCGCTTGCTTGGGCCCCCAATCCTCGGTACTCCATCACAAACATTTTAAAGGGACTCCCTGTACTAGAGATGAGACCAATAAAATGTCTGGCCATAAGCATGGCAACTTAAGAACCATTTATCTCTTTAAGTCGCAATGTCTGTTGATTTCCTTAAAGTATGATGCAACACAGCTGACCCCGTGGTGTTGGGGTAGCACACATGCCTCTGACCCGGAGGCCCCAGGTTCGATTCCCGGCTACGTCAGGGATTTTAGAAACTGACGTGGGGGCTGGACGGGTGCACTCAGCCTCATTAGGACAATTGAGTAGCTGCCTGACGGTGAGGCAGCGCCCTGGTCACGAAAACCAAGATTAACGACCGAGGGGATACGATGCGCTGATCAGGTGTCACCCCAATATCTGCAGGCCAAATGGCTGGGCAGCGGTCGCTTGGTAGGCTTAGGCCTTTCGTGGGCTGTAGTGCCAGGTGTTTTGTTATTATGATGAAACACAAGACAGAGTTCACCCGTGATAAGCTGGTAATAAATAGAATAGTCTTATTGTGTTGTTAATTTAATTTTGAGCTAAATTGTACAGTATTACTTGTTGCACTGCCTTCTATGCTTTGTTTCAACATCATGCTCTTGTTGGTGACAGGAAGTTCGCCAGCCGCACAAAATTAATTCTCCACGTCTCAAAATGTCCAACGATTTCAGACAAGGCCAAGTTGGAAGGATTTTGCTGTGAGGATTGTAATCTTCAGTTCTCAACACAAGACCTGCTCGATGCCCACAATATTGAGGTAAGATGAAAATGTACTGAAAATTGACCACTTGTAGGGTGTTGAGTTAGCATACACCTGTTTCTCTTCCTGCCTGTATATTGAGAAGTCACGGTCATCGTAACACAATTTGCATTCACATTGGTGTTTTACTCTATTGTGCTTCGTTGTAGAATCATAAAGCTGATGAAGATGACTATCCCAATCTTGATAGTCTCCCAGAGAACCTGCCCTTCTTCTGCTGTAAGAAATGTTACTCCGTGTACAGAACTCCTGCTGAGTACCAGTGCCACTCGTGTAAAGATGTTGGAGGAATTCTGAGCTATGTACCAAAGCCGGTGGTGAGTAGACCGAAGTAACCTTTAAGTTCCTCCACTTCACTGACAAAAATTGAATCAGGGATATGTTATTTATTTTTGATGTGTAACATCTTTCCGCTCGGTTGCTGGATTTATTTATTTAGCGTATGGTTTTTAGTGCCGGGAGTGGATGTTTTTGTGGCAGTGATTTCGAAGAAAGGGACGGAAGTGGGATTTACGGAAAGTGTAACATGAAACAATGAGCGCACGCGGTGGCAGAGATTAGTACCATGACGTACTATCGCATATGGTTTACTCCAATGTTTGGAGGCCCCATTACAGCTATTCCTACAATAAATCATCTTCAAGTTGCCGTTCTTTGGTGTGAAAATATTCATTATATCATATTTGCTGAAAACAATTGTAATTTATTAAGGGTCTGTTTTTCAATCTCTGGATAAAAGTGATGGGCATCCAATCCCCGAGTAACATGTTTTTCAAAGCAAAGTTATGCGAACTCTGGTGTCAACTGATTGAAACACAAACCAAATGGTCAAAGTCTTCGTATCAGTATTTAAATGATGATATGCTTTATGCTTTAATATGAAACATTGTAACTAGTCGGCAATGCCGGTATTATGTTTCTGCACAATGGCTATTCAGATATTAACCCACATTACGCGGGAACTGGACTAGCCTTTCATGGCGGTATGTGAAAATAAGTAACCGCCTTGTACTCTAAATATCTCTGGTTGTAATAGCTGCGATGATAACGTGTTGGTCTGCGAATCATGAGGTCTCAGGTTCTAACCTCAGTCCCGGCAATTATTTTTGCTACCAGATTATCGATTTAAACGATATTTTTCATAACATTATGCGTCATTTTAACAGAATCTACATGAAATTACGATTTATCTAACTTTTGAGAGCGTTAAAATCCCTCAGTATGCCTTTCTTTGGATGGGAAGTAAAGCCGGCGGTCCCATGTCATAGATTTATGGCATGTTAAAGAACCTTTCACTAATTACACCTGTGTGAAGCTAAATTAGAGGTTAAACAACACTCTTAGGTTCCTACGTTCATCGCCAGGACCCGACTGTGGTGGCGTCTAGTAGCCAAGTTCTGAACTAGTAGTCGTTGATGGTGGTGTTTGGTGGCAAAAGTAGGAACTACTTGAAATTCAATGTCTGCAGTCCTTACTTGAATTAAATACAGATAACACACAGTAATACAGTCATCACAATTAACACCGGTTATCAGGCAGATTCTACACACACCCAAAGTACACGGGGCTACATGACCGCGTTGTTGCAGCCCCTAAACTGAGGAACCAACCAACCTATCTAACTTTTATTTCAATATTTTGCACCAAGCAGGAGTTGGGAAATTCGATTGTATTGAACATTACAGTAAAACTCGGTTAAGAAGTTCCCGCATAAAACGTTTTTCCACTTAAGACGTCCGATATTCTCGGCCCCGTGATTCGTCCCATAAGATACATGTATATTTTTCCCGTATAAAGTGTTCGTGCATAAGAGGTTTTCCCGGTTAAATAGTTCAGATTTTGTATTCCCTTCGAGTATAAGAAGTTCACTGAGAGGCAACTGGCTTAGAATCAAAACTCGCCAATCTCCGCGGAAGATACATCCGGTGTTCCGAATGAAAGAATACAGTAGTTCCGAGTGTTCGCGGGTCTCTGACCGGGCCCGGTGTTCTGAATGAAATAATACAGCCGTTCCGAGTGTTCGCGGGTCTCTGACCGGGCCCGGTGTTCCGAATGAAAGAATACAGCCGTTCCGAGTGTTCGCGGGTCACTGACCAGGCGAGCATTTCAAGGCTGAATGACGTCACGCTATGACGACACCAGCTCAAGACCGACTACAATATACAGCATCATGCTTTCATTCGTGGCCTCCTATATTCTTTGTTCGTGGCTTTTATCGCTGTTCTGTTTTTCTAACTTGTTAGCCAAGCATTGCCAGACTTAGCATAACATTATTGAGATTACGAGAATTGCGTCGTCAGTGAAGTAAAGTTTTCAAATCTTTGTGAAAATGAGTGGTTTTCAGATAAAAGGCATCAAAAGAAAGGCACTTTCTATTAAAGATAAAGTGAACATTATAAGGAAAGTAGTCGTCTACTCTTTCACGTGTTGCTCTTGCGAAGGAGCTCGGAATGCCGCCGTCTACTTTGAACGGCATCATAGCAAAGAAAGAAGGTATCTTGGCTTCTGCCGGGAATACTTCGGCAAGCTGCAAGAAGGTTAAAAGCGGGAAATACGAAGACGTAGAACAAGCTCTGCTCGTGTGGTTTAAACAGCAGCGAAGTTTAAACATTCCTTTGAGCGGGATTATCGTGAAGGAGAAAGCCGAAGAAATCGCGTGTCGATTACAAGTGCCTTTTACTGCGTCGAATGGGTGGTTGGATCGCTTTAAAAATCGGGCTGGCATAGTTTACAAGACTATTAGTGGCGAAGCTGCGAGTGTAAGTACAGAGGAAACGGAAGCGTGGAAGGAAACACTGCTGCCGGCAAAAATCAGTAATTACAAACATTGTGACGTTTTTAATGTTGACGAATTCGGACTTTTTTATCAGGTTGTTCCGGATAAATCTTTGGTTTTGAAGGGAGAATCTTGCCGAGGAGGCAAATTAAGTAAAGTGCGAGCGACGGTGCTAGTTGGTGTGAATATGGATGGGACGGAAAAGCTGCCACTACTGATCATAGGAAAATCAAGAAAGTCCCGGTGTTTCAAAAACGTCAGAACTTTGCCATGTACTTACAGAAGCAATAAATCAGCATGGATGACAAGCTCCCTATTTGAAGAGTACATTCAAGCACTAGATGCCAAAATGGGGAGCCAAAACAGGAAGATTGTGGTGTTTATGGACCACTGCCCTGCTCATCCCAAACAGTGGCCTCATTTAAGAAACATTAAAATTGAATTTTTTCCACCAAACACTACATCGGTACTGCAGCCCATGGACCAGGGGGTGATTAAGGTTCTGAAGCAGAGGTACCGAAAAGCAGTAGTGTGTCGTATGCTGTCACGCATGGAAGCAGGTGGACCAATCTACAGGCCATCTCTTTTGGACTCCATGCATTTAATTGCTTCATCTTGGGATTCGATGGAGTCGACCACCATTGTAAATTGCTTCAAGAAAGCTGGTTTTGATGGTGTTACTAGTAGCAGCATTTGTGCGGAAGTCTGCGATGAAGAGCCAGGGTGGTGGAAAACCGCGCAGGAGAAGATGGAGATAACCAGCAGTTTCAGCGACTTCACTGCTGTTGATGATCTAGTAATAACTTGCGAGGAGCAGACCATTGACGACATATGCAAGGACATTCAGGCGGGAAATGAGGATGAAGGAGAAGATGAAGAAGAAGAGGAGAATTCTCCAAGGCCTTCCTGTAGTGAGGCAAGTGTCCATCTTGGAAAACTACGGAAATTCATAGAAGGTGCTGCTGGAGTGCCTCACAGCACATGGAAAGCCGTGTGGGAAATGGAGAGATTTATAGAACTAGAAAGCAGTAAAAAGCTCAAACAATCTACACTGGACAACTTCTTTTCAAAGTAGAGGCCTATATTTTTGTGGTGAGAAATACAGCATTTTTGATGGTGTACAGGTCAATTGAGGTAAGCCACAAAAAGCCAAATTTTTCAGGACGGGCAAAAAAGTGTTTTCAATTCAGTCTTAGTTGTTGTTTATTTACATTCTAAAATGTGTCTATAATTGTAGTTTGATGGAATATATGGTGTATGCTCAAACAGTTATTGAAATTAATTCTATTAATGTGAATTGTGATGGTTATGCCAATTTATTTCTCTTAATCTCTGGTCTGATAGTCAGATTTTAATATTGTGGCTTCTCTTTTTCTGGCTTTTATATAGGCCTATGTACAGTATATTGTAGGATCCTTCACAAACAACAAAAATGTGTGCGTTTCACATGCATTTCAGGCCACTACCCTTTTAAGAAGTTTCCCTGTTAAGAAGTTTTTTTTTTGAATGGTCCCTTGAAAAACTTCTTAACAGAGTTTTACTATTTCTAGTAGTCTATAGATAGGCTGGAGACTATGGTTTCATTCCTCCTCTTAATTTACAATATAATATGTGATGTTTGTTGAAACAAGTGTGACAGTAGCATATCTCCAATTCTCTCTATACATTCATCATAGTACCAGTATGAAAATGGAGCCTTAATTAACATTTTAAGAATGTCCAAGCTGTGTAGTATACGAGTAGGATAACATGTCAGATGTTACACATCATATGCGACTACTGTAAGGCTCGTATCTTTTTTTACATAGTTTTCTTTCCTTTTGTCATTAACATTGTCTTGCTTTACTCTACACTAATTTTAATTTCCCATTTGTCAATATTTTCCTTGAGTACATCGAGCTGTTGTTGGACCACATTCTCATTCTCTCCCCAAATCGTCTTGAAGGATAATCTTTGCATAATGAGTGTTTTTATAATATGTATCAGATTACTTTGTATTAGCTGTAGAGTGTTTGCCCTATTTATTGAATTGAATACAGGTGGTAAAGGCATGGTGGCCACTATTCCTGGAAATCCTGGAAAACTCCTGGATTTTTGTTAGGTCTGGAAAACTCCTGGAAAATGGCAAAAGAAAATGAAAACTCCTGGAAAATAGCCACTGTTAATTAATTATAAAAATCTTAAATCATACTCCCGCTGCGGTTTTAGGTGAGCACTCGATCGTTAACAAAAGAAATCTCCTCAGGCTACCTGTTTCTGTGTGGGAGAACACGCGATAGTCTTTTTGTAAAACATATTGAGTATAGACAACTTCACCGCAATAAAATTGCAGGCGGCTTTCCTCTTTTTTAAAGCGGATATTTGAGTCACAAAGGCTTTTTTAAAACAACAATTAAACCATTTTTGTGTGAGCTTGTGTATCAATAACGCAATCACCACTAATTTTTGTCAACATCTGTATAAGTAGACCAAACACAACTGCTTTATTTTGGTCTTGAAGTAGGCAACCGATAAAGCCCCCTCGGACTCGTGCTTATCTGTAAGTCTGGAAAAATGAGAATTACTTCTGGAAAATTCCTGGAAAACTCCTGGAAAATAGTTGACTGATTTGAATGGCCACCATGTAAAGGTAGCTTTTTTTTATGTATAGTTTTTGTTTTATTTATTTATTTATTTTTTCAATTTATTTATTTTATTTTATTATATGCACTCAGCGTTGACTGTAGATCAACTTTTAAAATATATATGCATTGTTGTACCGAAGTAATATCCGAAATGTAGCCATGTGTATTATTTGAAACAGCTGATTTTCAACAATACAAACTTGGCAACACAGCTCAGAGTGTAATCTGCAGTGTTGTGTTTCAGCCTCAACGGGAGCATGTGGCAGGGAAGTATCTCGTCAACACCGTGGAGAAACTCAAGCTGCTACGCAAGTACCGGTGCAGCCTGTGTAGAGAAGAGTACCGCAGCATGAGCCGGATCGCCTATCACCTGTCACGTTGCACGCTAGGTCCCTACAAGTGTGAGCTATGCTCCTCGGAGTACACAACGAGGAAGGAGCTCAATCTGCACAAGAAGAAGGCTCACAGGTACTATTTATTTATTTATTAGGCGTATGGCACATAAAACATTAAATTATCACATACATGATATTCTATAATAGTTCCAGCTATTGAAATATAACTTCTTACATATATCTATATACAAATATTCATGTTCTTTATGTAGCATACAGTATCTGTTGTTACAGTTAAAAAGTTCTCAAGTCCCCACAATATGCATGGTTTGGGCACTCGGTCACTAAGTGATGAATTGTCTGTTTCTCTGCACCACAGTCACATTTTGATGATGGGACTATTCCCCACTTGAGGAAAATGGGAGAAATGACAAAGAGATTACGGAATGTGGCAGACAGGCAGAAGTATTAGGAGCTTAGTGTGGAATAAAGATGTCCCACAAAAAAGCAAGGAAGTGTTATACAGAAGCTACTATATCCCGGTACTGACCTATGCTTCAGAAACGTGGACAATGAAGAAAAGAGACATAAGCAGAATACAGGCAGGTGAAATGAAGTTCCTGCGAAGTAGGATCGGAGTAACAAGAAGAGACAGGGTGAGGAATGAAAAGGTCAGGGAAATGGTGAAAGAGGAGCCCTTGCAAGGTAGGATTGAGACATCAAGACTGAGGTGGTATGGACACTTAAAGAGAATGGAAGAGAAGAAGATTCCCAAGAGGATACATGAGGTGCAGTTGCAGAAGAAACGACCAAGGGGAAGACCAAGAGATAGATGGCTGATAGGAGTGGAGGAATGTGTCAAGAAGAGAGGTGAGGACTGGACCAGAGTGACAGCGGAGAGGTGGTGGGAAGAAAGAACTAAGTGGCGAGGCTTATGTTCCAAACAGACCCAGCCTGGGGCTGGAAACTGTACAAGATGATGATGATTATTCCCCACTTGTGGAGAGCATCTGCACATCTTCCATGGCCAGTGCGGATACGATTGAGGGCTGTCCACACAGAGCAAGGTTGATGAAATCCTGGTGGCTTTTCCAAGATACAGGGCATGCTATGACATCGTTCAGGGCAGTGTTGTTGCCAATTTTGGCTCCGTGAGAGACGAATGTCGAACTTCTCTTCTGACAAAATTCTGGCTTTGGAAATAGCAGGGTTCCTTGATCTGAGCCGTTTTCACTCAGCATAGGCTACGTCATTTAACAAAGGCAGCTGCGGATAATCCGTGATCTTCTGATATTCTCGTACGAGAGCACTGTTCCTTCTAGTATCAGGTGGTGGAATATGACTTAGCCAGTGAGAGGGAGTCGATCGTATGGTCCCACTAATAATGCGCATAATCTCATTCAACTGCGTGTCTACTTTCTGTGTGTGAGCGCTGTTAATCCACACTGGTGCGCAGTATTCTGCAACTGAATAAACCAACCCAAGAGCTGAGGTTCGTAGTGTGTCTGCTGAAGATCCCCAGCCAGTACCACACAGTTTATGCAGGAGGTTGTTCCTACTCCTCAACTTGGCAGCTACCTTCGTGAGATGTTCCGTGAAGGAAAGTGTCCTATCCAAAATGACCCCAAGATATTTAGGGCAAATGTTATGATGAAGTCTGTTTCCCTCAAAGTACACATTGAGAACTCTTATTTGAAAATTGACTCGATAGATGGAAACAGGACACTTCTGTTTTAATTGGGTTGGTACTATACTAGCCATCAGTGCCTGAAAATAACACCAATCCTATCTTATAAAGAAAAAAAAAGAAAAAATACAATATCACTTATGAGTCGACAGGTGATTTTAGGCAAATGCCTATTTTTCTCCTTAACATATATATATGACTCACATTTTAAATTTACATGTTTCATGTTTCAGTGCCTAAAAATGCCTATTTTGACATTAGCGCCTACCGTATTTCCTCGCATAATCGTCGCACCCCACTTTTCAAGCACTAAAATAGGTTTATAAAATTTCCTCGCATAATCGTCGCATAGCATATTTGTATTTGTGCGCCAGTTAGTTCCACATGCTGCCGCGACTTTGTCAGAAGAAAAATATCTCGTCTTTATGCTTGCGGGCTATTAACTGTGACGCGAGCGGCAAGCTTCGTCACTTAGCACACTCCATGAGCGTATAATCTGGTGTGATCTTGTTAGGAGAAAGTAATCTTGTCTTTATGCCTGCAGGCTATGAACCGCTACGCGAGCGGCCAGCACACATTCCGCGAGCTTATAGGCCTAATTTTGCGTGATCTTGTCAGGAGAAAGTAATCTCGTCTTCATGCCTGCGGGCTATAAACTGTGATGCGAGCGGCCAGCACACATTCCGCGAGCTTATAGGCCTAATTTTGCGTGATCTTGTCAGGAGAAAGTAATCTCGTCTTCATGCCTGCGGGCTATAAACTGTGACGCGAGCGGCCAGCACACATTCCGCGAGCTTATAGGTCTAATTTTGCGTGATCTTGTCAGGAGAAAGTAATCTCGTCTTCATGCCTGCGGGCTATGAACCGCGACGCGAATGGCCAGCGCACATTTCGCGAGCTCATAGGCCTAATCTGGCGTGATCTTGTCAGTAGAAAGTAGGCCTAATCTCGTCTTTATGCCTGCGGGCTATGAACTGTGACGCGAGCGGCCAGCACACATTCCGCGGACTTATTAATCTCGTCTTTATTGTGCCAATTGAAATTGACACAATATTCAAACCCTGCTGTCGGCCCTCTCCGTGGCCCGTCGGGAGCCCTCGTGTCCTGTCGGCCGTTGTCATATCTCGTCAAAAAGCTTCGTTGCTTACCTCAAGATTTAAAATTTCAAACCCCGCATTAGGAAAAGAAGAAATAAAGAATAATTAGCTTCCCCTTAAATGAATTTAAAATGCATGCCAGTAGACTAGTGCTACTGCATGAGACTGAAAATATTTGGAATAGTAATTGTGCATGTCAATACCTGGAAAGTTGCATGTAATTGAAATTGTTGTATCTTTATTGTGAAGTTCTGTACCTTGTATGTTGCATGTTATTGTGAAGTGAGCTGTACTGTATGTGGGGAGACCTTGGCTATTGTCAAAGGAAGGTTTTAACCAAAGGCTTCGAAATCCGTTTTTTAAGTTAATTCATCGCCAACATAAACGTAGTGGGAACTGTTTGTTTCCCGTATTGATATGGCCTTGTCCAGATAAAATGTTTTGGTAACATGTGAAGACGGGTGTGTGCCTTCACTTGTTTCATTTTCATATTGTCGCTACTGCAAGCTGATTGGTGGTTTCTGGATGATGTGCGCTTGCGCGCCCAGAAACTCAGTGTTGTGGGTTGGACAAAAGCTATATCATTGTCATTCCATGATGGGGCTTTAGCACGGGCAGAAGTGTCGAGCCTTGGCTCGTAGAGCCCGGCTACCAAGGCCGAAGGTAATGAAGATTAATATTATTTACCTTTTTATTTGTCGACGCGTCGTTTTAAATATTATTTCTTCTAAACTTTAATTAATGTTTTTCGGTGATTTCTGAGTGCCGATTGGGAGCTTGGTTTTAAGTAACTTCGATGTTTGTTATTGGGCTCAAGTCAAATTGTGGATATCTACTGATTTAAATTGATTATGTTGATATTTTATTGGTGCTTGATTTTATTGTGGCTTGGAATAATTTCTCTTGCGCAAGCTACATAATTCGGTGTGGCCTGAAATTTCCGAGCACAATGCACGAAGGCCGAGCGTACGTTGTTTGTTGGTGATGATACTAAACGACAAAGCACTTAATTATTTATTATGCGTTGTGATTTGACGCAAACTTGGAAGATATTTTTCAATGTCTAAATACCGTGTTCTCCTAAATTCGGATTTTCGATAGCCTGAGGTACTCCTAATTATGTTTGGTTTTGCGTGCAAGATGCCGCGCTCACTTCTATTGTTCGCCCACCATGAATGAAATTTTGATCAACTACTATTTCCGCCTATTGGCATCTGTATCTTGAGAATTCTTACGAATATATATATATATTATTGGTTTTGGAAAACATTATTTCATTTGAATATCGAAGTAGTATATTTCATATTCTTGAAGAGGTTGCACCTATCCAACTACCATAGTGGACTAGAACGTAAGCTTGATTGATCAGCACTCAACAGAGCAGAAATACTCCCCTAAGGAAATACAGGTTATGTTAACCTCAAATATACGTAGCAGAGCAAACAGGGTCTGTCAGGTTGTGGACCACTTCGGCCGATGAGTTCCAAACCCAGCCTTCCACTCAACGGGTAATCCGGCGTTTGTCTTTATATGGGACATTTATGCCTGCGGGCTATGAACCACGACACGAATGGCTAGCTTCGTCAGCACATTCCGCGAGCTTTAACCTGTCGTGACCTTGTTAGAAGAAAGAAGCCTGTCTCTGACTGCAGGCTATGACTCACGCTACGCAAATGACTGGCCCGTGCAGCAAATAATGATACAGGTTATTCTTTGAACTTAAATATTCTTCGCATAATCGTCGCACCCTGCTTTTTTCCACGAATTTTAGGCTAAATGAGTGCGACGATTATGCGAGGAAATACGCTATCTTCCATTATAAGTGTGTTTTTAGTGCCAATTTTCCAGTTTGATTAGTTTTCCCCTGTTAGATTTGAATTTCTGTTTTAATTTTGATATTTTACACTATTCATAATATTGGTCTACGGTACCATTGTTGTTTTTAAAGAGCCTGTAAACTATGATAAACTATGATTCTTATGAGCCTGTACCGTTAAACACTGCAAGGACAGATAACAACCCCTTCCTCCTTCCCAGCTTTGGAAATCCCAGCAATTAGTGACACAAAGTGAACTTCCCAATCTCTTTACCTTTATTTAGTTAACACTGTTTATGCCCACATTGGAGCACCGAAAATCAAATCTTATATACAAAGTCTTCAAATACCAAGTTCAGTTCTTAATACTTGATAATTTCTTTCTTTCCCAATACTTCTTCATTCTGGAAGATCTTGCAGCCCGTTCTTCGGCAGATATAACTTATTGCTTACGCTGTGAAATGTTGAATGTTAGTCGAGTGTATTTGTTATTCAGAAGCCGTTTCTCTTCTCTATGTTCAATATGATGCTTAGCAATTTTCAATTCGTCTAAATCCATTTGTATTTCTTTAAACCATGTGATTTTTGTGTTACTGTTCCAAAAGAAGTCAAAAAGTTGTTTCAAGAGTCTAGTATTTGGCAAGCGGGATAATATTATGTGTCCAAAAATCGCAATTCTTCGTTTTCGCATCGTGTCAATGATAGATTCATTTTCCTTGTAAAGTATTGAATTGGGTAAAAGACTCCACTGGCCCTCAACCTGGTGTTTTTTTATTGATTATTGTCCGAAGAATCCGTCTATCAACCTTCTGTAGTTTGTCTGTTGTTGATCGGGTGTTTAGTTTAAATAAAGTTTCACTTGCATATGTTGCTTCTGGCTTAACCACGGAGAAATAATGTCGAAGTTTAGCATTAATCGAAAGAGACTGTTTCTTATATGTTGGCCAGGTAATCTGTTGTGCTCGTTGCAATTTTAGTAGATGCTCTTTCATTGGCATTCCAAATGATGATTTCACCAAGATATTTAAGTTTTTCCACAATCTTTATTTTCTGGGCATTATGCAGTACAATATGTGACGTGTTAACTTGAAGAAAACGTAATGCCGAAAATAAATTGTGCTTGTTATTTAAGGTGAAGCCAACTACGGACTTAATCTGCAATTGTGAGTTATTATGCGCCAATTGTGAAATGTATTTGGTTTCATTTAATACCAATATTACAAATTAAATTGAGATAAGGTCATTAACGTTACTGTCTTAATGGCTTTCTGATATCTGCTCAGTTATATATATCTGCCTATTATTTAATTTAGGGCAGTTTTCACCAACTCTTCACTAACGATTATTTAGTTAATTCCCATTTAACTTAAATACGAGATTTAATGCGTGATTATCTTCGATGCATTTCACGAGGCCATTCGGGTTTGCAATTATTTAAATAAGATTTACGGCTCTCGCGCATGTGTAGACTCTGTTTCACCTTGGTGAGCATGGCGGACAGAACAAGAAGCGTCTAGCACTGATTGTTGTTTGCGATGCTTCCTTGAGACTTTCTGGAACATAATTATAAAGAAAGACCTTATTCTTGGCAACAGCTTAAAAAGATATGAACAAAGTATTTAGGAGAACTGGCAGTTGTGTGAATAGATGCTTAATAGGACGCTCTTACCCAGTTGTCTTCGTAGCGTAAGCGGTTGAGGTGCCGACTCTCAATTTATTATGCAGCACTGGAAGGAGTTCGAATCCCTCTTCGGATATACTTTTTTTTAATTTCCGTATTCGTCTTTCTTGGTATTAAACCTTAGTAATGTGTGTGATCTTTTATCATTTCATTGTCATAAACATATTTTATATTCATATGGGTGAAAGTACATGTTAAACTCAGAAACAAACCACCATTGTGGAATGCGCAAGATACAGTTCAGCTGTTTCCCACCACTTTAAAGATGCTTTAGGGAGGGGGGTGTTTTTTTAGTGCATGGCTTTTCATGCCGGGAGTGTTTTAGCTACTTCTAAGCAGTTACCCAGTGGGTGAGCTACAAGTACCGTCACGTGTGGAGTGTTGTCTGGGGAGGAAAGTTGGAATGTAAGAACGAGGAGTTGGAAGATAGCGGCTGTGGCCTATAGTTAGGGACCAACCCCGTCATTTGCCTGGAAGGAAGATGGGAAACCACAGAAGACCATCTTCAAGGTTGCCGGCGGGGGGATTCGAACCTCCTCGCCTCCCGGATGTGAGCGACTGCCAGCAGTCATGCCGTAACGACCACGGCTAACTCACCCGGTTTTAGAGAGTTGAGTGGTCAGATTTGGCCATTTAACGTTATTCCTTATTAGTGGTAAGTCAACGAGCGTTTCTGTTTGGTGAAATGCTCGTGCTAAGTTAAATAAACTTTATTGATGAGTTAAGACATAATTGACATTGGTGAAAACGGCCCTTAGTGGCTAATTATAGCAGTTAAGGAGCCTACTTTAGGCACCTAAAACATTACCTTTTAGAGCCTGAACTTCCGCTGTGTACTTATGGGACATCCTAGTAGAATGAAGAATAATTAGACCAGTGGCGACTGCTGATTATTGTAATGTGTAGGCTTAACTTAAGATAATTATTATAGCTGGGCTATATTGAGAAATTAGACTCAGTGTAATATTAATTATTCAGTCGCACAGCAATATTACGAACACATCACACAATACAATCAAATACCACTCCAAAGATGTGCACACGCTGAAAACTGACTCTCCATTCTGACCGTGGGAAATCGTAACCAATAAGACCGTAATTTTGGTTTAAAATTAGGGGTCGACGGTGCACCGATTTTTCGGTTTCGGTACGGTACAAAGGAAATTACCGACCTCGGTTCGAGATGATAAAAAACTCGGTAAAAAGTTCGGTTCGGTACAAGAGACACAAATACCGTAATTTAAGGAAACCTTATTTTAGACATCCAAAGTATTGTCCTTTATCAACAATGTTTTACTTCAATAGTTAGTTAAATACAGTAAAACTTCTTGTATACGGTTCATATTTATACGTTTTCTATACGATTTTTCCTGGCCCCGGCAAAATGCCTATACTTTCCATGTTAATTTATCTCCGATATACGTTTTACATTTATTCGTTTTTCACGCTTATACGATCATATTTTAAGTCCCTTGCAATATAAAGCGTCATTTATACGTTGCGTGTTCTGAGAAAGTACGTATGTTCGAATGCAAACTTTTGTTACCGCCTGTACTTCCCTTCGGAAGGATGCACCGCGTGCTATATTATGTTACGATGGCCTTGAGCGACACCGGTGGTCACGGCGACACTCGCTTGCCAGAGTGTCGTAACAAGGAAGAACAGCTTGCGTAATAAGCAAGCGCTATTATTGTGTTAGCCTTTCAAAATAACAGGAAGCAGCCATAAAACACAGTTAGACAGCATCTGAAGCTTATGTTAAGATGAGCGGAAGGGTTTTACGATCGCCGATATATTTAAAAAAATATTATTTCCGCTTTTATAATTTTCATTCGTGTTTTTTTTTAGGACTTCTCGTCAAACCATTAAAAATACGCGATTGATTCTGTGTTATAATAATCTTGCGTCTTCAGACAAATGAAAATCCATTAATTTAGGCCTACACTACGGTATTTTATTAATGACGATGAAGAGCCGCAGAATAATACAGTGGATTTTAATGATGCTGTCAATGCTCTAAGGACTATCAAACATTTTGTAACGCATCATAACGTTTCTGAGGAAATAATGGCCGAATTATATCGGTTTGAAAATACTGTTCACGCCGTGGCCAACAATAAACAAGCCCAGATAACAAACTACTTCGTAAAGTGACTCAATTTTCTTTGTTTTGTTATATCTGAGTGCATTTCTCTTGTAGTTGTTTTGTTAAATATTGCCGATTATAGTTAAACAATCGTATTATTATTTCTTGTTTTTCACTTCTTAACGGGAACCCTCGTTCGCCCGCCGCCCGCATTGCTAGCCTGTCTCCCGCCAGCCGTAATGCGTAGCTCGCGCGGCACAGTCACTGAGTAGACTAGAGCCTCTAGTTCACAGCTGGTGCTGAAAATGTTCGCCATTCATTGCTACACATCGCTGGCACCTCTTCATGAAGTTGTCATTTACGTTCTGAAGTTCCTCAGCACCGATTGACTCTATTTCAGCTGTAATATACCTTAGTCCAAAGAATATGGACTGTTAAAGCTGTGGCGTCAAGAAGCGCATTACGGCAAAGTGCTTGGCGAGAACCGGCTCGCGGTGCGAGAGAGGGTCCCCGTCGCTTTTAAAACAAAGTCCCTGTATAACCCATATTGTCACATACATTTTGCAGTTTTTATTTGCCGACTTTCATTTACGTGTTTTTCACATCTATGCGTGTTTTTTTCCTTTGGTCCCCTGGATATCGTATAAGTGAAGTTTTACTACTAGAGCACAATAACTCTTCTGATTAATAAAATTAAATTATGGACTTAAGTGTTCCAGTGTGAGCCTAATGTCTATTTAATGTATGCATCAATTGGCTTACTCCACACTAAAAGGGCAAGTTTGAAAGTTAATGGAACATTGTATGAGATTATTAGCTGTACATTTTTTCTGTATTTTAAATAAAAATTGTGCTATTTGGCAAGTATTTGGTTTACTGTATGATCATTAGAAATCATGTGTTACTTTTTTCTTAATGGTTTACTCGAATTTAGCATGTTAAAATCAGCCGAGCTGTACCAAACCGATTTTGTACCGAGAACCGAAGTACAATTTTTTTTACCGAACCGAACCGTACCGAACCCAAATTTTCAGTACCGAAGACCCCTATTTAAAATCAACCAATAGCGAGACTTGAGGATCTTAGTCCGCATCCTTAGAGCGCCATTAAACAGACCAAACCTGCCCCTTCCCTCTCAAGGGCTACCCATACATTTCTAAAGCTATAAACACGTGCTTTGAGGATGCAAGGCTTCCTTCCTCAGCTTTCTACTCTGGGCGGTGAAGATCACACTTCACCCATCTTGGGGTGAAATGTAGAACTAGTTACAAGTGGTGACAGGGAGACAGCGTATTAAGAGGGTGCGCAAAATAGACCCAAAGACTATTTTACAACAATCAATTTTAAAACAGTTACATCTGAGAACAGACTATAGGATGATCCTCACGTCCTACATGGAGGATTCGCCACTGGCTGGAACATGCACAAAACAAGCAATATCAAGTGGATGGACATTGGAGACCAGCTTCTAATGAAACAGTCTACAAGGAGATGGAACCTGTCATCATCATCATCTTGCACAGTTTCCAGCCACTGGCTGGGTCTGTTTGGAACACAAGCCTCTCCAACGTCTTCTGTCTTCCCACCATCTCTCGGCCTCCACCCTTGTCCAGTCTTCTCCTCTCTTCTTCACGCTCTCCTCCACCCCCTTCAGCCACCTGTCTCTCTGTCTCTTTCCTTCCCACTTCGTCTCGTGTACTCTCCTGGGTATCCTCTTCTCCTCCATTCGATTTACATGTCCATACCATCTAAGTCTAGATTTCTCTATACCATCCTGTAATGGTCCCTCCTTCATTAATTCTCTGGTCCTCTCATTTCTTATTCTGTCCATCTTCGTAGCTCCAATACTGCTTCTCAAGAACCTCATCTCACTGGCCTGTATTTTGCTCTTCTCCCTTCCTTTCATAACCCAGGTCTCCGAGGCATACGTCAGGATAGGGACATAGTACGTCCGATATATGATCTTTTTGCTGTTCTGAGGGACATCCTTGCTCCATAACATGCTTCTCACACTCCTCCGAAATGCTTCTGCCTGCCTCCCCTGCTCATTTATTTCTCTATCGTTTCTTCCATTATCTTGTATCAGGCTTCCCAGATACTTGAAACTCTCCACTTTCTTCAGCTGTTCCCCACCAATTGTTATTCCCGTTGTGGTTCTTTCCTTCTTCCTTGTGATCACCATCTCACTCTTATTTATGCTAAATTTCATCCCATATCCTTGTATTATTCCTTCCGACACGTCCAACTGTTCCTGTACCTCCTCCTCCTTGTTTCCCCAAATCATCTGCAAACACCATTGCTTTCATCTTTCCTTCCCCAATTACTTGTGCCACTCGGGTCATTATGCCATCCATCACCACAATGAAAAGTAACGGTGACAGTGCACTTCCTTGTTTCAGGCCGTTTCTCTGTTCCAACCAGTCTGATCTCTCTCCTCCCACTTTCACACAGCTCACGCTTCCCTTGTACATCTCCTTTATCCTCTTTATAGTCCATTTCTCTACTCCTCTATCCTCCAGGGACTTCCATACTTTATTTCTGCATACACTGTCATATGCTTTCTCAATGTCCAGGAAGGCCATCAGTAGATCTGTTCCATACTCATAGTGCTGTTCTTGTAACTGCTTTACAGCAAAAATCAAATCCACTGTGGACCTTCCTGCTCTGAAGCCATGTTGTTCTTCCCTCATCCCTCCTTCTATCCTTGTCCTAATTCTCTTTTCCAAAACTTTCTCGAAGATCTTTGCACAATGACTCATCAGTGTTATTCCCCCGATAGTTTCTGCAATCTGTTCTACTACCTTTCTTGAAGATCGGGACAATTATTCCTTTTTTCCAGTCCTCTGGGGTCTTCCTTTCCTTCCTGTCCTCCACTCGGTACAACCATTGTATCCCCACCTCTCCTGCTGCTCTCACCATCTCCACACTCAACTCATCCACACCCGGTGCCTTCCCTCCTTTCATCTTCCTCACTGCATCTTCTACTTCTTTCGATGTTAAGTCCTTTTCTGTTTGCAGTTCATCTACCTCTTCCCCGATTTCTTCCTCCTCGCCGTGGTTTCCATTTGGGTTCAGGAGTTCTTCAAAATATTCTTTCCACATTTTCTTCAGTTGTTCCCTATTTTCTATCTCTTGTCCCCTTTTGTTCACCATTCTAACATAATCCGTAGGATCCTTCCACCTCTTATTCTTTACCATCCCATACAGGACCTTTTTTGTACCTTCACTACCCTCCTTCATCAACTTTGAACCGGTAATGAGTACAATTAGGATAAAACACCTATCATTCTGTGAACATTTAATCGGGACACTAGAAAGGAGAATCAGTTCAGTACCAGGATAATAGAAACATTATGGAACAGTAAGGGCCATTTTCACCAACTCTTTACTAATTAGTTAATTGGTTGTCACAAGACGCATTTCACAATGGACAGTCCTTTGGCCCACAAGAAACGCTAAAATGTTAATATATTACGTCGTACAAAATATGTGAGTTATGTTTTGATTTTCTTTGTGTGTTGAAGTTAAATCAGCAGCATAAATATAGGTTTATATTGATTTATTTACACCCACATTGGAGCACTAAAATTAATCTTTATACAACAAAATCTTCAAATAAAATAAAACAAATAAATTCAACTTTTAACTCTTTGACAACTTGTTTCTTTGCCAAAACTTCTTCTTCCTGGATGATCGTGCTGCCCGTTCTTCTGCAGCTATAATATTGCGTACACTGAGAAACTTTGACTTTTATTGTTGTGAATTTGTTATATGGAATTCGTTTCTCTTCTCTATGTTTAATTTGATGCTCAGTAATTTTCAATTCATCTAAATCAACTTTTTTTTTAAACCTCGTGTTTTATGTTTTACTGTTCCAAAAGAAATCAAAAAGTTGTTTTAGGAGTCTAGTATGCAGTAAATGCAATTCTTCGTTTTCACATTGTATCAATGATAGATTCACTTTCCTTGTAAAGTACCCAATTAGGCAAAAGCCTCCACTGGCCATCAATTTGGTGTTTTGTATTAATAATTGTCTGTAATTTATCTGTTGATTGGGTGTGAAGTTTAAATAATGTTTCACTTGCATACATTGCTTCTGGCTTAATTAAGGAGTAATAATGTTGAAAATTAACATGAATCGAGAAGGACATTTTTTTTGTAAGTAGGGCAAGTAATCTGTTGTGTTCGCCGCAATTTTAATGTTCTACTGTCTATTGATGCTCTTTCATTGGCATTCCAAGTTATAATCTCACCAAGATGTTTGAATTTCTCTACAACCCTTATTTTGTATCATTGTTTAGAAAGATATGTGACTTGTTAACTCGAGATGGCATCATTTCGGTTTTCTCAAAAGAAATGTTCAACCCAACCTTTGCTGCTAATTGTCCCAATTCCTCTACCTGGAATTTAGCTTCTTCGATACTATTTGCACATAATGCTAAACTATCTGCAAATGCAAGACAATTCATTCGAATATTTGTTCCAATCTTAATACTCGGTGGACATACTTTATTCCATTAGTGCATAACTTTCATAACTGAATAATAATGGAGATAATTCCATCCCCTTGCCGAAGACCAATATGGATTTCAAATGGCTCAGAGATTTCACTTTTGAACCTTACTCTAGATTTAGTATTTCGAAGAGTGCTTGCAATAAGGTTCACAAGTTTTTGATGCATACCAAATTCAATAATGATTTGTGGTGGACACTATCATGAGCTTTCTGAAAGTCAACGAAAGTGATTACTAAATTCTTGTTCCTACTTCTTTGATGTTTTATAATCCATTTGACACGGCCGTCTGGATGCCAATTGCGCTCTGCACTACCGGTATAGAAAATTAGGATCTTCACTTGAAATCCCATTAGTTACTCACCTACTCATACAGCACTGTCAACCGAGTTTAGCATAACAAAGACTTGACACTATCTTCTACTATATATTTGTCAAATACCACTCACTCACTCACTCACTCACTCACTCATTCATTCATCACGAAATCTCAGAAACCACCGAACGGATTGAAATGAAATTTGGTATGCAGCTTCCTCAAGGGCCGCAAATGCCCACTAAGAGAGGATTTTTGTATATTCAGGTTCTAAAGGGGTCTTAAGGGGGTTAAACCTGCATTTCATTGCATAACAATATCTCCCGATTGGTTTCATTGGGGGATGTGATACACGGCATATAAACTCATCATTAAAAAGTAAGAAGACACGTTTCTGAGGGCTTTTCGATGTGGTGTATATTATGAGGTGAAAGGGGTGAAAAGTAGGGATTGAAAGATTCCTAACGGAGCGTGTATCTATTAAACGACATAGGCGAGGAGTTTGAAACTCAGCGGAAAAAAATCAGCATAAAAAATAAGTATATATGTGATTGACCGTTTTTTCATAAATCCAATTTAAGGGACCCATGGGGAGGGGTGAAATTGTGGGGGAGGGGGGGAACAGGAAAGAAAGTGTCCTGTTTGACTGACTGACTCACTCATCAAACTCAGGGGGAAAAACTGCTTTAAAGTAAGTAAGTAAGTAAATAGCTATTCGACAGTTTTTTTTATCAATCAAATTGAAGGGGTTCATCGGGAGGGGTGAAATTCTGAAGAAAAACAAATGAAAGAAAATGTCCTGACTCACTCACTCATCATCGCCCAGCCAAAAATATTGAAGTTGGAAACATGGCATTTTGGGGATATGTTCGTTGTATGTCAAAACCGTACACTAAGGAAGGATTTTTGGATATTCAGGCTCTAAAGGGGTCTTTAGGGGCTTAAACCTGCATTTCATTGAATAACAATATCTCACGAGTGGTTTCATTTGTGGATGTGATACTCGGCATATAAACTAATCATTAAAAATAAGCAGACATTTGTCTAAGGGTTTTTCGATGTGGTGTATTACTATGAGGTGAAAGGGGTGAATAGTGGGGGTTGAAGGATTCCTAACGGAGTGTGTAGGCCTATCTCTTAATCGACATAGGCGAGAAATTTGAAACTCGGCAAAATAAATAAGTAAATCGGTGCTCGACCGTTTTTTCATAAATTAATTTAAGGGGCCCATGGGGAGGGGTGAAATTCTGGTAAAAATAATTGAAAGAAAATGTCCTGTCTGACTCACTCACTCATCACGCCCAGCGAAAACTATAAAAGTTGGAAAAATGACAATTTGGGAATATGTTCGCTGTATGTCGAAAACGTCAACTAAGGAATGTTTTTTGTTTATTCGGGTTTTAAAGAGATGTTAAGGGGGTAAGCGTGCATTTCATTGAATAACGATATCTCATGAGTTGTTTCTTTGGGGATGTGATATTCGGTATATAAACTAATCATTGAAAATAATCAGACATATATCTAAGGGTTTATCGATATGGTGTATTATGAGGTGAAAGGGATGTAAATTGGGGGTTGAGGGATTCAAAACGGAGCGTGTATCTCTGAAACGACACAGGCGAGAAGATTGAAATTCGGCGGGAAAAAACAGCTTAAAATACAAATAAATGGGTGTTCGACCGTTTTTTCATAAATCAAATTTAAGGGGCCCTTGGAGAGGGGTGAAATTCTGGGGGGAAAAGAACAGGAAAGAAAGTGTCCTAACTGATTGACTCACTTACTCACTCATCAAACTCAGGGGGAAAACAGCTTTAAATAAGTAAATAGGTGTTCGACCGTTTGTTTCACAAATCCAATTTAAGGGGTTCATGGAGAGGGGTGAAATTATCAAAAATAAATGAAAGAAAATGTCCTGACTGACTCACTCACTCATCAACGCCCAGCCAAAATTATTGAAGTTAGAAACATGAAATTTTGGGGATATGTTCGTTGTATGTCGAAAACGTCCACTAAGGAAAGAGTTTTGGATATTCTGGTTCTAAAGTGGTGTTAAGGGTTTAAACGTGCATTTCATTGAATAACAATATCTCACGAGTGGTTTCATTTGGGGATGTGATACTTGGCATATATACTAATCACTAAAAATAACCTGACACATGTCTAATGGTTTTTCGATGTAGTGTATATTATGAGGTGAAAGGAATGAAAAGTGGGGGGTTGAAAGATTCCTAACGGAGCGTGTATCTCTTAAACGACATAGGCGAGGAGTTTGAAACTCTGGGGAAATCAATCAGCTTAAAAATAAATAAATAAATAAATAAAAAATAGATGTTCAACCGTTTTTTCATAAATGCAATTTAAGGGGCCCATGGGGAGGGGTGAAATTATGGAAGAAAAACGTCCACTAAGGAAGGATTTTTGTATGTTCACTCTCATCGACCAACCAAAACTATTAAAGTTAAAAGAATTATATTTTGGGGATATGTTTGTTGTGTGTCGAAAACGTCTACTAAGGAGGGATTTTTCGATATTCAGGTTCTAAAGGGGTGTTAACGGGGTTAAACCTGCATTTCATTGAATAACAATACGACACGACTATGACGCGAGCGAAGCGAGGCTAAAAATGAGATGGTGTGTGTCTGTGTATTACTCAATCACGCAAGTACCACTGGTCCGATTTACATGAATTTTACATGGAAGTAGCTGATTTACCTGGTTAACATATAGATTACTTTTGATTTGAATACTTTGCACTATTTAAAGATGGTGACCATTTTAGTGACGTCACTACACCCTTTGGTTTCAAACTTTCATATTTCCATTTCAAATAAAAAGAGAACGCTAAGAAATTGCAGACTTTTGATGGCATATACGAGGTTTAAAATTACATTTTCTATCCGAAAGGTATCTCCAACGGTTAGCGAGTAAAACCTAAATTTGTGCTATAAAACAAGGTCAACGCCGAGCGGTGTAGTTGGACAAAATGTTCCATCCTTAATCTCCCTCTGCGCAGCACCTCACCTATTCCCTGTTTAAACTGTCACCTTCACATTTTCATTTATTTATGACGCGTAGCGAAGCACGGGTACTTGAGCTATGTTGCCATGGAAACTATCTGCCTTGCCATTCCTTCATGAGTATATTTTATGATTTGATTAGCCTGTGCTTAAGTGCAAAAGGGCCGAAATCAGAAGAATGATAAAGACTATCGAAAATTCATGTAGCCAGCGGTTCCTTCTGGGTCCTAAACTATGTGTATGCAAAATTTGGTTGAGATTGGTGTAACGGTGTAGATTTATATAATAATAATGTTATTGGTTTTACGTCCCTTTTAACTACACTGGCTTTTAGAGACGCCGGGGTGCCGGAATTTTGCCCCGAAGGGGATCTTTAACGTGCCAGTAAATGTACTGACACGGCTCCCTCGCATTTGCGCACCCTCAAATGCCAGCTGACTGCGCCAGCTGTAGATTTGTATACGGAACAGACCCACATACATACAGACTTTCACTTTTATATATAAGATTTGAGACTAATATTTTTATCTAGACATCTTCATTCTGGACAAAAACCACCCAGATATTAATTATTTTACTACCCAGCTGTTCTTGAATTCTGGAATTAAAATCTTTGAAAAAATCTTATATGTTTAGGTTTATAATAATAAAAAAATTAATAAGTCATCATCAATTTCGGTTATCCAGCCTAAGCAGGATCGGAGCGAATATGACCCCCTCCACTTTACTCTGTGTGTCCACCAACCTTCCTCGACCACTGAACTCCACTCCACACTCACACTGTCCTTCACCAAGTCCATCCACCGTACTCGAGGTCTTCCTCGTCCTCCGTCTCTCCATCACTTGTTTCGGCTTTCTCTCTTCTTTCTCCGTTAGGGTCTTCTGAGGACCACGAACCAATTTCAATGTTTAGTCCTTTGTTGTTCTTTCTTCCTCCTCCAGTGCTCCTTCATCTTTTCGCTGTGTGTCTTCTTTCTCTCTTCCGACCATTTTGAGCATGTTTTCTTATATTGCCTTCCTTGGAGTCCTTCCATTCCCAATACCCTTTTTTTTTTAATTTCTCTCTCTAGTGCATCTTCTTTTTTCTAAATCTTTCTTTACTTCTTGAAACCAGGCTGTTGTCAATTTCTTTTTCCAAAGATATTTAAAAATCTGTTTGGTTAACCTGCTATCATTCATTCTGTATAAATGTCCGAAAAATAACAATCGCCTCTTCTTTATTGTCTCCGTTACATGGTGTCCACAGGCAGGAAAAGTCAGGAATTTTGTTTTTGGTCAGGAAAAGTCAGGAAAAAGTGTGAATAAATGACGTGAGTCAGGAAAAAATGGCGAAAAGTATTAGAAAATCAGGAATGTTATATTAACCATACAGTATTTTGTGTTTTACAGCCATATTTTGATGTTACTAGTTCAACTATACTCTGAAGATAAAAAGCAATAACTCACTGGACATTATGATAAGTTTCCATTTTTACAGTACATCATAGTAAAAACCTCTTTTACCTATTTTTTGTACGCTTTTTTGGCGATGGCGTATGGATGTGGCGACCCCATCACTATAGTTCAGGTTAGTTAGTTATTGTTGTTTTAAGGGGAGGAACTACGAGGTCATCTGTCCCCCATTAAGTACTTTGATTCATGTGTTATTGCATTATAATTTACCTTATTTTCTATTTTAAATGAATAAAGAAGCGAGCGTTGGGCAAATTCTGCAAATGAAATAGTTAAAAATATTTTTGCTCAATAAACCTTTTTTCCGATGTTACAATGACTTCGCGAGTCAGGAATTTTGTTGATAAATGGTCAGGAAAAGTTAGGAAAATTGACATTGAAATTTCTGTGGACACCATGCATTATGTTTTCAATGTTCCGATATATTTCTTCGTTACTTCTTTATTTACAAAACTCTGTAGTTCTTAATGGACCGAGAATTTTTCGTATAATTTTTCTTTCTGATACTTCTAATTTATCCAATTTATAATTTAGTATTAGACATTATTTCATCATTGATCCTTTTCACATGTCCGTACCGTCTCAATCTGTTCTGCTCCAGCTTATCATTCAGCTTCTGTACGTTCTCTTCCTTTCAAATGTCTTCATTCCTCACTCTCTCTCTCTCCTAGTCTTCTGTACCATACCATAAATTAATAAATGTAAAACAAAAATATTGGAATGCAGTCAAAAGAAATCAGAAACCCCTATGGATGCCGAATTGGCAGGTGAAAAGCTAAAGGAAGTAGGGGACTTTTACTACTTAGGAAGCAAACTAACCAGTGATAGATGAATTTAAGAGGACTTACTCAGGCAAGGAAAGCATTTCTACAGAAAAGGAATCTGTTGACATCGAATATTGATTTAGTCATTTTTGAAAGCCTTTGTCTGGAGCGTGGCGCTCTATGGAAGTGAAACTTGGACTATTGGTGCAGCAGAAAAGAGGAGAATTGAAGCATTTGAAATGTGGTGTTATAGGAGAATGATGAAGATTAGATGGGTAGATAGGGTTACAAACGAAGAGGTATTAAGACGAGTGGAAGAGGAGAGATGTTTCCGGCGACTGCTAATGAAGAGAAGAGATAGGTTGGTAGGACACATATTAAGACACCAAGGAATAGCAAGCTTAGTTATGGAAGGAAGTGTCGAGGACAAGAACTGTAGTGGTAGACCAAGGTTAGAATATGTTAAACAGATTGCATCAGATTTAGGGTGTGGTAGCTATGTAGAGATGAAACGATTAGCTCAGGACAGGGAGCCATGGAGGACTGCATCAAACCAGTCAAAAGACTGAAGACTCAAACAACAACAATAAATATAGGTTACCTGTATCAATAATGAGTAAATTGATTGGTCATTTTTTTTACATTTTTGGTGATCAAAATCCACATCCTTTCAGTAGAAGGTTGTGCACAAAGGCATCTTTATGATTCTCCCTGACTAAGGCACATTTTTTTTTCCATGCTCCTCCAGAGGTATGAACAGTTTCTTCTGCGACGAGTGTTGTCTGGCTTTCAAGTTGAGGACGTCCCTCCAGAAGCACAAAGTGGCGCGTCATGAACAGCAACAGGGATCCTTCACCTGCAACCTATGTCCGAAGACCTTCCTCAAGCGCATCCAGCTGACACATCACCAGATTCGGCTTCACCGGCTGGAACGCAAGTTCCTCTGCCAGGTGGGTTGACAGATTGTCCGGAAGTGGGCTTAACCCTTCCCCCCCTCCCTTTATCTTCAACATTATGTTAGTTTTGGTTGAATGTTTGTTACACACAGTTAGTTACCTTGAAGTCTTGAGAGTCATAAACATCCGTATAAGCACCATCCTTGTCGTAACAGAATTGAATTCTGCGCCATGTTCTCGCAGTTGTTTTGCAGAGATACTCCCGAGTCACAAGGGTGCAGGCGTGTTCCACAACTGGTCGTATTTCCTGCGTTGTGTGATATCGAGTGTTTCTTACTTGTTGCTTTATGAAACCCCATAGAACATTGTCCGGTGTCGTCAGATCGGGACTTCTTGGAAGCCAAGCAAAGGGAGCTGGTAAAGATGCAGAACCTTTTCCAATCCATCGGCCAGGAAAGGTCTGATTCAGGTAATTGTGCACGTGAATCACGAAATGCGCTGTTATAAGACAACATTGTTTTCGATACCATTTTCTTGTAGTCGTGGCACCAACCAATCATTAAGCATCTCCTGGTAAGAATGTCCATTAGCATTGTCTTCGAAGAAGAAAGGCCCAAAAATGTGTGTTGCACTTAGTCCAGCGCACACCATCACGTGTGGTGGGTTTCTCTCCAGCTCTTCGTAAAACCACATGACAACGTTCCGAGAATGCATACTCCGGTAGATAGCACACTCGTCTGTGAAGAGGACTGCAACTCAGCCTCATTGGGAACAGAACGCATTAAGAAGAGTTCTGCATGCCTCTTTCCACAACATGCATTGGACGGTAAACCTTCCATTTCAAATCTTCTTTCTTGTGAGTCATTGTGGTGGTACGAGGAATGCCAAGCTCCGCAGACGTTTTACATGTTGATTTTAAAGGAGATTGCTGCACTGATACTTCCACTTCACAACACGTTTCCTTCCGTTTAATCGGTCGACCGTCTCAGGGAAGGTCTTTCACTCTGCCCGTAGCAAATGCTCGTTTTTCCCACCCCAACATTGTTGCTTTTCTTGGTGGATTAATACCAAGGCGGTCTGTAAATTTCGCGTTAACCCTTTCAATGGTGTCACCTGTGTGACGTCTTTCGTGAATCCAAACCGCAACAACCAACCTTTGTTCAATCCTATATGGACTTTGATCACTCATGGTTGATTATAACTCTAACTTAATGGTCACCAAGGTTACCAAACTGAAACAGAAAGCAAATGAGTAGAACATGGCAATCAATGTTGCCAACATGTAAAAAAAAAACTCTACCATCAAACAAATATGGGGTATGCCCACTTCTGGACCACCCTCTATATAGGAAAATACCGAGAGGAAGGAAGGAAGTTTGTAGTTTTATGCGACCGTTAATCTCGCGATCATGATGGAATCCTAACCACAGGACATTGCATTTCACTTTGAAAATCTCACATGCATTGACCGGGAATCGAACCTGGTCTGCCGTGGTGAGAGGCCAACAGCTTGATCTCTGCGCCACCACGCACGCCCCCTCCCAATAGGTAGACATACCATCACTCATGGTTAGGTCGCGGACTTTTAGGTGCCCAAAGAGAGCTCTTTCAGTACATCATTTAGGATATATTAAATCTAAACTAAGCTCTATCAGTGCCTCATATATAGGGACCTGAAAATTTAGCATCTATTTTCTTTAAATTAGCATTTATTTTTTCCCCTTTTAGCAATCTATTTTTGGAAAATTAGCATCTATTTTTTTCTGGATTCTTACCGACTATATGACTTTATTGGCGTCTCATTTGTTTTGACTTACATTTTAGGCCTACAGAAAATTGAAAGTACAGTAGAACGTCATTTATCCGGATGTCAAACAACCGGAACGTCAATTATCCGGACAGGTAAAAAAAAAAGCTTAGGCGTATGTACAAGAAGGAAGTTTTACATCGTTTACTGTTGGCAGAAGATGAGGAGAGGGTGATATTTTTTCAAAAAAACTTTCTCTTAAGGACTACTGTTACTTGATAGCTGATGGATTTGTCACTTGTAGACCACAGAATCTTCGAAACACATTGAATAAATTGACATGAGAACAATTGACCGTTAAGACCACAGACACTGTTGATGAAGATTTGGATGCAGTGACAAATGAGTTATTCCCCCAAGTTGCTGGATTTTCCGACTGTTATAGAGAAGGCGCACAAGCTTGGTTGGAAAGTGACAGTGACTCAGATTTTCAAATCTTAGTTGATGATGATGAAATTGCTTCTCTGGTGCAAGAAGTAAGTGGGGAAGATGAGAAGGATGAAAACTTAGATGGGAAAGATGAAGGAGGACCAAGTCATGGAGAATTGTTTACTGCATTAGAAACTGCTCTATTGTAGTATGGTTGTACTATGAAATAAACACATGTTCGATTATCCGGCAAAATCGTTATCCGGAATACTGTCGGTCCCAATTAGTCCAGATAAACGATGTTCCACTGTATTGTAAATAAGTCTGACTTGCACTCTTTCAAGTTACATCTACTGTCTGCAACGACTGTATGGTAGTGCAATAAAACACTCACTGTCTACCTTGTTTCTTACATTAAACTAAGTACGGCAGGTTGCGATAGCCAACTGTGGCCTAGATGCTACAAGCAGGCTGAATGCTAGCACTGTGTGGCTGCGAGGGGAGTTACTAGGGCGGACAGAGTATAGTTGCAGAGTCGGAACAATAAAAGCCATGATTAGCGTACTGCTGTGCTCTTTCATGAGCAGTTACAGCAGTACGCCCCATTTCTAGAAAAAAACTTTGAAGCTTGAAGGTTGCTAAAAAAAATAAGGTTACTATTCAAGCAGCAAGCCGAAAAATTTTCCGTTTAACGAAGTCCACGTGTTCGACAAACCACCAGTCGCGGCGATGCGCCAAGTACACAAACGCGTTTCGTTCGTCAGCTGTCTGAATAAGTTATAGATAGTCGAAAGTTCGTATCGACACAGAAATCGATTGTTATATCGACCAATATGTAGCACACTGTCTCCCACAAGTCCAACCCCTCCTCCACGTGGTGGGAGACGGGCAACGGCATGAAGTAGGGGATTGCCCGTAGGGGTGAAGTACAGTGGGGACTTCGTGTGCCCCGGGACCGCTACGGTAGCTGTGAAGGCTCTATGGGAACCCTGAAAAGTGACGGCTGACGGGGCTCTGGTGAAGCTACGATAGGCCTAGCAAGCCAGTAGTGGATATCATATTTGCTTTCAAAACAGGAACAGGCCTCGGAAAGGACGGATGCAAACGACGATGACCCGGATATGCTAATGGACTATGAGTTGGGACATTAAACATACAGACACTGACAGGAAAGGTGGAGGAGATTGTAGATGTGATGGAGAGAAGAAAACTGGATGTACTGGGCTTGGCAGAAACAAGATGGAAAGGAGAAGGTCGCAGAGAACTGAGGAAAGGGTACCGGTTGTACTGGAGTGGGAACAGTGAAGGAAGGAGCAGCGGAGTAGGAGTAGTTGTGAGAGATGGAATGAAGGAAGAGGTAAAGGGAATAAGTGACAGGATCATGAAGATCAGAGTAACTGTAAAGGGAAGAAGCCTGGAGATAGCCCAGGTATATGCCCCTCAAGTTGGATGTACAGCTCAATAGAAGGAAGACTTTGAGGAGGAGCTACAACAGCAGTTGAATGGTCAGAGCATCATCGTCATGGGAGATTTGAATGCACATGTAGGAAGTGAAAGGCAAGGATATGAAAATGTATTGGGAGCAGAAGGATGGGGTAGCAGGAATGAAGAAGGGAGAAAGTTGCTGGATTTTTGCAAGAGAAACGGTTTAGTGGTAGGCAACTCCTGGTTCCGGAAGAAAGAAAGCCACAAGGTAACGTGGTACAGCAGTGATTTAACAAAGAAATCTTTGGTAGATTACAAGCTGTACGACTGGGAAATGAAGAGAAGTGTCAGAGATATAAAGGTAATACCATCCGAGGCCTTAGATAGCGACCACAGAATACTTGTAATGAACCTGGGAGTTGTTAAGGATAGCAAGAGGACAGAGTACCAGGAAAGGAGAATCAAAGTATGGAAACTCAAGGAAAAGGAAGTCAAGGAAGAATTCCAGAAGATAATAAGGGAAAGGGTGCCAACAGACAATCCTAAAACAGGGGAAGAGGAATGGAAGCAATTCAAAAACACAATGGTGGAAGCTGCAGTGGCAGTGTGTGGAAGAACAAGCAACAGAAAGTGGTGTAAAGAGACACCATGGTGGAATGAGAGAGTAAAAGAAGCTGTGGGAAGGAAGAACAAGGCTTTCAGAGTGTGGTTCCAGGAAAGAACTGATCTGGCAAGGGAAGATTATAAGATAAAGAAGAAAGAAGCAAACAAGATTGTCGCAGAGGAGAGGAAGAAGTGGATGGTAAAGTGGACAGAGATGATGGAGGAAGACAGCAGAGGAAATAAGAAAGTACTTTATGGGATGGTCAAAAGTAAGAGAAGAGGTCTGCGAGAGGATGTGGTAATGATGGACAAAAACGGAAATGAGGTACACAACAAAGAGACACTCAAGACAGTGTGGAAAGAGTACTTTGAGGATTTGCTGAATCCAAATGGTCATAGGGAGGAAGAAAATGCATTGGAAGATGGAGAAGACAACACAGGAATGGAAAAGGACCTGACTTGGAGAGAACTGGAGATGGCTATAGACAAGATGAAAGGAGGAAGGGCACCGGGTGTGGATGAAGTGAGTGTTGAAATGGTGAAGGCAGCAGGGGAGGTTGGGAAACAGTGGCTGTACCGTGTGATGAGGGTGATATGGAAGGAGAAAAAGACCCCAGAAGATTGGAAGAAAGGATTAATTGTCCCAATATTTAAGAAAGGAAGCAGAAAGGAGTGCAGAAATTACAGGGGAGTCACACTCATATCTCACTGTGCCAAGATATATGAAAAGATATTAGAAAGTAGAATACGAGCCAAAGTGGAGAGAAAATTGAGAGAGGAGCAGTATGGATTCAGACCTGGGAGATCAACAGTGGATCTCATATTTTCAGTGAGACAGCTCCAGGAACACCACTACGAATTTGGAGAGGATCTGTTGATGGCCTTCCTGGACATCGAAAAGGCCTATGATAGTGTGTGTAGGGAGAAGGTTTGGAAAGCAATGGAAAACATGGGAGTGGAAAAAGAGACTGTAGGCAGAGTGAAGGAGATGTATTGTGGAAGTGTGAAAGTTGGAGGGGAAAGAACAGACTGGTTCAGACAAATGAGTGGCCTGAAACAGGGTAGTGCACTGTCACCCCTTCTCTTTATTGTGGTTATGGACGAGGTAATGACACGGATAGCAGGAAAGATAGGAGAAGATAAGATGAAAGCAATGGTGTTTGCAGATGATCTCATGGTCTGGGGAAACAAGGAGGAGGAAATTCAGGAGCAACTGAAGGCTTGGGAAGAAACAGTGGGAGAGTACGGATGGAAGTTCAACATCAGTAAATGTGAGATCCTGTTAACGACCAGGAAAAAGGACAGACCAATGAGTGGGATAACACTTGGAGGTGGACAGCTGAAGAAGGTGGAAAGTCTCAAGTACTTGGGAAGTACCGTATTTCCTCGCATAATCGTCGCCACCGCGTAATCGTCGCACCCCACTTTTCAAACACTAAAATAGGTTTATAAAATTTCATCGCATAATCGTCGCATAGCATGTTCGTATTTCTGTGCCAGTCAGTTGCACATGCTGCCGCGACTTTATAACCTGCCGCGACTTTGTCCGACGAAAAATATCTCGTCTTTATGCTTGCGGGCAATGTGCTGTGACGCGAGCGGCAAGCTTCGTCACTTAGCACATTCCGCGAGCGTATAATCTGGCGTGATCTTGTCAGGAGAATGTAATCTTGTCTTTATGCCTGCCGGCTATGAACCGCGACGCGAACGGCCAGCGCACATTCCGCGAGCTTATAGGCCTAATCTGGCGTGATCTTGTCGGCAGAAAGTAATTTCGTCTTTATACCTGCGGGCTATGAACTATGACGCGAACGGCCAGCGCACATTCCGCGAACTTATAGACCTAATCTGGCGTGAACTTGTCAGCAAAAAGTAATCTCGTCTTTGTGCCTGCCGGCTATAAACTGTGACGCGAGCAGCCAGCGCACATTCCGCGAGCGTATAGGCCTAATCTGGCGTGGTCTTGTCAGGAGAAAGTAACCTGATCTTTGTGCCTGCCGGCTATGAACCACGACGCGAACGGCCAACGCACATTCCGCGAGCTTATAGGCCTAATCTGGCGTGATCTTGTCAGCAGAAAGTACTCTCGTCTTCATGCCTGCGGACTATGAACTGTGACGCGAACGGCCAGCGCACATTCCGCGAGCTTATAGGCCTAATCTGGCGTGATCTTGTCGGCAGAAAGTAATTTCGTCTTTATACCTGCGGGCTATGAACTATGACGCGAACGGCCAGCGCACATTCCGCGAACTTATAGACCTAATCTGGCGTGAACTTGTCAGCAAAAAGTAATCTCGTCTTTGTGCCTGCCGGCTATAAACTGTGACGCGAGCAGCCAGCGCACATTCCGCGAGCGTATAGGCCTAATCTGGCGTGGTCTTGTCAGGAGAAAGTAACCTGATCTTTGTGCCTGCCGGCTATGAACCACGACGCGAACGGCCAACGCACATTCCGCGAGCTTATAGGCCTAATCTGGCGTGATCTTGTCAGCAGAAAGTACTCTCGTCTTCATGCCTGCGGACTATGAACTGTGACGCGAACGGCCAGCGCACATTCCGCGAGCTTATAGGCCTAATCTGGCGTGATCTTGTCATGAGAAAGTAATATCGTATTTATGCCTGCGGGCTATGAAGCGCGACGCGAATGGTCAGCGCACATCCCGCGAGCTTATAGGCCTAATCTGGCGTGATCTTGTCAGCAGAAAGTACTCTCGTCTTTATGCCTGCGGGCTATGAACTGTGACGCGAACGGCCAGCGCACATTCCGCGAGTTTATAGGCCTAATCTGGCGTGATCTTGACAGCAGAAAGTAATTCGTCTTTATGCCTGCGGGCTATAAACTGTGACACGAACGGCCAGCGCACATTCTGCGAGTTTATAGGCCTAATCTGGTGTGATCTTGTCAGGTGAAAGTAATACCGTATCGTCTTTATGCCTGCCGGCTATGAACCGCGACGCGAACGGCCAGCGCACGTTCGCGAGCTTATAGGCCTAATCTGGCGTGATCTTGACAGCATAAATTAATTCGTCGTCATGCCTGCGGGCTATAAACTGTGACGCGAACGGCCAGCGCACATTCCGCGAGTTTATAGGCCTAATCTGGCATGATCTTGTCAGGAGAAAGTAATCTTGTCTTTATGCCTGCGGGCTATGAACCACGACGCGAATGGCCAGCTTCGTCAGCACATTCCGCGAGCGTTAACCTGCCTTGACCTTGTTAGAAGAAAGAAGCATGTCTCTGACTGCAGGCTATGACTCACGCCAGACTCTCGCTACGCGAATGACTGGCCCGGGCAGCAAATAATAATACAGTATATTCTTTGAACTTAAATATTCTTCGCATAATCGTCGCACCCTGCTTTTTTCCACAAATTTTTGGCAAAAAAAAGTGCGACGATTATGCGAGGAAATACGGTATAGTGGAGGAAAATGGGAGAAATGACAAAGAGATTACGGAACGTGGCAGACAGGCAGAAGCATTTCTGAGAAGCATTAGGAGCTTAGTGTGGAATAAAGATGTCCCACAAAAAAGCAAGGAAGTGTTATACAGAAGCTACTATATCCCGATACTGACCTATGCTTCAGAAACGTGGACAATGAAGAAAAGAGACATAAGCAGAATACAGGCAGGTGAAATGAAGTTCCTGCGAAGTAGGATCGGAGTAACAAGAAGAGACAGGTTGAGGAATGAAAAGGTCAGGGAAATGGTGAAAGAGGAGCCCTTGCAGGGTAGGATTGAGACATCAAGACTGAGGTGGTATGGACACTTAAAGAGAATGGATGAGAAGAGGATTCCCAAGAGGATACATGAGATGCAGATACAAAAGAAACGACCAAGGGGAAGACCAAGAGATAGATGGCTGAAAGGAGTGGAGGAATGTGTCAAGAAGAGAGGCGAGGACTGGACCAGAGTGCCAGCGGAGAGGTGGTGGGAAGAAAGGACTAAGTGGCGAGGCTTATGTTCCAAACAGACCCAGCCTGGGGCTGGAAACTGTACAAGATGATGATGATGTAGCACACTGTGAGTCCGAGATGAGGTATCGCTAGCAAGCGATTAGGCCAGCTACTAAACATTTTCTTTTGTTTAATAAAGAAATTCGTAAATAAATTAGCAGATTTAAAGTAATTTTGCTATAAAATCGTACTTATTCGGTATTTTTGCATTTTGGGTCACAATTCGCATTTTGTCACACTTTGATTTACGCTTAAAAATTATTTTTTTTTTCCACTTTAAAATTAACATAGGCTTGGATTCTGAACGAAATTAAAAATTTGCATTTATCACAAATGCGATTTTTGTCAGGTCCCTACTTATATAAAACCTAAAATAGGTTCTGAAAAGTATGAATTGAAATGTAAACTTGACTATTCATGAAAATCTGTCCTGTTACTACAATAATGAGCCAATCGTGATCGCAAGAGTATATTGTACATTTTGTTGTGCTTGATTTAACCTTCAGAGTGCTATTGAAACATTTCGTCGCTATGCGGGCACCTGTTTAGTTTCATGTTCCAGCTATTTGAGGCGATACTATATGAAAGTAGACTGACTGGCTGTGTGGCACAGCGGTAACGTTCTCGCTTGCAGGTTCGTATCCTGAGGATGCGCAAATGCGAGGGAGCCGTGTCACTAGATTTACTGGCATGTTAAAGATCCTCTTCGGGGCAAAATTCTGGCACCCCGTCGTCTCTAAAAGTCACAGTAGTTGAAAGGGATGTTAAACCGATAGTATTATTATTATTATTATTATTATCTTCTCCTCCTTTTCATTCTCCTACTCGTTCTCATTCTCGTACTCCTTCTTCTAATTCTCCTCCTTCTACTTCCGAAAACGTTCCTCCTTATGCAGGACCATTTGCTTTGCTTTCTTAATCTGTATGGTGTTGCAAATTACTGGTACGTTATTCAAAGAGAGGCAAGGTTTGACTTCTGACAACAGACCAAGTACTACCACACCCAGTGTATACAGTATATCCCCCCAAAATTATTTTCTGCATGTAACCCTGAAAAAAACTTAATTGAGTACATGTGTGTAAAATGTAACCCAATGTAACGGGTAATCTCGAGGACCATGTAGAGATTTTTTTATCACATGTAATTTTTTTTTTCAGGCTCTTTTTAGAATGTCTCAGTAATTGGGGTTACATTGTGTTGACCGACTGAAAAGTAATATCAAATTTTAAATGCAGAAGGTTAAAATTCTGTTAAACTGTAATTATTAGAGTAGATATAAATGACCGTCCCAGCATTTGCATGGAGGGGATGTTAAACAAAACCCACATTGAGTCTGACCTCTGCCAGATATGAATCTTTCCTCCCCGGACTTCTAACTCCCCCTTAACAACTCTCTGCCAAAGAGTGTCTTTCTCCTCTCTCCTGGGGGGGGGGGGCGTAGTGGTCAAGCTATTCGTCTCTCACCAAGGTGGACTGGGTTTGATTCCCGGTCAATGCATGTGAGATTTTTGAAGTAATATTTTTTAATTTTTTTTTTTAATTTTTTTTTTTTGTCGTGTGGTCTCCTGAGAACCCGGTGCAGGTCTTTCTAGTCGACGCCCATGGGCGACCTGCGCGTCTGGATGAGTGATTGGATAAATATGAATGAAAGTGGGCAAGGATGTGGAAGGAAGCGGCCGTGGCCTGTCAGAAGGTACCGTCGCAGCATTTGCCTGGTGTTGAAAATGGGAAACCACAGAAAACCATTTCAAGGACGGCCGACGGTGGGGCTCGAACCCACGCGTCTACCAAGTCAGCAAAGAGCTTGGCCCCATGGCCTGACGCTGCACTTTAGCCAGCGTAGCCACTGCTGTCGGTAGTAATAATAATATCGTATGGCCTCGGGTGCCGGGTGCAAGCTTTGTAATTTGACACACAGAGGGTAGCTTGCATGTCAAATTTCGTTGTTCCTTGAATCACTATGAAAGTCAAGGAGGTTAGATATCTAAGCTCCTTGAACACTACAGCGCTTTCTAGTAGAGAAATGAGGAACTTTGTGTTGGCAGAAACTCCCGAGATTATTTTTGCCATTATGAACACGGCCTACTGAATTCAAATGGGTTCTTTAACATGCCAACATCGTATGACATGCGTGTCGTATTTTTGCCGCCTTTCAAAAATCACTTACCACGGCCAGGAGCGAACCTGCAATCTTGGGGTTAGTAGACCGACACGTTGACCACTCACCCACCATGGCAAGCTATTTTCGAAGTAAAATGCCATGTCCTGTGGTTCGGATTCCATGTAAAAAGGAGGTCCCATGGCTCATAATCACAAGATTATTGGTCACGTAAAACTACCACCTTCCTTCTCCTCTGTCCTACCTGCCAACCTTCTATTCATCTTTTATAAAGCATAGAAGTACCGTATAGTTGTTGATGCTTGTCTTGCAGGTGTGTGGGAACAAGTTCTGTACTCACAGCAGCCTTCAGGCCCACCTGGACACCCACACGGAACTGCGCAGGTTCTCCTGTGCATACTGCAACAAGAAGTTCAGGCAGAAGGAGAAGCTCAAGTTCCACACAAGAATTCATACGGGTAAACTGAATATACATTTCACTGGCACAGTTTCCAGCCACTGGCCGGGTCTGTTTGGAACACAAGCCTCTCCAACGTCTTCTGTCTTCCCACCATCTCTCAGCCTCCACCCTTGTCCAGTCTTCTCCTCTCTTCTTCACACTTTCTTCCACCCCCTTCAGCCACCTGTCTCTCGGTCTCTTTCCTTCCCACTTCGTCTCGTGTATCCTCCTGGGTATCCTCTTACATGTCCATACCATCTAAGTCTAGATTTATCAGTACCATCCTGTAATGGTTCCTCCTTCAGTAATTCTCTGGTCCTCTCATTTCTTATTCTGTCCCTCTTTGTAGCTCGAATACTGCTTCTCAAGAACCTCATGTCACTGGCCTGTATTTTGCTCTTCTCCCTTCCTTTCATAACCCAGGTCTCCGAGGCATTCGTCAGGATAGGGACATAGGACGTCCGATATATGATCTTTTTGCTGTTCTGAGGGACATCCTTGCTCCATAACATGCTTCTCACACTCCTCCGAAATGCTTCTGCCTGCCTCCCCCGCTCATTTATTTCTCTATCGTTTCTTCCATTATCTTGTATCAGGCTTCCCAGATACTTGAAACTCTCCACTTTCTTCAGCTGTTCCCCACCAATTGTTATTCCCGTTGTGGTTCTTTCCTTCTTCCTTGTTGTGATCACCATCTCACTCGTATTTATGCTAAATTTCATCCCATATCCTTGTATTATTCCTTCCCACACGTCCAACTGTTCCTGTACCTCCTCCTCCTTGTTTTCCCAAATCATCTGCAAACACCATTGCTTTCATCTTTCCTTCCCCAATTACTTGTGCCACTCGGGTCATTATGTCATCCATCACCACAATGAAATGTAACGGTGACAGTGCACTTCCTTGTTTCAGGCCGTTTCTCTGTTCCAACCAGTCCGATCTCTCTCCTCCCACTTTCACACAGCTCATGCTTCCCTTGTACATCTCTTTTATCCTCTTTATAGTCCAATTCTCTACTCCTCTATCCTCCAGGGACTTCCATACTTAGTTTCTGCATACACTGTCATATGCTTTCTCAATGTCCAGGGAGGCCATCAGTAGATCTGTTCCATACTCACAGTGCTGTTCTTGTAACTATCCAATCCACTGTGGATTTTAAATCTCGGTTTCATTGTACCTGACCAAAAGGTTTACTCTCACCATAAGAACAAGTCAAGTTAGACTTTGCAAAGGTTATTTAGACATTTTAAGGTCGATTCACACTAAACATTACTTAACCTATCTGTTTCCTTTCCATCACATCTCCGTACTTTAAAGTTTACTGTATTTTAAATGAGAACATGCACACTCACCTTCCGTGAGCCTTGCGATTCCCGACAGGATTGTTTTGCAGCAATGTTTACGGAACGTGTGCGGATATGTATTGACAATGTGCATTAGCAACCACTTCCATTCCGTGTCTAGGCGTGCTTCTGATTTCAACCTGGGTTAGGTTTGGCTACAGTTTGCGCTTACACTCGCCGAAACGAAATAGTGAATTCAAGATGCCTGCGTTAATAAATTTATCGGGATTTTAAAATGAACCATATTCCATCGCAACCTAAAGTAATCTGTGTCTTTTATCGTTAATTTCAACATTCCCTGAAACAGTGCCTCATGGAATTTACCTACACATAAGACATACGGCAAAATAAGCAAGTTGACATGAAATCCCTTCTAACTGGAGAAAATTTGTATCATATGTTAGCTCTTGGAATAAAGTAATGTTTTCTCCTTCTGTATTTCGCTCTTAAGATATCATGAACTCATTTGATCGTTTCCTCTTTCTTGTCCTACGTTCCTCCTCGTCTAAAATAATAGCACATAGTACTAAATGTTTTCTTGACCACATTATGTCACTAAGTACCAAAGTTGACCCATATCCTAGTGACAATTGAACGGTACTGTATTGTGTGAATACACAAACTCTTAATGCAGATGGTATGGAAAGGAAAGGGAAAGGTTATGTAATGTATAGTGTGAATCGACCTTTATGCTATACTAGCAGTAGTGCCCGGCTTCACCCAGTGAATTTATTTGTTTTACAGAACTGGAGCGCTCAAGGATTAGGATCGGAATAAATGAAAGTAAATTTGAATGCACCAACGCTTATTGCAGCTGATAACCTCAGTACACTGCACCAACACCATCGCCCTTGCATACTATTGTCATGATGATACCTGTTTTTGCACTAATTACTCCCCATGACTGCAATTTATAATCAGCTCGCATTTCTGCACCAGAACAGTGGTAGGGGCGACGTGATGCAGCCCGCATTGCCTGGTAACAATAGATTTAGGTATTATTGAAGCCGTTCTGGAGCACTTGTTCTTCCGACTTACTGAACAAAAATCAATCTTTAAGGTTACCCGAGAGGTGTAGCCTAAACTATTCCTCTTGAATCAGGCTATCATATACTGGTAGTTCAAGAGATTAGTGCTTTTAAACACACAAACAAACTCCTCAGCTTTATTATATTAGTATAGATAAAGGCTTGAATTGTTGCAGCTGTGTCAAGACTCTAGTAGGTAAAACAGGATGGTATGGGCAGGTGAAAAGGAAATGATGAAAGAATGACGAAACAAGTGATGACTGGAAAAAGAGGTCGAGGAAGACCTAGTACGGTGGATGGATTTGGTGAAGTGTGGAGTGAAGTTCAGTGGTCGAGGGAGGATGGAGGACAGAGTAAAGTGGAAGGGGTCATATTCGCTCCGACGGAAATTGATGATGATGGTGATGATAATAAAGACTTGAAAACATCGGACACTTGGCTATTATTCTGGCTTTGAAAATTTAAGGGTTATTTAGGAAATACTTTTATATGGTATCTTTTTAATATTTTGCAGTCCAATCACAAGATTCTGTTTCATTGAATACCGTATTTACTCAGCTATAGGACCCCCTCGCCTATAGTCAATCAATCAATCATCAATGTCCCACTCCAGTCGCCCGGGTGTACACCCCCTTAATTTTTGAGTGCCAAAATACAAAATTCTTGGAAATTGACGAATTCTTTAAAAAAAAATTATAACTGAAATTCATCCTCTTTTACGACAAAAATATTTCTCGTTACATTATTTTGTTTTTCAGATGATATGGCCACCATTTTGCATACATGTATGGCATAGACGATTGGGTAGGATATCGAATTGTGTAGCCAATAGGCTTCACCTGATATCCAATAGAAGATGCCACACTATTGGCCGAGTAGAAGTGCCAAGTTTAAAATCCGCCAATGAAAGTTATGGTTTCATATCTTGCCTGCATTCTTTTGTTTTGTATTCTTTGTATTGATCTTCGAAGTGTTGTTCACGGCAGCCATCTTCTCAGTTTTATTTTAAACACATTTGATTTGTTGCAAGAACTGTCGGCGTTTGTGTGACATGTTATTGGTACATTAATGTGAAACATGTGAATAATATGTGCTCAGTTGTGTTTACAAATGTTAATGAGATGTGATCACTCATTCCCTAATTGGTGCGTTCGCCCTCCCTGTGTTCAAATAATAATGAAGTTTGCATTTCCATGTCTGATACTTGGTCCATTCCATTCTCATACCTGCCAACTTTTACGGTTTATCCGTAAAATTTACGGAAATTGCAGCATTTTACGGTTTTACGGATGAACAGTGTTATTTTACGATTTCGCGGACATAAATTTGAAACGATAATTAACATTCGATAATCCCTCTCACTTCCGTACAATCGATTGTTTGCGTAGGTCGAAGGCAAGTCCACGATAGTCGATAACTCGTTCTTTGATATGATTCGTACTTTTAACGGTGTGATGTTTGTGTCGTCATTGTAATTGAATTTGAAGCCGGGATAACCGTTCTTCCATGTGAATCTTAGGTGTCGACACGCTCTGCTTCGCAAATTCTTTGTTCCGCTACGTTCGCTCGTTGCGATTTAAACCATATTCTTTGACCACGTGAGTTGTTTATTGTTCGCGAAGTTGGCGTTCCTTGAATGTTTTCGTATTTTAAGGTTATGGCATATTTTAATGAAGTGTTCGAGTTTTTGTGCTATATCTTCGTGCTTCGCAGTTTCCTGTATTCCTTGGACTAATTACATTCGTTCCACGTGTGTGTGTTTTTTTTCTACCATGTGCATATTCTTTCTTCACAAGGTTGGCGTAGTGTTCATTTAATGGTTTAAGACTTTGTGTGCTTTGACTTGTTTTAATGAAGTGTTGGCTGTGTTTTATGTGATTTATGTTATAATTTTATGTGACGTTTAGTGATCCAGGTTCCTTTCGATGTTTTAGTAGATATCGAGAATGAACAAATACAGCAAGGAACAGTACTTCCAGACATTTAAAGAATCATACTCGGTTGATTTTCCGTGCATACTAAAATAAAGAAAAGGTGAAAAATTTGCCTTTTGCACGGTATGTGCGTGTGATATTAATATTGCACATGGTGGAAAAAACGATTTAAGTAATCTTGTGAAGTGCGGTAAACACATAAGTTATGTTAAATCGAAGGAAGATAGCAAGAAAATCAACACCTTTTTTTGCCAAGGCTGGTAACGTTGACAGTGACGTAATTACGGCCGAGTGTCTACTTCCTTTTTGGTGGAACACAATGTGCCCTTAAGTGCGGCTGATCATGCTGGTCCTTTATTTAAGAAGATGTTTCCCACATCAGAAGTTGCAAAGAAATATAGTTGTGGTCGCACGAAAACGACATGCATTGTAAATAAAATGGCAAAAAATGCATCATCTGAAGTTGTTAAGTGCCTTCAGAACGGACCATTTCCTTTGGCAACGGATGGAAGCAATGATACGAATGCCAAGTTGTATCCTATTGTTACATTCTATGATGTTCGGCAGGAAAAAGTAGTGAGCACTGTGCTATCCATACCAGCGTTGGACGGGGACTCTACAGGGCGAAACATAGGTAACCTAATGTTATCACAGCTGAGTTCTCATAATATACCAATTGTAAAACTGTGTGGCTTTCTGCTCCGACAATGCTCCTGTTATGATAGGACACAAAAATGGGGTTTCAGCAGTTCTGAAGGAAGTTCAACCAGGTATTGCCATCATAGGTTGCATTTGCCACCTGATTAATCTAGCAGCTGAAAAAGGTGCTGGAAGATTACCAGTTAAAGTGTATGAGATCCTTGTAGATATATTTTATTTCTTAGAGAAGAGTGTAAAGAGAAGAGAACGCCTTCAGAAATTTCAGAACTTGCACAATAAGGAGGCAAAGAAAATTCTGAAGCATGTATGTACTATGTGGTTATCTTTAGGCAGATGTTTGGATAGACTACTGGACCAGTGGGATCCGCTTCTTTCTTTCTTTCTTCCTTCAAGGAGGAAGTAATATTATGTACCCAAAACATTTCCACAAGCTCGACATCTTTCAGAATACCTAAAGTTGAACAAAGTGGATCCAAAGAGTATCGGAAGAAGAGAATTCTTGATTCTGCTACTACACATGCCCCTAAAAGAATAGCATATTCTTCCAAATGTGACAAACCCATCCTAAAAAGTAAGACTTCTGCTACAACTCGTGGGGAAAAATTGTTTATGTTCCTGTCCTCAAACTTGAATAAGGCCTTTTGCACTTTCCTTCATGTGACTATTCCTGTATTTGACAAATTGAATGTTGCCCTTCAGACTTCTTCCCCACAAGTTCACTTGTTATTAAAACTTCTAATGGATCTGCTAAATCAGCTGTTTACCAAGTTTGTTAAGCCCAAAATTGTCAAAAGCTCCTCATTGCTTGAAGTTGAGTACAACTTGATTCAAAATCAAAGAAGTGATGATGAGTTAGTTATTGGCATTCAAACTTCGAACATAGTGAATGATCTCCAGTATACAGATAAATCCCTTTTCTTTTCATCAGTGAGAAAGTACTTTTGTACTGCCTGTGACTACATCATCAACAAGTTCCCACTCAAGGATGACGTGTTTAAGAATGCTCAAGTTGCTAGGTTAGACAAAATTGAAGATGCCCAGTTTTCTTCCATTCGTTTTTTCTTGGAAAAGTTTCCTATCATGTTATGCAAGAAGAAAATGAAACTACAGATGAGGTGGTGAATGAGCTTCAGAGGCAGTTCACAGCTCTTCAGGTAGATGACATTTTGGCTGCACATCAAGATGCTGCAAGTGATTCCAGTTGGGCACAAATATCAAGAATTCGTGGAGCCGATGGACTTCTTAAGTATAACCGAATTTCTAGAGCAATGCTCTCTATTCTCACCATACCCCATAGCAATGCAGAATGTGAAGGTGTTTTCAGCCTTGTGAAGAAAAATAGAACACAGTTCCGATCATCCATGTCCAATGAATCTCTGGAGTCTATTTCTATTTTGAAGACCAGGAGTTCTGGTCCCTGTTATGACAAAGCATTTTCTCAAGACTTTTTGCTGGAAGCTAAAAAGGCCACAACCATGACTTTAAGTCGAACTAGCATGCTATTTGCAGTGTGTATTATATTATTTCTTGCCTGTGTTACGTTAAACAAGTTTTATTGTGTAAAGCCTTTTTCAATTATCGTATATCTGCTTAATTTATCAAGGAAGTGCTGTTATGTATACTCCAAACCAATATTCACCACGCCTGCTGCTGATTAACATGGATTTCTTCTTGATTGTTATGTTCATCTACAAATCATGAAAGTAGATACGATTTCATTGAAATATCCTGTTTAAAGCATGAATTATTGTATTTTGTAGCCCAGAAGTATTATTATTTTCGTCAAGCCGGGGTATGTCGAAAATTGTTAAATTTTTTGTCGCGTGTGAGTTTTACTGATAGCCCTTTTCAAAAGTTGGCAGGTATGCATTCTATTTCTTTGATACCGTACTGAGATTTTTGGTTAGCAAGGGATTAGTAGTGAAAGTCCTTGGGGGGTAGCCGGGAATAGTATTGGATAAGTGATGGCTCATAATGGGCTGATTAAAGATGTAAACTTAGTTTATTTTGATTAAATACAGGGTTGGGCAGAATGGACTCCCTAGTTTCAAACACTCACTGTAGAGCGCGCAGGTGCGTTAGCGGAGTGGGGATAGTGGCGTTAGGTCGGGGAAACAATGCCATTTTCATTTCAGTAGTCGCCATGCAGTGGTCTGGTGAGCATAGAGGCTTTGTCGTTGAAACGTTCTTTAAAAACAATGATAGTGTGGTGGCGACACAGAGGGCTTTTCGTAGGCAGTTTGGTTTGGCTCGTCATGATAAGGTTCCTGATGCTAAAACCATTAGGAAATGGATTAATAGTGTACGGGCGACAGGATCTGCACTTCCTAAAAAACCAGCTGGGCGACCTAAAAGTGTGAGGACACCTGAAAACATCGTGGCAGTGAGAGAGTCCATTGAACAGTCTCCATCGCACTCTGCGCGGAAACATGCTGCTGCCCTTGGAATATCGTCCAGAACGGTAAGGCAAATTTTACACACTGACCTTAATTTATACCCCTACAAGATGATGGTCGTTCAAAAATTGAGTCCACAAGACTGGGTGAAACGTACAGATGCTTGTAATGCAATTTTAACCTCTGTGCAACCTGACGCTATTCTGTGGTCCAGCGATGAAGCGCATTTTCACCTCTCCGGCACAGTAAATAAGCAAAATTTTCGTTACTGGGCGACTGAAAATCCTCGTCAACTCCACCAAAGACCTCTTCATAGCCCCAAAGTGACAGTTCGGTGCGCCGTGTCCTCCATAGGCATAATTGGGCCTTACTTTTTTGAATCTCAAGGTCTAACTGTTACTGTTACCTCTGAGCGTTATTGTGACATGCTAGAGAACATTTTTCAACCTAAATTGGAAGAGTATTGTCAGCAATATGACACACAAGCCTTTTGGTTTCAACAGGACGGTGCTACGGCTCATACCGCCCTTCGTTCACGGCAAATCCTGCAAAGACTGTTTCCCGGCCGCCTGATCTCCTTACGTGGCGATGTTCCATGGCCCCCTCGCTCCCCGGATTTGAGCCCATGCGATTTTTTTCTTTGGGGTTATCTCAAAGCTGAGGTTTACAAAGTTCGACCAAGGACCTTGGAAGCCCTTAAGGAGGCAATTACAGATGTCGTCGCTGGAATATCAGAAGATATGCTGAGAAGAGTTTTCAGAAACTTTTTTGAACGACTCAACATGTGCATCGCTCGCCAAGGTCGTCACCTGGATGAACTAATTTTCACAACCAAACGAGAATAAAATGGCATTGAATGTAGTTTTGGGAAATCAAAACGTTTTGAGATTATCTTTATTTGTTCTTTCACAATTCATCCTTCAAATCAGGGAGTCCATTCTGCCCCACCCTGTATATCGTACTATGTAGCATCAAAATAAAATAGGTTACTTTTACTCTCTCCCTTTTCCAAAATAATGGATTTTTGCGAAGTTCTGTAACTTATATAAATCTTGTGAGCTGGCCACCTCAGGTAGTGGGGCAATATGCTTGCTTAAAATGATATCCACACAAAGACCAGGACACCAAAATTCACACTATTTAGTTATCAAAAGCAAGCTTCCATTACCTGCATCTGTTGTGCAACATTATCAACAATTATTATTCTTCTCCTCCACACATTTTACAGACAACCTTTTTATTTCTTCATAAAAGTATCAATTTCCGGGCCAGAGAGCATCACTTTTTACATGAAACCAGCCTCCATTTTTCCTGGCAGCAACTACACAAAATCAACACTTCACACTAATTCAATCCATCATCAAAAAAACTAGGTTTCATACACAATTTTCTTTTATCTCCAACTAGCCTCCATCTTGCCTGAATTCCCCACTCACAACAGCTGATTTCCATGACAACCTCACCATGCCAAGGAACCTTTTGCCGATCTGCCAAGGCCACCTGGTTATTTTGCACAGCCACCTACCAGCAATAGCCAGACCACCCGGCCAAAACACATAAGACATTCTACGGTGGTCTGCCATTGCAGCCACGACTGGCAACCCGATAAAAACAAAATAACTAAATAAATTAATAGAAAAAAAACAAGGAGGAGTCTCTGTAACCCACAAATGTTAGGTTACAGTTCGCGTCTATAGTAGCCCACCACCCTCAATTTCGTAACTAAAAAATTAGAAAAAAAAAGGGTCCAATAGCCTAGTAAATACGGTATAGCCCTACCAGAAAATTAGTTTGTGAATTAAATTGAGTGGATCTGCCGACTGTGGACTTTTTTACCTGCCGGGCCCCTCAGTGAGCCCGGGCTCATAGCTACAGCCCCGTTTGCCTCTTCCTCTTGTCAGGACTGTATTTGTGCACTGATCGGTTGCACACGCTGGCGTGCCCTCGTCAGAAGAAAGGAGTCTGTCTGCAGGCTATGACTCGCACCATGCGAGCAGCCGGACACTTGGCATAATTCAATAAGCTATACTAACCCCAGTTCGCCCATGTGAATACAGGTTATTGTCAAAAACTTATGCAATGGACACCCCGGTTAAATATAAAAATTTGACAGGCACTTTCATGGAAACATTGCTACAGAGACCTGTGCGTGATGTTAGGCACGTGGTGTTTACAAGAAATATCTGGTGAGCTTGAAGCTGAAAGTGAAATACATCAAATTACGAATTACCATATTTCCTTGCATATTTTTAGCCAAAAATTCGCGAAAGAAAGGCAGGGTGCGACGATTATGCAAAGAATATTAAAAGTTCAAAGAAAACAAACCACAATCTCTTTCCTTTATTGTATCATTATTTGCTGCATGCTTGTCCACTTTCATGATATTATTACATTACATACATTATGCGAACCGGCCAAAACTAAGGACCACCCAAGAATCATTTCATTTCCTTCTCATAGTTCTTTCTTCCTTTCTCTTCCTCCACACTTCCTCCATTCTTTCAGTGTGTAGTGCCTTTCTCTCTGCTGCCCACCTTCCTCCCTGTGTTCCTTCTTTTCTCCTTCAAGAACCTTTATGTTGGAAAGTATTTCCCTGATTGATTTCTGTCTCGACAGTCGTCATCTGGAATTCCTAGCCTCCGGAGTTCTTCCTTAATTTGCTTGGCTCTTCAGATTATATATTTTATAAAAAAAATTCTTTATTTATTCTTGTTGGATCCATTCTAACCATATGTCCATAGAAACGTAAACGTATTTTCCTAATTGTTGTTTCCAGGTCTTCCACCCCTTCATATATCTCCTTGTTGGATCTTAGTCTGTAGGTTCCCTGTACCACTTTTGGGCCGTAAATCCTCCGCAATATCCTCCTTTCAATCTTCAGAAGCTTTTCCAGGTTCATCAAATTTGTCGTCTCCACACCATATTACATCACCGGTTGTACCACAGCATTGTAGTGTTGTAGTTGGCATTAAGGGAGAGGTTCTTTTTGTTGTATATATTTTTAGTGGAGAAGTTGAGTTTTTCTAGTTTAAGTCTTCTGTTTTCCATCAACTCTTTGTCCAGTCCATTGTTGCTAATGATCTCTCCGAGGTGTTTAAACTGTTTCGTGACCTTTACCTTCCCATATTATTATTATTATTTGCTTAAATTGTAATCCTGTGTATTTCGCTTTCACCAAAATCGCCGTATAATTAATTTATTTTCTCATTGTAAATACCATGTGTGTAACAACACGCACGGGTCTCTGTTATGATGTTTCTACGGAAGTAGCTTACGCTAGACTGGCTCGGGGTGTCGTTGCGTAAGGTTCAGTTAATAGCAGTTGGGCCCGTGTTCACGTGGGCCAACTTGCGGAAGTGAGTAGTTTCATTACTCTGGACTGGCCCTGAGCACGACCACTGTCTAGCATGCTGTGTGCTGGCCTTTCGCGTAGCGTAAGTCATAGCCTTCAGGCAAAGAGACTCCTTTCCTCTGACAAGGTCGTGGCAGCATGTGTAACCAACCAGCGCACAAATATGAATGTGCTATCCAACGATTATACGAGGATTATTTTGATAATCCTCCGTGGAGATTCATGATGTGTCTCCTTATTCCAGGTGAGAGACCACACCTGTGCCAGACGTGTGGGAAAGGCTTCATACGCAAGTCCAAACTGGACGATCACATACGGCGCCACAGAGGGGAGAAACGCTTCCAGTGTGATCTGTGTGATAAGAACTATGCCAACAACTGGGACCTCAAGATTCACGCCAGGTAAGTCTTACCCATCTGACGAGTCTTTGCCGTTCTGAAGTGAGTGCTCTGTTGATCAACAAGTCGGAAAGGAGAAAGGCATGAACACTTCACATCAAGCCCTATTGACACTAGGAGACTGTGTGATATCATGCTCCTGGTGCTAGTTTATAATTATTATTATTGTTAATAGGCAAAGAGCATGGCAGCAATAGAATTCAAAAAAGAAGGAAGACGATTGGACTAATGTTGTAGCGATCAGGAAATTTACGTCCAAAATCATTAGGGTTGAGAAACGTAACTATGATAAGAAGCGATTGGAGAGTATTGATAAAGAATTTTAAAAAGAACAACTCTAGAGAATTCTACAAGATATTTCATGAAGAGATTCATGGATATCAACCTCTGAACCTTCACTTCAAGGATACGGCAGGGGAATTAGTCACCAACAATAAAGACAACTGTCAGTTGCTTGCCAAATATTTTGAGGAACTTCTAAATTGTGATGAACCAATAGAAAGATTAAGTTTCAAAGCACCATAACAGGTGAACCCTCCGTCAACTCCACCGACATTTCAGCAAGTTGAAGTGTATATGGAACAACTTAAAAACAATAAAGCATCAGGTGAGGATGGGATACTCGCTGCTGCCCTCCATCAGGTTATCAATGATTGTTGGGAAAAAGGGACAGTACCAAATGATTGGAAAAAAGCTATAGTCCATCTACTGTAAGTTGGCACTTTTTTGACAGCTAGGGTTGCCAACCTTCATAAGGAGAGACTCAATTTATAACCTGTAGTCCATAACAAATATATACATGTTTCAATCACCTGTAAGTTTTTCAGGTTATTTTTTCGCATGTTCCAGTAATTGTGAATATATTGGCAACATACTCTGTCGGCCAGACTGAAAAGTTGCATTATCAAACTGAACTACCACGTGCTCGTGGGATGGGCGTGCGGTTGGTAATGGACGCTTTACTGTGTTCATCCGCCTGAGAAAATAACGGGTTAATTATATTAAATAATAATAATTATAATTGATAATATTGCACAAAGTCGTCTGAAAGTGTTATTTCCATTTGAACGCGTGTTCACTTTTCAGATAAATATATAGTGCTTATCTTAAATGTTGAGTAAATATGTAGCCCAAGAGGTCTCCAGGTCGGACATCTTTGTTTTGATTATCGAGTCGGAAGCACATACGAAATTTCTTGTTCAAGATTTTTTTTTCTCTCTCTCTTTTGAAGGTAAAAGAAAAGGCATCAGAACTATTGATTTCCCCAAGGACATTGGCCTGGTGAATAATTTTCATTTGGCATGATTTGTGCAAAAAAGTAGACCTAAAATATGAGTTGTGTAGGGCCTAGGCCTAAAAGTTAACTTACATGGTGAAATGTTTCGTACGTTTTATTTTAATATCAATCCAACAGGTCAAGTAATGATCGTATCTTCTTAAGGACATCTTACACAATACCTTAGTAAGCATTTTCCTCGAGCTGTAAAATGATGAGCCTAAAATAATTCCACTCTCACATTTAAGTTATCAGCTGCTGTGTCATGGCCAAGGTCTTGGTCATAGCGCGTCCACTGATGTAACATTCTGTCATAGAACGATTATTTGATAAATGTCACAAAGAAATACAAGTTTCCTTGGGCAATGAATTGATATTGCGAGATGAATGTAGGTTTAGGCAACTCATAACACCTTGACGGAATACAGCGGCCATTGCTGGCTTCCATGTGGGTGGTAGCTCATTGGCTGGAATGCACGTGGTAGAGACGGATTGATATGTTCTGTAGGAGCATCGTTCCCGCGAGAACTGTCAAAAAAGTGCAAACTTACAGTAGATGAACTATATAATCCACCCTTTACATAAGAAATCCTAACAATTATAGGGGTATTTCCCTTCAGCCAATAGCTTACAAAATATTTTCCAAGTCATTGTTAAGCATTTTAATTGAACAAGCGGAGCACACTATTGGCGAGTATCGAGCCGGGTAGATCTTGTCCAGAGAAAATTGTTAATCTTAAAACAAGCTTATGATTCTATTGACCATCAGACGCTTTTCTTAACACTATTGGAACTAGGGATTGATGAAATTACTAGAAAGCTGATTGAACAAACACTCACTGATACATCCTCAAGAGTTAAGTTTTTGAATGAGATTTCAGACCCTTTCAGCATCAAAACTGGTGTGCGACAAGGCGATGTGCTCTTTAATTTGGCATTAAACAAAGTTATGGGTGAATGGGAGACCATATTACGAGAGAAGAACATTGAAGGGATCCATTTGGGACAAGGCCGAGGGAGATTTGAAGTGAAATGTCTTGCCTTTGCTGATGATTTCAGAGAACAAATAATGATTGAAACCCTACATGCAATAGCAATTAAAACTGGTCTTACCATTTCATATGAAAAAACTAAAAAAAATATTAGGTCCCCAAAAGAATAAAGAAAATTGGTGGTTGAAGAGGAGAAATGAAGACCTTTACCGTCATACAGGAGAAATTACAGTTACAAATAAAAAGACAAGACTAATGTCGGAGGAACAAAGACAGCCAACGTATGAAGAAGTTCTGGGAAGAAAACTATTGTACCATAGTCTTAGATTCTAAGCGGTCTATTATCAGCCAAATTCTTTCATTTAAGAAAATATTATCACCATCATCAGTTTTATTTATTTAATTATATTTTATTTAAATTAGACTCTTTCCTTATTTAGACATCCACAAAATTTTTAAATTTATGTCCACCCCTTATTATTCCTGTTCTCAACGGGGTCGGGAATGAGATGCGGTGAAAGTCTTGGTTATGGGTGGGTTTTGCGCCTGGATGCCCTTCCTGAGGCCAACCTGAGGAGAGGAGTTAATGAGAGATGAAATGAATGAAACTGGGCAAGGTACTGTCCCAGCATTTGCCTGGAGGTGAAAATGGGGAAACCAGCGAGTCCACAGGTGGCTTGGCCCCATGGCCTAGCGCTGCATGTTAGCGACCGTAGCTGCCGCTGTCGGTCGTCAAAATGTTTAACTAATCCCAATTTGTGTTTTAACCGTGTTACAAGAGGCAGATGGTATCGTTCTTCTGTCCCTTATAACAAGAATCTTCATCATCATGTCCTTTCTCTTATCTTATCCTCATTTTCCTGTCTAATGATCCATTACATGGTGTCCACAGGCAGGAAACGTCAGGAAAAATCAGGAATTTTGTTTTGGTCGGGAAAAAGTGTGAAAAAATGGCGTGAGTCAGGAAAAAATGGCGAAAAGTATTAGAAAGTCAGGAATGTTATATTAACCATAGCCAACAGTATTTTGTGTTCAACTAATCTCCGAAGATAAAAAGCATAACTCACTGGACATTATGGTAAGTTTCCATTTTTACAGTACATCGTAGTAAAAATCTCTTTTACCTATTTTTTGTACGCTTTTTTGGCGTTGGCGTAGGGATGTGGCAACCCCATTACTATAGTTTAGGTTATTAAGTACTCTGATTTATGTATTATTGCATTATAATTTACTTTATTTTGTATTTTAAATGAATAAAGAGGCGAGCGTTGGGGCAGCTATGGGGGTGGTAGAGGGTGCAAATAAGAGAGATAATTATATCATCATCATCATCATCATCATTTCCCCTTATCCAGCTCCTGCCGGGTCGCGGTATTTATGGCACTTCTCCACTTTCCTCTTTCCTTCCACAATTCTTCTTCCACAATCTTGTCCCAGTCCAGATTTCTTTTTCTCACGCTGTTCTTCACTGAATCGATCCACCTTGTTCTAGGTCTTCCTCTTGCTCTCTTACCCTTGCACTTCGCCTCCAGCATCTGTCTTGGTATTCTATTTTCCTCCATCCTCTTTACATGTCCAAACCATCTTAGTTTATTCTTCTCAATTCTCTCATTTAGTTTTCCCATCCTTCCTCTCTGTCTTTCCTTGTCTTTCCTATCATACTTCTTAGGAATTTCATTTCGCTGGCTTGGATTCTACTCTCTTGCCTGCTTGTCAGGGTCCAAGTCTCAGCTGCATAAGTTAATATGGGTACATAGTACATTTTATACATTACCTCCTTGCTTTTCCTTGGTACTTCCTCATCCCAAACAAGTTTTCTTACACTTTGATAGAATGCATTGCTCTGCTGTACCCTCCTGCCAATCTCCATGTCCAACCTACCAGTTTGCATCAATTCACTTCCTAGGTATTTGAACGTGTCCACAATTTCCAAACTCTGACTTCCAATTTTCACAGTGCCCTTTCCTTGTCTTTCCCCTCTTGTCATCACCATGGTCTTGCTTTTCTCTATACTGATGTTCAGGCCATACTTCTGAATATTTTCGTTCAGTGCATCTAGTTGTTTTTGCACTTCTTTGGTGTTCCTTCCCCAGACCACAATATCATCTGCAAATAACAGTAACTTCATTTCTTTATGTCCATATGCTTCCTTTGTTTCCTTTACAATTTCATCCATCACCATTATGAACAAGAGAGGTGACAGCACACTCCCCTGTCTTAGTCCAGTCTTGTTCCTAAACCAATCTGTCTTTCCAACTGGGGTCAGCACCCTGCTAACACAGTTGTTGTACATTGCTTGCACCATTTCCAACATTTCTCTTCCCAGTCTCTTCTTAACCATGGTTTCCCACACCTTCTCTCTGGGGACACTATCATATGCCTTTTCTAGATCTATGAAAGTCATGATCAAATCCTCTCCATATTCCCAGTTCTTTTCCATCACCTGCCTCAAGCTAAAGATTGGGTCCACTGTGGATCTTCCACTCCTGAAGCCATACTGTTCCTCTTGCAACTCTCCTTCCACCTTTCTTCTCATTCTTCTTTCTAATATCCTTTCCAGTATTTTTACTATCTGTGATATGAGGGTGATCCCTCTATAGTTATCACACACTTTCTTGTCCCCTTTCTTAAACACTGGTATTATTAGCCCTTTCTCCCAGTCTTCTGGTACACATTTCCGTTTCCACACACACTTTAGCAGTCGATACAGCCATTGCATACCAACAGGTCCAGCAGCCTTTATCATTTCTACACTGATTTCATCCAACCCTGTTGCTTTTCCCATCTTCATTTTCTGTACTGCTAATTCCACCTCCAGCATTGTTATATCATCTTCTGTTATAGAGTCGTCAGGTTGTGTCACTTCCATCTCACCAGTACCATTGCTCACATTCAAAAGCTTATCGAAATACTCCTTCCATCGTCCCTTTATCTCTTCTGGGTGTGTTAACAACTCTCCATCTTCCTTTTTCACCAGCTTTGTAGTAACTCTTTCTTTCCTCTTACTTCTTAGAAGCCCATACAGCATCCTTTTACTGCCACTTACATCTGTTTCCATTCTTCGTGTAAATTCTTCCCAACTTTTCTTCTTTTCTTCTCCTACCACTTTCTTACACCTCCGTTTGCTGTCGTGATACTTCCTTTTGCTTTCTTCTGTTGGATCTCGGTTCCATTCTTTCCATGCAGACTTCTTTTCTTTCACTGCTTTCCTCACTTCCTCATTCCACCACGGTGTCTCCTTCTCTTTCACTCTTGTTGACGTCCTACCACAAGCACTCTCTGCTGCACCAACAAATGCCTTTTTAAACTGGGACCATTCCTCTTCTATGTTTTCCACTTCAGTAACTGGGATTTGTTGCTTCAATCTCTCCTGGAAATCTTCCTGTACAGTTTTGTCTTTCAATTTCCATACTTTTATTTTACTTTCTCTGATCTCCTTTAGGTTTTCCAATTTTTCCCATCTAAATTTTGCCACCACAGTTCTATGGTCCCCATCAAATGCTTCTCCTGGTAAAGCTGTCACATCCATCAGCTTTCTGCGATTTGTCCTTTCCACCAGGAAGTAGTCAATTACTGATTTTGTTCTTCTATCGCCCCAACCATATCTCGTAATTCTCCTGCTGGTTTTCTTCCGAAACCATGAATTACCCACTATCAGTCCATTCCTTTCACAAAAGTTTACAAGTTCCTCTCCTTCCCGGAGAGATAATTATATATACTGTATATTTGCTCAATAAACCATTTTTCCGATGTTACGATGACTTCGCGAGTCAGGAATTTTGTTGAAAAATGGTCAGGAAAATTGACATTGAAAATTCTGTGGACACCATGATTATTTTATTGAAAGTTCTTTATGAAGTTCCTTTGTGGCTCAATAACATTATTCTAATAATGTTTCTTTTTGTGCAGAAAAGTGCACGCGGGAAATGCGGAGCCTGTAGCAGAAGGCGATTGTCCCTCCGTTGAAACGTCTACCGTCTCTCATCTAACGGTATCCCAGGAGGAGAGCTTACTGGTGATGCCCGGTACTGTGCCGGAGGTGGAACCCATGGGGCACATGGTACAGGACACGGGAGACATGGTGAACAACCCTTCCGACAACAGCATCTTGCTACAACTCAACACCATTCAGCCTGCCGGTAACCAGCTGGTGGCAGCTGCTGGTGACGTTCCCTCCACTGACGTCAGCAATAACAGGATACTGGTTCATGTGGATCCTACGCAGCTACAGAACCAGATAATGACCAGCGACAACAACACGGGCTCTCCTATCCTGGTGCATCTCAACCAGGTGAACAGATGTCTTGCTTGATCATCATCATCATCATCATTTCCCCTTATCCAGCTCCTGCCGGGTCGGGGTATTTATGGCACTTCTCCACTTTCCTCTTTCCTTCCACAATTCTTCTTCCACGATCTTGTCCCAGTCCAGATTTCTTTTTCTCATGCTGTTCTTCACTGAATCGATCCACCTTGTTCTAGGTCTTCCCCTTGCACTTGGCCTCCAGCATCTGTCTTGGTATTCTATTTTCCTCCATCCTCTTTACATGTCCAAACCACCTTAGTTTATTCTTCTCAATTCTCTCATTTAGTTTTCCCATCCCAACTTCCTTCCTTTCTCACTCTGTCTTTCCTTGTCTTTCCTATCATACTTCTTAGGAATTTCATTTCACTGGCTTGGATTCTACTCTCTTGCCTGCTTGTCAGGGTCCAAGTCTCATATGGGTACATAGTACACTTTATACATTACCTCCTTGCTTTTCCTTGGTACTTCCTTATCCCAAACAAGTTTTCTTACACTTTGATAGAATGCATTGCTCTGCTGTACCCTCCTGCCAATCTCCATGTCCAACCTACCAGTTTGCATCAATTCACTTCCTAGGTATTTGAACGTGTCCACAATTTCCAAACTCTGACTTCCAATTTTCACAGTGCCCTTTCCTTGTCTTTCCCCTCTTGTCATCACCATGGTCTTGCTTTTCTCTATACTAAGTTTTAGGCCATACTTCTGAATATTTTCGTTCAGTGCATCTAGTTGTTTTTGCACTTCTTGCTTGCTATAAATTCATTTTATGGGTAGCAGGTAGGGACCCTCTTCGGAGGTAGCCCTACCCAGGGAGTGGCGCCCCTGCCTATGTGAGTCCCAGAGCGCACTGGCCCGATGTGTATCATCTGGTAAGGGTCCCAGCTCAGGGTTACGAGTGAAGACCTCAACGGCAGTGAAGGCGGAGAAGATGAACTTCAGTACGGCGGAGCTGGCGGATGGGGCACATGTGTTTAGGCCCAACGGCAAAGCGGGCGGAAGAAGAATCCATTACTTTTATGGTTCCCAACGGTCGTGAAGGCGGAAGAGGCCATGCCAGACGAATTGGCTGTGAAGGCGCACCTCAGTAATATTTTGAGTCTGCGGCAGTTCGTTGCAGTCTCTGTGTCTGGTCTTGCATGTCTCATTTCATATGTGCCGCAGGACACAACTCCGAGATCATAGTGAGTGGGTCACTTCCTGGCAAGTTGTGATCCACCCTAAACAAATACACGCCAGTGGCAATTCTTCCATCAGTCACTTATTTTCTAAAGTCCAACGGCGATGGGATATGGATGGTGGGGGCAGGTTGTGGGTGTAACTGGAAGCCCCTAGTTCGGACCTGCACGTTGGCAGCAGATGTGTGATGGTCGTCTTCCGGAGACTCTGTGACTACTCAGGAATTCGGTCCTGCATCTGTGTTTGGGCAGGCCTATTTAGGATCACCGCTGCCCACCCCACATGGGGAAGGCCCTAGAAAAGGTGGGCTAAACATCGGAAGTCACAATCTTGGTCCGGCTGGGCAACCGCACTCAGCAGGTCACCCCTCATGCGGTCTTAACTCAAAAACAGCAAAGAATCACAAATTGATTATTGGATCATGGAACATCAGAACCTTGCTTGATTTGGACAATAACATTTGACCTGAGAGAAGGTCAGCTCTCGTAACTCATGAGTTATCAAGACTCAACGTTGACATTGCTGCTCTCAGTGAAACTAGGCTGTCTTCTGAAGGCAAGATTACTGAATCTGGAACAGGATATACCATCTTCTGGAAAGGAAAGGAGGAGGGTGAATGTCGTATTCATGGTGTGGGCTTCGCTGTGAAGACCAAACTGGTAAATTATCACCAACTTACGCCCATTGCAATCAGCGAAAGGCTCATGACTCTCCGCATACCACTCTCAGGAGGTTCCTTTATGACACTCATCTCTGCCTATGCTCCTACCTTAGATTCTGATGATGAAGTAAAGGCTCAGTTCTATAATCAGCTAAGTGAAATCATCTCCAAGGTACCATCTGCAGATAAACTCTTGCTCCTCGGTGACTTCAATGCCAGAGTTGGGAAAGATCACAGGCTATGGAATAATGTGATGGGCAAACAGGGACTTGGAAAATGCAATCCCAATGGACTGTTGCTTCTTGGTCTTTGTGCAGAACACGAACTTTTCATTACCAACACGCAGTTCCGGCTACCTGACCGCTTCAAAACTACGTGGATGCATCCTCGTTCCAAACATTGGCACATTCTTGATTATATCATTACCCGGCAATGTGATAAGAAGGACACTCTTATTACCAGAACAGCAAGGAATATAGACGATTGTTGGACAGATCATAAACTTCTCATATGTAAGCTCAGGATATCCATCAGACCTAAACCACCTAGAAACATCAAAAATTTGCCAAGATAGAAGTTTAATACATCCAAACTTCAGGATGAATCCATGTACAAACATTTTGGAAACAGGATCGTCACCCAGTTGTCAGAAAACCCAGTAACAAATGATATTCAGCAAGAATGGGCCACATTACAGAAGATTATCACACAGTCAGCTGAGGAAACCATTGGTTTTATAGTGCGGAAAAGACAAGACTGGTTTGATGACAACAATGAGGAAATTCTGTCTCTCATCAATGCCAAAAGGAATGCCTATCTTGCCCATCTACAAGACCCAACTTCCAACACAAAGAGAGATAAACTACTGGAACTCAAGGGTAAATGCCAGACGGAGATAAGGCAGATTAAAAATACTTGGTGGCAACAGAAGGCTCAGGAACTGCAGAGACTATCGGATGCTCGAGACTTGAGGAACTTCTATGCCGTGCTCAAGGAAATATATGGACCATCTCGCTCATCATCAGGTACACTGAAAAGCGCTGATAATTCTACTACCTTTACTGATAGTCAAGAAATCTTGGAACGCTGGAAGGAGCACTTCTCCAATCTCCTAAATCGTCCATCAGAAGCTGCTGAAGACTTCCTCTGTGATGTGCCGCAACAACCTGAACAACTGTGGTTGGCAGTACCTCCTACTTATCATGAATTCAGTGCAGCTCTCACCCAATTGAAACCCAGAAAAGCACCTGGCCCAGATAACATCCCTCTGGAACTAATTCAAGCCGGAGGTCATTCCCTCAAAACAAGAATTTTCATCCTTATCCTCAGAATATGGGAATCAAGAAAGGTACCTGGAGACCTAAAGAATGCCACTATCGTCACTATCTTTAAAAAGGGTGATCGCAGTGTTTGTGGCAACTACCGTGGTATATCACTGCTATCAATTGTGGGGAAGATTCTTGCAAGAATTCTACTTAACCGCCTCAAGGTTATCTCTGAGAAGATCCTCCCAGAGTCACAATGCGGATTTAGAACTTCCAGAAGCACAATTGACTTGTGTGAGACAGCTACAAGAAAAATGTAGAGAACAACAGAATCCACTCTTCTTAGTCTTTTATGACTTGGAAAAGGCATTTGATTCGGTTCCAAGACCAGCCATGTGGGCAGTGCTAAAGCGGTTTGGTTGCCCTCAGCGTTTTGTAGATCTAATCAAGGCTCTCCATGATGGCATGACAGGTCAGGTTTGCCATCAGAATAAGATGTCCGATGAATTTCCCATTACCCATGGACTGAAACAAGGATGTGTACTGGCTCCAACGCTTTTTGCGCTGTACTTGGCTGCAATGCTTTATGATTCACCCACAAACATCCCAGGTGTGGAGGTCAAGTATCGTTTTGATGGAGGGCTTTTCAACCTAACTCGTCTCCGCTCCTTGAGGAAAACTCAGGTTACTAAGGTTACTAACATGTTGTATGCAGATGATGCTGCGTCACCAACTCTCACACCAGAAGAGCTGCAAGAGTCAGTTAATTGTTACAAAAGTGCATGTGATCGCTTTGGTCTTACCATAAATGTCAATAAGACTAAAGTCTTGGCACAACCTTCACCAGGCACACCTCTTCCTCAGTTCAATATCTCCATCTCAAATTTGCCATTAGAACAGGTTGACCACTTCTCATACCTGGGCAGTACCATTTCTGTGAGCTGTACCTGTGAGCAGGATGTGGATAAGAGAATTGGCGCAGCTCACGCAGCGTATGGACGATTAGCGCACCGGGTCTTCATGAATAAAGATCTGTCTATGAGTACAAAGCTTATGGTGTACAAAGCAGTAGTCATTTCTACATTGTTGTATGGTTGTGAAACGTGGACCCTTTACCGACGTGATCTTAGGAAGCTTGAGCGTTTCCACCTACAAAAACTTCGATCAATCCTGAGGATTAAATGGGAAGACCGCATTACCAATATTGCTGTTCTGGAAAAGGCTCAAATCAACAGCATAGAATCATCCATAATAGGTAGGGACCGGAAAAATTCGCATTTGCGATAAATGCGAATTTTTGTAATATGTGTTAAAACCATTTTTTAAATAGTTTTAAGGTGTTCTGAAGCACTGTGGTACCTAAATTCAAAATGCGACAAAATGCGAATTTTGACCAAAATGCGAAATTAGTACAAATATGCGATTTTGGTGCGAATTCTGCGAAAATGTGATATTTTAGTGGCGAAATCCACATATTTCGGCGAAATCATGAGAAATACTGCAAATATGACGCATATCTTTTTCAACCGCTCTGATCGATATACCGTATTTGCTCGCGTATATCTCGCCCCCGCGTATATCTCTCACCCCATGTTTTTAATTGAAATTTCAGGGGGGAAAAAGTACTCGCATATATCTCGCATTCATTACTGACACCGTCATATAAGTGACCGTAATAACCTTCAGGTTGAAACACGTTCGATTTAGCGCGCCACAACAGTCGTCATTGTCCAGGAACTTACCCGAAGCGATACTAACAGGAAGAGCGAGCAACAACGAGTTGATCCGAACTTCGATACGAGCCGATTAGGGATCGAGGCGCCGCGTGCAAGCATACGGCGCAGCGAGAGTGTTAGCACGCTGTACATCGTTCGCCGCGTCTTCGGCCAAGATTGGCTAAATTCGCCGCCTTGAGACACGTTCGAATTAGCGATTAGCACGCCACAACAGTTGTGCAAGTAGGCCTACTGTTACATCGCAGAGAAACGCAGTTCAGTCTTCTCGAATCTCAATGATTTCGTCTTTACGCATTGCTTCGCATCAGAACACTGCCGCGTGCAAGCAAACGGCGCAGCGTAAGTGTTAGCACGCTGTACATCGTTCGCCGCGTCTTCGCCCACGGTTGGCTAAATTCGCCACCTTGACACACGTTCGAATTAGCGATTAGTGCGCCACAACAGTTGCGCAAATAGGCCTACTGTTACATCGCAGGGAAACGCAGTTCAGTCTTCTCGAATCTCAATGATTTCGTCTTTACGCATTGCGTCGCATCAGAGCTCGGCCGCGTGCAAGCATACGGCGCAGCGTGAGTGTTAGCACGCTGTGCATCGTTCGCCGCGTCTTCGGCCACGGTTGGCTAAATTCGCCGCCTTGAGATACGTTCGAATTAGCGATTAGCGCGCCACAACAGTTGCGCAAGTAGGCCTACTGTTACATCGCAGGGAAACGCAGTTCAGTCTTCTCGAATCTCAATGATTTCGTCTTTACGCATTGCGTCGCATCAGAACACGGCCGCGTGCAAGCATACGGCGCAGCGTGAGTGTTAGCACGCTGTGCATCGTTCGCCGCGTCTTCGGCCACGGTTGGCTAAATTCGCCGCCTTGAGATACGTTCGAATTAGCGATTAGCGCGCCACAACAGTTGCGCAAGTAGGCCTACTGTTACATCGCAGGGAAACGCTGTTCAGTCTTCTCGAATCTCAATGATTTCGTCTTTACGCATTGCGTCGCATCAGAACTCGGCCGCGTGCAAGCATACGGCGCAGCGTGAGTGTTAGCACGCTGTACATCGTTGCCGCGTCTTCGGCCACGGTTGGCTAAATGCAATTCAAACCCAGTTGAAAGAAAGTGAAAAATGTGATATCATACTTGCATTAACTGCAGTTCAGACAGAGTTCAGCATATTTGTAAATACTGTTTTGTGGACCCCAACGAACAATGTAGATAGCGAGCGTGTGTTGTCCCATTACAACACAGTGGATACAGACAGACGGTGCAATTTGAAAGGAAGCAATGCTGAACTACTGACAATGCTTTCGTTTGAGGACTATAACTGCATCCATAACCTTGAAGTCGTTAAAATAATATTACAATGTGATGATTTTTAACTTTGTAAATAGATGCTAATTTTGAAGAAAATAGATGCTAATTTTGAAGAAAATACATGCTAATTTTGAAACAAATAGATGCTAATTTTTCCGGTCCCTAATAATAGGTCACCAATTTAGATGGATTGGTCATGTCCATCGGATGGATGATGTGAGATTACCTCGTCAAATGCTATATGGTGAGTTATGCTATGGCACCAGACCTCATGGTGGTCCTAATAGGCGCTACAAGGACCAATTTAAGCAGACCCTGAAATTGACAGGTCTTGATTCACAAACCTGGGACATGCTGGCTGAAGACCGCTCAACTTGGCGCCGTACCATCTCGGATACTGTAAAGACGTTTGAAAGGGATCGACGCACACATGAAGAGGCCAAGCGTCAAGCTAGGAAACTTCGAGCAGCCCAACCACGTCCTCCTCCAGCAATACTATGTGACTTGTGTGGTCGCTTGTTCCATGCCAGGATTGCACTCTTTAGTCACCGTAAACACATCCACAAACTGGACTGAAGGAAGAAGATTTATACTCGGATTCGAGTTAAAGCCGATGATGAAATTCATTTTAGGAGCTCTGGACATTTTGGTCATTTGCTTTCTAGTATTTAAAGACCTGAATAGGTTGAAAAACAGAATATTAAGCATGACAGTTAAAAAGGTGAGAGCTCGTGAACAACACTAAAAACATGTAGGAGGCGGGAATCGGGGTTCACTCACAAAATTACAACACAACTGGTTTCTACTACTATCTTACTTCTTCTTGATCTGCACCTTTTGTCTCTCGGCATCGGGTCGGCCTGCCACGTTCCATACTCGCTCCTATCCCCTGCAAACCATCGGGTTAGCTGTAGAATAATGCCCTTTTCGTCTGCCACCTCTCCATTCTTTCCTGGGGCGTCCTCTTCTTCGAGTGCTTTTGGGCTTAGCTTTAAACACCTGCTTTGGCTTCCTATCTTCATTCATCCTTGTTATGTATCCATATTATCCTGTCCTCTAACGTCTATAGCATGGAGTGTCCATGTTTCGGCTCCATACAGTGTACTAGCCTCTTCCTTAGCGATAACAAGATAGAGTGATCTTTCCATCATTATCATCATCAACTAGAGCAGTTTCCAACCACAGGTTGGGTCTGCTTGGAGCACAAGCCTCTCCGTCGTTTTCTGTCCATCCACCACTTCTCTTCTGTCACTGTTGTCCAATTAACTCCTTTTCTCTCGACACTTTTCTTCACCCCCTTTATCCACCTATCCCTTGGTCTTCCTCTAGGTCTCTTTTTCTTCCACTCCATTTCCAATATTTTCCGTGGGTTTCTCTCTTCTCCCATTCTTTTCACGTGTCCATACCACTGTAGCCTTGATTTTTCAATCCTATCCTGTAGGGGTTCTTCCTTTAATATTTCTCCGACTATCATTTCTGGTTACCCCTATACGACTCCTCTGAAACTTCATTTCCTCTGCTTGTATTCCTGCTTTTATCTCTCTCCCTCATCACCCAAGTTTCTGATCCATACGTTAGGATCGGCACAAAGTCAGTCTTGTACATGATCCCTTTACATTTCTGTGGCACATCCTTGCTCCATATCAGGCCTCTAACACTCTTGAAGAATCCATCAGCACACCTTCCTCTTTCATCTAATTCCAAGGCATTTCCCCCATTTTCTTCAATGACACTTCCCAGATACTCTCTTCAACTGCTCTCCGCCTAACTTTATCCCAGAGTATACTCTGTCCTTCTCACGTGCTGTTATCACCACTTCACTCTTTTGCGTCGAAAACTTCATTCCATAGGATGAGACTACTTCCTCCCATGCATTGAGTTGCTCCTGTACATCCCTTTCCTTCTTTCACCAGATCATCAAGTCATCTGATCTTTCCATAGCAGTCACAGCACAGCTGCCTGATAAACTGAACCAAGGTACAGCATTTGTGAGATAACATGAAATTCCTTGAAGATATCTGGATTGGGTAATTTCCCGGCTCTATCAATGATCATAATTTTGGTCTTATTGATATTAATGTGCAATGTCATATCGGCATTCACGATTTTAACACGAGTAAGGAGATCGGTCATGTTCATCTCATTAATAGCACAATATCATTTGCATAATGAAGGTTGGATATTTTCTTACCACCAACAGGAAAGCCACCATACCATCCGTCTAGTGCAACTCTCATGATATATTCTCCATATTATACAACCTTGATGGACACCTTTCTTTATCTTGAAATGTTCAGACAGTTTTCCATTTACTCTTCCCATTGTCGAGTTAACTTCATAAAGATCTTTTATTTGTAAGAACTCCCATTTCCAACAGTACTTGCCACATCTTTTCCCATTGAACACAGTCAAAGGCGTTCTTATAATGTAAAAATCCCTCTGGGCACGCCGGAAGGCATAGGTAGATTTCATACGGCAAAGAAAATTATTTGGATTTCACTAAATTTGCCGATTGTTTTAAACCTACAGACGTTCCACATGTTTAGCATAGAAAAGCCCCATCTTCATATAATTCTGAAAACATTTTGCTCCGAGCGTAAGGGTGGGTGATAGCAACAGCACTCATTCCAGGTTCCGTGTTAACAATAAGTAAAACCTGAATTTCCCGCCAAATCAATACTTTACTTACAGAAAATCTCTACGGGTACATGTTTCGGAAACCTGCTATGTTTCCTTCCTCAGCCCTCATTTGGTATTAAAACATCATACAGCAGCATAAGTCCAACCCCTCGTCCACGTCGTGGGAGACAGGCAATGGCACAAAGTAGGGGATTGCCTGTAGGGGCGAAGTACAGTGGGGACTTCGTGTGCCCCGGGACCGTTACGGTAGCTGTGAAGGTCCTACAGGAACCCTGAAAAGTGACGGCTAACGGGGCTCTGGTGAAGCTACGATAGGCCCAGCAAGCCAGTAGTGGATGAAACCAAATGCTTTCAAAAATGGAACGAGCCTCGGACATGATGGATTTAATAGACGACACGGCTGTACACACGGACTAAGATTTGGAACTTTAAACCTAAGAACGCTGACGGGGAAGGTGGAGGAGATAGTGGATATGATGGAAAGAAGGAAGTTGGATTTATTGGGATTGGCAGAAACAAAGTGGAAAGGGGAAGGAAGGAGAGAACTGAGAAAAGGCTATAGACTGTACTGGAGTGGGAACGAAGAGGAATGGAGTGGGAGTAGTAGTACGAGATGGTTTAAAAGAAGAAGTGAGGAGAATAAGTGATAGGATGATGAAAGTGAAAGTAGCACTGAGGGGAGAGACCGTAGAAATAGTGCAAGTGTATGCTCCACAAGTAGGCTGCGCCTCTGAAGAGAAGGAGGAGTTTGAAGAGGAATTGCAGAAGCAGCTGGTAGGAAGAAATATGATTGTTATGGGGGACCTCAATGCCCTTGTAGGAAGAGAAAGACAAGGTTATGAGAGTGTTCTAGGACCAGAGGGTTGGGGCGGAAGAAATGAGGAAGGAAAGAGACTGTTGGACTTCTGCCAGAGGAACAGCCTGCTAGTTGGGAACTCCTGGTTTAAGAAAAGAGAGAGCCACTCAATCACATGGTACAGTGATGACTTGACCAGGAAGTCGGTGGTCGACTAAATACTGTATGAGAAAGAACTAAATAAGAACATCACGGACATCAAGGTTATTCCATCGGAGAACCTGGATAGCGACCATCGATTGCTGGTAATGAACCTGAGAGGGAGTAAGGAGAAGAAAGGGACTGAGAACCAGGAAAGACGTATAAGGATATGGAAACTGAAAGAGGGGTGGAAGAGGAATGGGCTAGATTTAAGAAGACACTAGTAGGTGCAGCAGAAGCAGTATGTGGGAGGACAAGTAGTAAGAAGAGGTGGAAGGAAACACCATGGTGGAATGAGAAGACAAAATATATAGTAAGGGAAAAGAATAGAGCCTTTAGGAGGTGGTATCAAAATAGGACGGTAGAGACAAGGGAAGAGTACCAGGAAAGAAAGAAGGAGGTGAAGAGAGTGGTGGCTGAGGAGAGAAGGAAGTGTATGGAAGAGTGGACAAAGATGATGGAGGAGGATAGTGAAAGTACAAAAAAGGTCCTGTATGGGATGGTAAAAAATAAGAGGCGGAAGGATCCTACGGATTATGTTAGAATGGTGAACAAAAGGGGACAAGAGATAGAAAATAGGGAAGAACTGAAGAAAATGTGGAAAGAATATTTTGAAGAACTTCTGAACCCAAATGGAAAAGATGGTGAGGAGGAAGAAATCGGGGAAGAGGAAGATGAACTGCAAGCAGAAAAGGACTTAACATGGAAAGAAGTGGAAGATGCAGTGAACAAGATGAAAGGAGGGAAGGCACCGGGTGTGGATGAGTTGAGTGTGGAGATGGTGAGAGCAGCAGGAGAGGTGGGGATACAGTGGCTGTACCGAGTGATGAGGACAGCATGGAAGGAAAGGAAGACCCCAGAGGACTGGAAAAAAGGAATCATTGTCCCGATCTTCAAGAAAGGTAGTAGAACAGATTGCAGAAACTATCGGGGAATAACACTGATGAGTCATTGTGCAAAGATCTTCGAGAAAGTTTTGGAAAAGAGAATTAGGACAAGGATAGAAGGAGGGATGAGGGAAGAACAACATGGCTTCAGAGCAGGAAGGTCCACAGTGGATTTGATTTTTGCTGTAAGGCAGTTACAAGAACAGCACTATGAGTATGGAACAGATCTACTGATGGCCTTCTTGGACATTGAGAAAGCATATGACAGTGTATGCAGAAACGAAGTATGGAAGTCCCTGGAGGATAGAGGAGTAGAGAAATGGACTATAAAGAGGATAAAGGAGATGTACAAGGGAAGCGTGAGCTGTGTGAAAGTGGGAGGAGAGAGATCAGACTGGTTGGAACAGAGAAACGGCCTGAAACAAGGAAGTGCACTGTCACCGTTACTTTTCATTGTGGTGATGGATGACATAATGACCCGAGTGGCACAAGTAATTGGGGAAGGAAAGATGAAAGCAATGGTGTTTGCAGATGATTTGATGATTTGGGGAAACAAGGAGGAGGAGGTACAGGAACAGTTGGACGTGTCGGAAGGAATAATACAAGGATATGGGATGAAATTTAGCGTAAATAAGAATGAGATGGTGATCACAACAAGGAAGAAGGAAAGAACCACAACGGGAATAACAATTGGTGGGAAACAGCTGAAGAAAGTGGAGAGTTTCAAGTATCTGGGAAGCCTGATACAAGATAATGGAAGAAACGATAGAGAAATAAATGAGCGGGGGAGGCAGGCAGAAGCATTTCGGAGGAGTGTGAGAAGCATGTTATGGAGCAAGGATGTCCCTCAGAACAGCAAAAAGATCATATATCGGACGTACTATGTCCCTATCCTGACGTATGCCTCGGAGACCTGGGTTATGAAAGGGAGAAGAGCAAAATACAGGCCAGTGAGATGAGGTTCTTGAGAAGCAGTATTGGAGCTACAAAGATGGACAGAATAAGAAATGAGAGGACCAGAGAATTAATGAAGGAGGAACCTTTACAGGATGGTATAGAGATGGTATGGACATGTAAAACGAATGGAGGAGAAGAGGATACCCAGGCGAGTACACGAGACGAAGGGGGAAGGAAAGAGACCGAGAGACAGGTGGCTGAAGGGGGTGGAAGAAAGCATGAAGAAGAGGGGAGAAGACTGGACAAGGGTGGAGGCTGAGAGATGGTGGGAAGACAGAAGACGTTGGAGAGGCTTGTGTTACAAACAGACCCGGCCAGTGGCTGGAAACTGAGCAAGATGATGATGATGATGATGACAGCAGCTTAGTAGTGTATCAGGCGTGCTCAGTTAAAGTTGACCTATGTGGGTCGCGCTTTTGACAAGTCCAGTAAGTCTTTTCTGTTTTAGTAATCTTAAATTAATTATTTCCCAAACTTTAATCATGAAATCACGCACTAACAAGGCGTTATCTGCTGTTCTTTTTCTTCAGAATTTTGGAGCAATCCAACAATCCACGTTGAATCTGACTAGGAGCCAACTTGTCAATGTTCCTCGTAAGTTCCTATTTTGTTCTGATTAGAAGATAATTTTATTTTTTTGGCATTTCAAATCTTTATAACACATACATCACTCGTTTCAGGTACCAAATACAACAGTAATGAATATTCTATAATTGATGCCGCTGACCGTCAGTTAACAATCGACTAAGAAGCTTTGAATTTGACTGCCTTCAATTCTTTACCAGCCATCAAATGTACTGTTACCCTTGAAGCAACAATCATTTCACGACAGCATGTTTTTAAGTGTTCAGAAAGGAAACACTCTAATAATTTTTGTCTTATCTCAAACAATAGGTGTCTATTGACACTAGGCAAATACTGGATTTTTCAACAAGCCCATACTACATACAGTGAGGTCCATTATTGAACGCAAGAATCGCCATAAATGGTTATATGTATTTTAGACATTGAAGACACTTTAACAATTAAGTGTTTGTTCGTAAGCAATATTTTAATGTGTCTAATTTATTTATTTATTCGTATCAGAAGCAATACATCATGTAAAATTAGCATAGATAACTTTTTTAAAATAAAAAACACACTAAAGGTACTTTCAAAATAACAATTAAATTACATCGCACCAAAATTTGGCAAGATCTCGTCCATTTGGTGTGGCCTGAACTACATCCTGCATAGTGCAAATGAGAGGGCAGGAGTTGCAATGGAGAAGGTGCACCATGGTTTGTTCTTCTCCGCAGGCACAAAAGGTTGACTCATCGGAAAGGCCCCACTTCTTCATATTGGTCTTAGATCGACCGACCCCAGACCGCAGCCTGTTCAGACTCTTCCATGTAGGCCACGACTCTTCATAACCGGCAGGAAGAGTTTCAGATGGAACCATCCATCCGTTGAGATTATGGTTTCTGGATCTCCAGGAAGTTAGCCTTGATGATTGAGGTGAATCCGACAGGCACTCAGTAGAGTGTAAGAAACTTCGCCTAGATTTCAATCGTTGTTGAGCAGGTTGATAATTATGTAGAGGATGTGTCTGGGAAACTTCTACTTTAGATTTTTCATGTTTGGCAGCTACTTCACGTCTAATATCTGGGGGAGCAATGCCAGCCAAGCAATGTAACTTGTCACAAGGTGTAGATCTTAGGCAACCAGTTATAAGCCGACAAGTTTCATTTAAAGCAATATCTACCTGTTTGGCATGACATGATCTATACCAAACAGGGCATGCATATTCTGTTGCAGAGTAGCTCAGTGCTAAAGCAGTAGTTCTCATTGTTTGAGCTTGCATTCCCCAGTTGGTACCACATAACTTGCGAAGAATGGAATTTCGCGTAGATACTTTGTGCTTCGTGTTAACACAATGGTTTTCATACGTGAGTGCACGATCCAGAGTTACCCCTAGATATTTAGGTGTAGAGCAATGATCCAAAAGAGCACCCTCCCAGAAAATCTTCAGTTTTCTTCTTGCCTGCATATTCTTTAAGTGAAAAGCGCAAACTTGCGTCTTTGAGGTGTTAGGCTTTAGAAGGTTTTCTCTGTAGTATGGACTCAGTTCATCTAAGGCTGCCATTAATCTCCGTTCAACACTCTCAAACTGATCACCCTAATGTCTTTGTCTAATGACAATGACACAAATCAAACGCAGGACCGTATGACTGAATATGCGTGGAGCATTGCATGCTATATTTAAGAGTGTTGTTGATATTCTAATTAGTGTATTTCTTAAACTCGTAGTTTTTAATATTTTTTAGTGTTGTAATTGATGATTTGTGTTTTATGTTGTTTGATGAGGATTTCGATAGTGTTGTATGATGTTTTAATACCAAATGAGGGCTGAGGAAGGAAACACGAGGTTTCCGAAACATGTACCCGTAGAGTTTATCTGTAAGTAAAGTATTGATTTGGCGGGAATTTTTTTTGTGAGGGTGGGTGGGTTGGATCAAAAATCCTTTCAGAGAAAAGTTGTAGGTAATTTTTAGAGGAATCTTGACCATTTTAAACAGTTTTGAACGCAAAGATACTGTATATATCCGAATACCACCCACACATTTTTATACAAAATCAGCCGTGAAAAATTGGGGTGCGGGTATTAATTGAGTCATCGAAATTTTAAACATTTAAATTGCATGCCATGTGCGATATAGGTTGTTGCGACTATCCTGTAGATGCTAGTGCTTCTTCGGGTGTACCTCTTGTTTGTTTGTTTTTTGTTTTTGTTTTTTTCAAATTTTCGGCTTTAAAAATGTTATGTCAGTCAGACTGATTTTATGTCAGCAAAAAGGATCTTGAAAAATACTATCAAAAACAGGTATGAAGAAATGGCAAGGAAATCAGCAGAAACCAAATTATGGAAGGATATTGATGCTAAATGGGATCAATATAAATTAACACCAAGAAGAGAAGACTTAACACTGGCCATGACTGCCTTGCAGCTCATCTGAAACGAATCAACATCCTGAGATCTGAAGAATGCACACTATGTCACGAACCTGGAAGTAAAATGGATAAGGGGCACCTGCTACTTGATGTGACTGCTAGAACTTCAGGAAACCTCACACAACTCTATTGGAACGCAAGAAAGCTGATGGATTGGAATCCGGGCTAGCCATAAGAAACAACAACAAGAGATTAGGATGGTGTGGTATAAAGGCACACAAAGGAGCACCTGTTGTCGTTAAATCACACACAAAATAGTTATTTTAACCTATACTTTTACGGGAAAAGAAAGTGATAATAGCCCAATTAAATAGCCCGTCTCTTGCATCATCACAGCGTTGCAGCCCCACAGCAGTGCCTGCACAGAGTTCAAGGTTACTCAGTGTTGCAACGTTACGTGGCATCATTTCAAATCAAATCAAAATCACTTTATTTGCAATGAGGTGGCAAATGAGGTACATAATTTACAAACACTACACAATATTAAAAGAATACAGTAATTTAATGTACTATTCACACATTGATTGAACTCCCCTCTCACAACTGCTGTAGGAATTACATAGCACGTATAATGTTTCTAGGAATACAGCACTAAGTTATACCACTTCTTTCTTTTCCCTGGTTTTGTCTATTCTGCTCTTGAATAACTGGACTGATTTTGGAAAGGGATCAAACACCGCCCTTGGTAAACTGTTCCATTCCTTCACACCCTTCCCAATGAATGAAAATTTACCCCAATCGCTTCTGCTAAAGTGCCGTCCAATTTTGAATTTGTGGTCTGCCCTGCCAATATAATTACTTTCCAATTGAAGCCTCTCACGGATTTCCCCCCATGCTTCCTCTCCTGTATATGCTCTATATAACCCTACAAGTCTGTTTTTCTCCCTTCTCTTACTTAATGTTTCCCACCCAAACTTCTCTAACATATCTGATACACTGCTTCTTCTCCTAAAATCCCCTATCACAAATCTTGCTGCTTTCCTTTGAACACTCTCCATTTCTTTTATTAGGTATTCCTGGTGCGGATCCCATACACTGCTTGCATATTCCAATATTGGACGAACCAAACTTAGGTAACTTTTCTCTCTTATTTCTTTGTTGCATCCTTTAAGAAGTCTCATAATGACATGCAACGATCTGTATGCTTTCCCAACAATGTCTCCAACATGACCCTTCCAGTGCAATTTACTATCAAATCTCACACCTAAGTATTTGCACTTGTCATCTTTTGGTACAATTACTCCATCCAATGTATATTGAAATTCAGTTTTTAATCTCTTGTTTGTGAATATTGGGACAGTTGATTTACCTCTGTTAACCTTCATGTGGTTCTCTTCAACCCAATGTTGGATACTGTCGAGGTCCCTTTGTAATATTTTACAATCCTCTATATTATTTATAGAGATACACTACTCATCAGCAAATGCAAACAATTAGAACCTTACTCCAGCTTCCTCAAGTCTCTTCCTTGAGCGCTCTTGTTTTAAAAGACAGCCCCATAAATTGAAAACTTGGAAACATCCTGACTTCAGAAGGGGTGAATGGCAGTTGGATCATGTCTGCATGGATAAATTTCACCATCGCGAAATTCACAATGTCAAGGTTCTAAGGGGAGTTGACTCAGGATCAGACCACTATGTGGTAAAGATAAAAATAAAATTAACTCCAATGGCCAAGAAAAAAACTAATAATAACAATAGGAGGAAATTTGATCCATCTACCTTAATAAAAAATATAGAGTACTGTGAAAGAACAGGAGAAGAATCTCTCAACACTAAAACATTGGATGAATTAATCACTAAATTAAAATCAATAGCAGAGGAGTTAGCACCAATAAATCCAAGGAAAAACATGAATGGTGGAATGTAGATTGTGATCAAGCAATAGAGAAAAGACACCAAGCATGGATAAAACATCAAGCTCTAAAGTCAGAAGAATCAAATTTAGAACTAACTATACAAAGAAAATTAACCCATAAAATCATCAGACAAACGAAACGTAATCATCTTAAAAATACACTGGAAAAGATAGAAGACGATTTCAAGAAAAAGCAATCTCGAGATTATTACAAAACATTTGGTAAATATCTAAAAAAATTTGTAGCTCCAACATTAATGTTGAAAAATCAAACAGGAAAGTTAGCACATTCTAACCAAGAAAATACAGAGATCCTTGCAGAAGCATTCGAGAAACTGTTAAATTGTGATGATCCACTGGAAACCCTGCAAGTAAACACTGATACACCTATTTTAACTTCACCTGATTTAATAAATCCTACAAACATTAATGAAGTAGAACTCGCAATTAAAGAACAAAAAAATTACAAAACTTGTGGCGAAGAAAAATGCTGGTAAACCTGCGATTATAAATCTTCATCAACATCTAGTTAAAATGTGGATTACTGAAGAAATTCCTGCACACTGGACCACAGGAATAATCCATCCATTATTTAAGAAAGGAGACAAACGAACCCAGATAACTACAGAGGAATTACCCTTCTGGACTGCACATATAAAATTTTCTCTCGTATAATTTACAACAGGATCAAAAACATTCTGGAACCACAACTTGGAGAATATCAAGGAGGATTTCGCCCTTACAGAAGTTGTCCAGACCAAATCCTTAGCCTGAAATTAATAATGGAATATTACAAAAACAGAAATAAGCAACTCTTTATCTCTTTTATAGATTTCAAGAAAGCCTATGATAATATTCATAGATTGACACTGCTAAAAATCCTCAGATCATACGGTCTCCATCCTAAATTGATAAAAATCATTCAATTAACATTAACAAACACAAATTCAAAAGTTAAATTTAGGTGAGAAATATAAACAGCTTTCACAGTAAAAACTGGTCTCAGACAAGGTGATGGATTATCCCCTCTGCTTTTCAATGTGGCTCTTGATTATATCATGAAGGTTTGGCAAAAGGAAAACCCTCCTAAGATCAAAATTGGAACAAAACCATCAATAAAAATAAACTGCTTAGGATTTGCAGATGACTTGGCTCTTTTAGCACTAGACCAGGAAGAGGTTTGTACTCAGATCACTAGTCTCCAAGAAATTGCTCAAGGGATAGGATTACAGATATCCTTTGAAAAAACTGAGATCATGCCTATGAAACCCTTAGATATAAATGAAGTCTATATGAAATGATCATAAAATTAACCTAGTTCCTCAATTTAAGTATCTTGGAGAAATTATAACACATAACTTAAACGAAAAAGTAACTTGGATAAATAGAACAAATAAAATGAAAAAGGCACAATCTCTAACCTGGTCAACATATAATAAAAAATGCCTATCAATAGCTACTAAGATCCAACATTATAAAACTGTAACTCTCCCTGAAGCCACTTATGCTTGTGAAACACTGTTCCAAATTAAAAATGAACAAAGAACTGATCAGCTCCTCAAAACGGAAAGAAGAATCATTAGAACGTGCATAAATAAAAAGTATCAGGTTGAGGGAGTCTGGAGGATTCTCCCAAATGAAACTGTCTATCGTGAGATTGATCCAATCACCAGCACAATGAAGAAGAAAAGAATTTCATATTTTTTTCACATCTTACGGCTTCCAGAAAACAGAATTGTACGCCAACTGGTGATGAGAAATCTAGGAAAGAAAACTGGAGGAAAATGGATCCAAGAAATCCAACAAGATCTCAAAGCAGTTGGACTCAAGATAACAGATGCCGAGGAGAAAAATAAAATTAACACCATTCTTAAAACTCACAAATTTTCTGCAGAAATGACACACAGAAAGCCTATGGAGATTTCAGATGAGTTGAGAAAATCCCGATCTGAAAGAATGAAAAAGTACTGGAAAGAGCGCAAGAACCAAGCAGTACTACCTTCAAAGAAGTGATTGTGGAACGACTCAAGTGGTCCAATGTGACCAATCAAGATTAATAATAATAATAATAATTTATTTCCTTATAGACGATAATGTCATCTGCATACAATCTTATTTTTGATGCTATTGTTACGTGCCACCCCCCTAGTGGCACTTTTGTTAACTGGATTACGGTGGGTACAAAGCACAACATAGGTTGTTCCTTTAAATGAAATAATTAACTTTATTGTGGCCAGAAAGATACACTACTCATCAGCAAATGCAAACAATTAGAACCTTACTCCAGTTTCCTCAAGTCTCTTCCTTGAGCGCTCTTGGCCCTTTCACTTGTCAACAAACCACAGAAGTTAAACCGTCTTAATGAGTACGGTGGCCTTGACAGAAACTACCTGCTCCTCTTCCTCATGTACACCAACCACAGTTACTTACGATAATCCTCTACCCGCTGTTTCGCTGTCCACAAGCTGGGGAAACAATGTCACTGGATTTCGTAACTCGCACGGCACTTCGTCACCACACTTCTGTCGCACTCGCTCACAAACACACACCCACAGAAAACTCGGTCCCCTCGCTGTTGAAGCCGCTTATATAGCAGGCTGGTGACTCAATGAATTCTAGAATCGTCCAGGGCACACGGCTTCTCGACATTTCCTTCACTGGTTCAGTCACGATTATTCTGGATCATCCCTTTGTCCTAGTAGCCCTGTTGCATAAGGCACACGCAATACATGAGGCAGGGCACAGCCCAGCCCTGGGGCAGTTGTGACTCATGCGGCGAGCGATGACACAAACTCACAGCCGTAACACCACCCCCTTCCTAAAAAGGCTGATCGTCCCGATCAATCATTGGTCCGTCTGTGTCCCTCCGTAGGCTGCCAGGCGATCTCGATGCACGATCTTCATCTTCGCCCTCGGGCTCCGCTGGATCCTGTAGACGACATCGTTGATCCATTTCACGACTCGGTACGGGCCCTCCCAGGACTTCTGCAGTTTGGGTGACAGGCCTTTCTTCCGTAATGGGTTGAAGAGCCAGACCAGGTCGTCCTCGTGGAATCCGCCGGAATCCTTCTGCTGGTCGTATCGGGTCTTCATTCGGTCGGTCTCGATCCGCAGTTTTCTCCTCGCGAACGCGTGCACGACCTCCAGTTGGTCGACCAGTTCTTGACAATACTGGCTTACCGGGATCGGATCATTCCCAGGTCGGCCGAAGGCAAGATCGACAGGTAGACGGAGCTCCCTCCCAAACATGGCCCGGGCTGGTGTGTACCCGGTGGCTTCATGCACGGCGGCGCGGTAGGCCAGGAGAAATAGTGGAAGATGTTTGTCCCAATCCCTCTGGTGCTCGCTGACGACTATTCGGAGATGGTTCTCGATGGTGCAGTTGAATCGCTCTACCATCCCGTCGGACTGAGGGTGTAGCGGCGTTGTCCTTGTCTTCCGGATTCCCAGCAGCTGGCATAGGTTCTGGAACACCTGCGACTCGAAGTTCCTCCCTTGGTCGTAGTGCAGCTCCAGGGGTACTCCGTACCGGCTGACGAATTCCTTCACCAGGGTTTCTGCAATCGTCGCGGCTTCTTGGTTAGGGAGCGCATACGCCTCCGGCCATTTGGTAAAGTAGTCGCTGACGACTAATATGTAGCGGTTCCCTGCCTCGCTTAACGGGAATGGCCCAGCAACATCGATGGCCACTCTCTCCATGGGGCCGCCCACATTGTAGGTCTTCAGTGGATCCCGTCGTCTTCGTCCTGGGCCCTTGCTGGCTGCGCAGTGGTTCTCCACGTCTGTTCGGCATCCGATCCAGTAGTACCGCTCTCTCAGCTTCTCCAGGGTCTTCTTTATCCCTAGGTGTCCACCAGATGATCCTCCATGAACTTCCTTCAGGACTTCCTCCGTCATAGCCTTTGGAACGACGACTTGTTCCCGAGATGTCTTCCCGTCGGTGCTCTCCCAGGTACGGCAAATGAGGCCATCCCTTACAATCAGCGAGTCCCACTGTGCCCAGTAGGACTTAAACTTTGGGCTGCAGTCACTCACAATGTTCCACCCGAGTCTGGGGACGCAGGCCCTCTTCCATTCGGCTATCAGTCCCAGGTCATCATCTTCTGCTTGTGCCCGCGTAAAAGATTCGCGGCTCCAGCTCCCTTGAAGTTCCACGGTAGTCCTTCGGCACTGTATCCCGGTGTTCTCCTCCCTTCGGGCACAGAAGGTGCAGTCTTCGGGGCACGGTCTTCGTGACAGGGCGTCGGCGTTAGAATGCAGTTGGCCTTTCCTGTGCTGAATCTCAAAGTTATACTGTTGAAGCCTCTATAACCACCGCGCGAGTTGACCCTCGGGCTGCTTGAAGTTCAGGAGCCACCGCAGGGATGCATGGTCGGTCCTGATGAGAAATTCTTGCCCGTACAGGTACTTGTGGAAGTGTTCAATGGTCTTCACGATGGCGAGCAGCTCCTTCCTGGTGACGCAGTAGTTCCTTTCTGGCTTTGACAAGGCTTTGCTGAAGTAGGCCACTACTCTTTCCTCGCCGTCCACTACTTGCGACAGGATTCCCCCTATGCCAAAGTCGCTGGCATCGGTATCGACGATGAACCTTGTTCCAGGTCTGGGGTAGGCCAGAATAGGCGCGGTGCACAGAGCCTGCTTGAGTTGTTCGAAGGCACTGTGGCATTCTGCTGTCCACGTGAAGAGTTGGTCCTTCTCAGTCAGTCGATGTAAAGGTTTGGCGATGTCGGCGAAGCCTCTCACGAAGCGACGGTAATAAGTGCCGAGTCCCAGGAAGCTTCGTAGTTGGGACTTGTCCTTCGGAACTGGCCACTCCCTCACTGCTGCGGTCTTCTCTGGGTCGGTGCGCACCCCTTCCTCGGAGACAATATGCCCAAGGTACTGGACCCGCTTCTGGAAGAGCTGACACTTCTTGGGGCTCAACTTCAGCTGGGCAGCCCGTAGCTTCAACAAGATCTCCTTCAGGTTGCTGTAGTGCTCCTCGAAGCTTCTCCCCAGAACAATGACGTCGTCCAGGTAGACCAGGCAGGTCTTCCAGTGTAGTCCCCTCAGAATGGACTCCATTAACCTTTCGAAGGTCGCAGGGGCGTTGCACAGACTGAATGGCATGGCGGTGAACTGCCAGAGCCCGCTGCCCATAGAGAACGCAGTTTTCTCGCGGTCCTTAGGGTGGACCTCCACCTGCCAGTAGCCACTCTTCAAATCCAAGGTGAAGAACCATCTCGACCCTGATATGGTGTCCAGGGTGTCGTCGATCCGGGGTAGAGGGTAGCTGTCCTTCTTCGTGACGTCATTCACCCGCCTGTAGTCCACGCAGAACCTGGTGGAACCGTCCTTCTTCTTCACTAGCACGACCGGAGAACTCCAAGGACTATGTGATGGCTCGATCACCCCTTGCTCCTTCATCTCTTCTACCATCCGGTCGACTTCGGCTTGCTTGGCGAGCGGGACACGTCGGAATGGGGCCCTAATCGGTGCGCTGTCCCCAACGTCGATTCTGTGCTGAACCAAGCTTGTCCTGCCGAAGTCTTTGCTCCCCACGGAGAAGACGTCCTGGAATTCGCGTAGCAGGTCCTGAAGTTGGCGTGATTGTTCCTCGTCTAAATGGTCCTGGGATCCTTGGTACAGCTTCTGTAGTTCTTCTGGCAGTGTGCGTCTTCTTCTGTTGTCCGTCTGCAGGTGTCCGTCTGTCGTATCTGTGATGCGGGCAATCCAGGTAACGGGCTCGCAGACTCCTAGGTTGGTGTCCCGGTGAACCGTAATGTCGTAGTCGTTCAGGTTGGACAGGCGGACGTACGGCCGAGACGTCGTGTTGATGAGAGTCTTGGCAACTAGCAATCCTTTTGTCTGGATGTCCTCATATTTTGGCTCGATGACAGCCGCCACTCCCTCAGCAGTTCCGTCGACAATTACGGCAGCGCTGACCTCTGTCCTGGCGGGAACGATGACGTCTTCTCTCAGCCTTACTCGTCGTGCGGTGATGGACTCGTGCGCAGGTTGCAAACCAAGTTCCTCACCTCCGAAGTGCAGAGTGTTAGTACTCAGATCCAAGATGATGTTGTTCTGGTCCAGGTAGTCCAGTCCGATGATCACTTCATTTGATACGTCAGCCACAAGCACTGTGTGCTTTATCGCCCGTCGACCAATGACGAACTCCAGTGATGCTTCGCCATGTACCGGTGCGGTCTCTCCGGTCGCGGTTATTAGCTGGAGGTTCCTTTGTGTGGGTTGCACTCTCTACTTCGGGATCACGGTGGGACTGACGATGGTCCTCGATGCTCCCGTGTCGATTAGCATGGGCCAGCTCTCTCCGTTGACGACTCCGTCGACCATCAGGCTGCTATTGTCCCTCCGTAACTTCGTCACACGAACCTGGACTGCCGGGGCTTGACGACTGTCACAAGCCAACCTTTGCCCCCCAAGGCTGGCTAATATTCGTTTCCCTGGGTCGCGCGGTTTTCAGACGACTGATTTCCCGTCGGATACCCTCGGCTGCGGCGATCACCGCAGTCCTTGCTCAGGTGGCCTTTCTTACCGCAGGTCCAGCAGGTCGGTAGTCCTCTTCCGGGCCGCCTCTCCGGTTGCCTTCCGGCTGTGTCGTTGCTGGTGGTGCCGTGACTATCGAAGAAACGGCTTAGCGCCTCCATTAATTCGTCGGCCAGGGGCTTGGTCTCGTTGGTTTTTACTGGTTCGTCGACGTCCACTTGATGCACCCGCGCGTGCATTCTGGATGCCTGTTTTGCCGTCTCGAACTCAAGTGCGTGGCTCAGCGCATCTGCCAGGGTCTTATTGCGCGCGAGACGCAGCGCCTGTTGAGTGTCCGAGTCCCGTAGCCCGTCGGTGAAAGTCTGCGTCGCTATCTGCTCCAGAAAGTCGGCCGGCGCTGTTGGATAGGCGAGCCTTATGAGGCGTGCGATGTCCATCTCGAACTCCTGCAGGGTTTCCGTGTTCTTCTGTACCCGGGTCCGGAGCTGCATCTGGTAGGCCTGCTGAAGATGGCTATCTCCATATCGGGACTCCATATGGGCGATCAGTGAATCGTAGTCCTGGGATCCAGTCGGGATGGCCTGAAGGACGTTAAGGGCGTCACCTCTCAGCGCTACAATGAGAGCTGTAGCCTTTTCTGTGTTGTTCCAGTTATTTATGGAACAGGCAGCCTCGAACTGACGTAAGTAGGTGTTCCACGGGACCTTTCCGTCGAAGGTTGGGGGCGTCACTCTGCTATGTTCCGTTCCTGATATTCCCGGTGTAACAGTGGGCGGGCGTTGGCGCAGCTCGGCAACTTCCTCTCGTAGAGCGTTGAATTTCTCTTCCACCCCCGTCAGTGGGCGTTGGCGCAGCTCGGCAACTTCCTTTTGTAAGGCGTTGAATTTCTCCTCCACCCCCATCAGCGGGCATTGGCACAGCTCGGCAACTTCCACTTGTAAGGCGTTGAATTTCTCCTCCACCCCCATCAGCGGTCGTTGGCACAGCTCGGCAACTTCCACTTGCAAGGCGTTGAATTTCTCCTCCACCCCCATCAGCGGACGTTGGCGCAGCTCGGCAACTTCCACTTGTAAGGCGTCGAACTTCTTTTCCACTGCTGCGACTTCCTCACGTAGGCCCTGTTCTAATTTCCTTTGGCTCTCCTCTAATTTCATCAGCAGACACTCTTCCAGATTTTTCTGGCCATCCAGAAATTTGGCGGTTAGGTCCTCTGCTAACTTATTCTGGCCGTCCTACAGGTCCTCTGCTAGCTTATTCTGACCTTCTTCTAATTTGGAAGTTAGGTCCTCGGCTAAACTTTTCTGGCTGTCTTCCATCTTCTTCAGGTACTCCGCTAACTTATTTTGACCGTCTTCCATCTTCTTCTGGCCGTCTTCTAATTTGGCAGTTAGGTCCTTGGCCAACTTCTTCTGGCCGTCCTCCATCTTATTCTGGCCGACCTCCATCTTCTTCAGGTCCTCCGCTAACTTATTTTGACCGACCTCCATCTTCTTCTGGCCGTCTTCCATCTTCTTCAGGTCATCCTTCAGGTCCTTGGCTAATTTCTTCTGGCCGTCTTCCATCTTGGTTTCCATGCCATTTAACTTTTCTAGCAATGCTGCCAATTGCGCCTCCATTTTAGTTGTTTGTCTTGTAAAGGGCATGCACTCACAGGAAAATTAGAGAAAATGACCTGCTCGGGTTTTGAAACCAGGACCGCCAGGTGTTGTGCTTGTGCTTGAGTTCGTAATCCGGCTTCTGACACCAGTTGTTACGTGCCACCCCCCTAGTGGCACTTTTGTTAACTGGATTACGGTGGGTACAAAGCACAACACAGGTTGTTCCTTTAAATGAAATAATTAACTTTATTGCGGCCAGAAGGATGCAGCACTCTTCAGTAAATACAAGCAATTATTACCTTACTCCAGTTTCCTTACGGCGAGAACACTTCCTCTTTCACTTGTCAACAGACCACAGTTAATCCTCTTCGCTAATGAGTCCGGTCCCGTACGCTAGCTGGAAATAGCTGCACCCAGCCTGTCACCATACTACACACTGTTTCACAATGCAGCACAATCACTTCTGTCGCACTGGAAATAAACACACTCGCTCAAGACACAGTTCCTCTGTAGGAGTCTCACTTCCCCGCTCCCCTAGGGGTTTCGCAAGTCACCACACTTCTGTCGCTCAGGATAATCGCTCACACTAGCTCGTAAAACACAACAACAACCACTGCTTGACAGGTCGCACTTATATAGCAGGCTGGTGACTCAATGAATTCTAGAATCGTCCAGGGCACACGGCTTCTCGACATTTCCTTCACTGGTTCAGTCACGAATATTCTGGATCATCCCTTTGTCCTAGTAGCCCTGTTGCATAAGGCACACGCAATACATGAGGCAGGGCACAGCCCAGCCCTGGGGCAGTTGTGACTCATGTGGCGAGCGATGTCACAAACCTACAGCCGTAACACTATATTGTTCCCTAAATCATTTGCATATATTAGGAAAAGCAATGGACCAATTTTACTACCCTGTGGAATTCCCTTCTTAACTTTCTCTTCCTGAGATACGTAATTCCCTACTCTGACTCTCTGAACCCTTGAATTTAGAAATGTTCCTATCCAACGTACAACCCTCGAGTCCAATCCCATTCTCTCCACTTTCTTTAATAATACTCCATGTTCCACTCTGTCAAAAGCTTTGGAAAGGTCTATAGCTATGCAGTCCAACTGTCCCCCTAGATCCAACCGATCTGATATGTCCTGCTGAAATCCCACCAGTTGTGCCTCACAAGAAAATTTCTTTCTAAATCCATACTGGCTCCTCAGGAACCAATTTTTATCTTCACATACCCCTCTAATATATTTTACTATTAAACTCTCCAAGATTTTACAAACTACACTGGTCAGACTTACTGGTCTGTAGTTCTCAGGTTTACTTCTATCTCCCTTTCCTTCATAAATTGGTATTATTATAGATTCCTTCCATTCCTTTGGTATTCTACTATTGTTCATGACATAGTCGAAAAGAAACTTTAAATAAGGCACTATGTACCTCCCCATTGCCTTTATTAATTCCCCAGTAATTTGATCACACCCTGCTGCTTTTCCTTGCTGAAGCAGTTAGATTTCTCTAAAAATATCCTCATTTGTAAAGGTGAAGCTTCTTGTGTCCTTATGTGTTTCACCCTCTCCAGTCTCATTTACGGTTTCCAACTCCTGACAATCTTCCACTGAATCTATGAATTCCCTACTAAATAGGTTTACTTCGGTGGCTATTGTCTCTTGTTTCTCGAACCCACTCCAGAACTTTTATGTCCACATTTTTGTAGTCCTTTTTTCACACCGCGGAAGGACTTAGAAGTTTTCTTTTTTCCCAATAATTTGTCCTTCTGGTTACGCCAATAACGAATCATACACGACTGCACTTCGCTGCTTTCACTCCATTTTCTGCAGCAAATTTCAACTTTCAACTTGAAGGATGCCGTAAAACTTGTTCTTTTGCTCATTTTCAGTCCTTGTGTACTGCACGCTTCTTAATTATACACTACACACGGCCGAGCCAGACACAGAACCCGTAAGCTGCTAGGTAGGGGGAGTGAGTAGCCATTGTCGAGGTCAGGCAGAAGCGCGGATTATACAGTTTCGTGAGGTGCGTGAAAGCATGGCATCAGTAAACGTTAACATTTGTTTAAAAGTGACAAAAATCAAAGTTATTTTTTAAATGTCCATACAAAAATGAGGGTGTGGGGATTATTCGGGGTTGGGTAATATTCGGGTATATAAGGTAAGCCACATGGTACCCATTGCAACAGGTAGCTAGATAATGACAGGAAGCTGAAATTCTCTGCTTCCTTTAATCAGCTGATAGATGATTAATACCGTATTTACTCTCCTATAACACCCCCTTTTTTTTTTTTTTTCGAATTGTTGGCATCAAAAATAGGGGAGGGTATAATAGGTGAAAATTTCCCTTGATATAGGTAAGGATATAAAGGCACAAAAAGGAGCACCTAGCGTCCCTAAATCAACACTCAAAATAGTTCTTGTAACCTAACCTTTATTTACGATAAAAGTTATAATAGCCCATATAAATAGCCACTGCCTTGCATCATCACAGCTGACTGGCTACAGGACTAAGGCAGCTCTTGAGTCACACAGCGTTGCGTGTGTTGTGTTCAAGGTTACGCAGTGTTGCCACATTGTGCGGCACCTGAAATACGAATGATTTGTTTCTAATACCGACCGACTTTTATAAAGTCATTGGCACAGTGACATTCTTCTCCGCAAACTTTGTCCATTCCGGCGCATAAAGCGTTCTGCCCAACCTCTACTAGCTTTAAATTAATTCCCTGCAATGCCAAGACTTGGCATACATTAAACTGCAACATTTCGTGATTTACAGCGTAGCCATTGTCTCTTGTTTCTCGAACCCACTTTTATGTCCACATTTTTATATTTTCCTTTCTTCACACCGTGGAAGGACTTAGAAGTTTTCTTGATTGCGCCAATACGGAATCATACACGGCTGCACTTTGTATTTACGACTCGACGCTTTCCCTCCTTTTTCTGCAGCAAATTCTAGCACTTCCGACTTGAAGGATGCCGTAAAACTTGTTCTCTTGCTCATCTTCAGTCCTGCTTGTGTACTGCGCGCTTCTTATTTATACACTACACTCGGCCGCACGACTCGTTCCTCGTAAGCTGGAGGGTAGGGGGTGTAGGTCGTAACACACAGGTGGTGCATGCAGAAGCGTGGGTTTTACCGTTAACTGGAATGCTGTAGGCCTATTTGCTGTATTTTTCTGATTATTTCTCCTTCCCAATTCCATTTTTTTTTTTTACAATTATTTTTTCCCCCGATAATAGTCGAAAATTGAGGGGGCGTGTTATAGGCGAGTAAGTACGGTATCTGCTCCCGGATACCTTCTACCTCGGACAAGTCCAGCTTGTTCAGGAGGGATCTGAAATGCAATGAAAGTTTGTAGCATCTACAGCATGACCTTACTTGCGTGGTTGTGAGGTGACGTTGGTATGAAATTAGTTAACCGTTGATTAGACTCCGTATTTGGTGAATCCATTTATGCCTGTATTGAATTCCAAGTGATAATACGGTGAAAAATCATGTGGTATGAATCATCATCCTCATCATCATCTTGCACAGTTTCCAGCCACTGGCCGGGTCTGTTTGGAACACAAGCCTCTCCAACGTCTTCTGTCTTCCCACCATCTCTCAGTCTCCACCCTTGTCCAGTCTTCTCTCTTCCACCCCTTCAGCCACCTGTCTCTCGGTCTCTTTGCTTCCCACTTCGTCTCGTGTACTCTCCTGGGTATCCTCTTCTCCTCCATTCGTTTTACATGTCCATACCATCTAAGTCTAGATTTCTCTATACCTTCCTGTAATGGTTCCTCCTTCATTAATTCTCTGGTCCTCTCATTTCTTATTCTGTCCATCTTTGTAGCTCCAATACTGCTTCTCAAGAACCTCATCTCACTGGCCTGTATTTTGCTCTTCTCCCTTCCTTTCATAATCCAGGTCTCCGAGGCATACGTCAGGATAGGGACATAGTACGTCCGATATATGATCTTTTTGCTGTTCTGAAGGACTTCCTTGCTCCATTACATGCTTCTCACACTCCTCCGAAATGCTTCTGCCTGTCTCCCCCGCTCATTTATTTCTCTATCGTTTCTTCCATTATCTTGTATCAGGCTTCCCAGATACTTGAAACTCTCCACTTTCTTCAGCTGTTCCCCACCAATTGTTATTCCCGTTGTGGTATGAAACAAAGTTGTTCAATTTTGAACAATCACCTTCAATAACTCATAAATGATATGAATAATAATAACTAGAGATACGGGAAAATCGCAATTGCGATAAATGCGAATTTTACTTTTTTCTCGTTTTTTCAACTACCTGGTAACTAATATGACTATGTACACCAAAAATTTGCGAAACTGAATGTGCGACAAAGTGTTCTTGCGAATTATTCCCATAAATGCGAAAAGTGCCGAATTTACCGATTAATGTTGAATATTATGTTTTATTACATTTTTGCGAGTTCTCAACAATGGAAACATCGGCTAAATCATTGATATTTACGAGTAATAATCGATATTACGAACATCGATTATTGTCGTGAAAACAATCGGTTACGGTAAAAAAATAAATTTGAAAATTGCTGGTATTTTTGCCGCATAATATCCACTGTTTATCGCCAGTAAAACGATGTTTTGGGAGAAATTATTTCGTAGTTTCATTTGGTTGTGCTGATAAAAGGAATATTCCAATCGTTTGTGCCGATTCTTTTTAAAAATTGGAGCAATAAGGTTATGCTTATATAGTTTTATATCGCGCCGGCCCTCATTTCTTGTATTTGACCATTATAATTAAAACTGTAAAGTACGTATCGTGATATGAATAGACAATGTTTGTTAGGCGTTCTCTTTGCTTTGGGGAATGTTGTATAATATGATGAAAGTATTCTCTACCATGTGTGAGTTATAGGTTATGTTACATGTCGTCCGGCGATTTCTCCATGAATTCTGATACTGTTTTACAGATTGTCAGTCAAGAGTCGCAAAAAGGTATATCGGTAATTGCGTGTTTGCATATTCTGTTTAACTTAAGAAAACCTTTGAGATGTGATCATTTAAATCTTTGGAGTAGATATGAAAGGTACACAATAACGTTAGCAGAATTGTCAGCATTCGTCTATACAAGTTGCATTGGCAGCAGTGTTAAGTCTCCTGTTGTGTGTGTGGTTTTTATTTTTACTAAGGGAGTGTTAGAAGTATTAATATCCTAATTTCAGTATTAAAGAAATGTAGAAACTTGACACCATATATTTTTCAGAAATGTGAGATCTCTGAAAATAAAGGCATCAGCCTGGCTAATTGGCAAGATTGAGCTTAAGTACTGTCTGTTGGTTGTATGACGTGAGACGAGGGTACCTGAGCTATGCTGAAAAGATCCAAAGGTCATGTTCTCATTATGCAATCAACAATATCAGGTGTTGTGCAGCAACTCAAATGTTGAGGGCCGGCAGAGAGTTGTATTAGTTCACTGGTACCAAGGTGCCAATTGTTAGAATAAAGCGAGCTGTGGTCAGGCAACAATGCTTGTCTTCGAAGTTTACTGTGTGGCAGGTGGAATGACGACAATACCGGGCTGTCCTGGACTCGGTGGACATATTGGTTCAAATTCTGTGGATGTCTATGAAATCCTCTTGTGTGTTTTTCCCTACTAACTCCTTGCCAAGTTCCATTCATTTCTTTTAATAACTTATCTTATGAGGTAGGATTCAAGAAGTGCCATTTGACCATTAAACCACTGGCAAATAGAAATTCAATGGCCCTCGTTGAAAAGGAAATAATGAGGGAGTAAACGTACATTTTATTATTTAGTTAATTATCCATTGTATGGTATTAACCTAAAGTTAAGTAAATGTATGATTCACATTATTATATTAAATGCTTATGCCGTTTATTAGAAACTCCCACATTTCCAATCCTGCACATGTTTGAATTAGTTTCCGTGCATATTATTTTGAACCTGTTTATTGTACCTGGTGACGAACATTTAAATGCTACAAAATGCTAATTTTTAAATTTCAAAATGCTCCAAAATGCTATTTTTCATAATGAAAGTGCTACAAAATCAATTTCAAAATGCTATTTTCTCGTATCTTTACTGTGTTACTGTATGTTTGTCAGGGAGGAGATGTTTCGCGTATCCTGCTGCACCTGGACCCAAGTCAGACGCAGACCACGAGCCAGACTCTTCTCCCGGGACAGGCTCTGCCCCCCAACACCATCATGACCATGGCGGACACCATCCACCTGGCGCCCATGATGGAGGACCTGAGCGGCGTACCCACACAGTATATACACTTGGCCACTGCTCAGGGACAGCTGCCCCTGTCCGCCATCTCGCAGCAAGGATCTGCTAACACTGCCACTTACGGTCTACAGTCCGTGCCTGTGCAAGTGTTCACTACGCCTGCTGGCTTCGACGTTAATAGCATTACATACTGAGACCTAGATCAGCTGGAGATAAACTCTTTTCTGTGATGTTCTACATTCCTCTTATCATCATCATCATCTTCATCATCATCATCATCATCATCAAAAACCCATTGTACATGATCAAAGTCTCATCAAATTCAATACTTCACAATTTTCTTGTAAAATTACTTTTGATACTTGCCAATTCTTTGAGGATATTACTATGATTATTATTCATTGAGTATTCAGCCCAGAAACTGGTCTGTTATCACAAAATGATACCAACATGGTGGCCACTACTCCTGGAAAACCTGGAAATCCTGGAAAGCTCATGGATTTTTATAAGGTCTGGAATACTCCTGGAAAATGATGAAAAATTTGAAAAATCCTGGAAATAGCCACTGTTAATTAATTATAAAAATCTTTCCATTTTAAATCATACTCCCGCTGTGGTTTTGGGTGAGCAGTATATCTTTAATGAAAGAAATTTCCTCAGGCTACCTGTTTCTGTTTGGGAGAACACACGCGATAGTATTTTTGTAAAACATATTGAGAATGGACAACTTCACCGCAACAAAATTGCAAGCGGCATTTTTTTTTTTTTTTTTTTTTTTTTTTTTTTTGTCATAAGGGCTTTCTTCTTCTTCTTCTTTTACGGCCTCATTGGACCACTTCAGTCAATCATTTCTTGGTCCTCTTCTTCAGTAAGTTTCCTTTCCGAGTCGCCCAGTAGCTCTTCATTCGCTCTGATCTTCTCAGGCGTTCCTCATCTGTAAATACCCTTTTTTCTGTATTACGTTTGTCTATTTTAGCCTGAAATCTTATTTTTATATCTCTCAGTTTTTTTTAATTTTTTTTGTTTTGTTTTGCAAGTCATCCAAGGTTATTTCTAATTCTTTCATATCTTCTCTAATTTCCTTAATCCATCCTACTTGTTGTTTCATATTCCAAAGTTTCACTACAATTTTTCTAGATAACCTGGTTTCTGGTGTCCTCATGATGTGACCAAAAGAAAGAAAGCCGTTTCTTCCGAATAGTATCAGTGATGGGCTCCAGTTCATTTGGTACTATCCGCCACTGTCCATCTTTCTGATATTTTTTATTTATGCATGTTCTAGCTATTCTTCTTTCTACTTTTACAATTTTGTCGATTCTGTTTTTCTGAGTAACTTTAAAAAGAGTTTCACTTGCATATGTCACCTCATGGCTTTTTTAAAACAACAATTAAATCATTTGTGTGTAGGCTTGCGTAGGCAACAGATAAAGCCCCCCCACCGCACTCGCGCTTATTTTTAAATCTGGAAAAAGGAGAATTACTCCTGGAAAATTCGTGGAAAACTCCTGGAAAATCGTTGACCGATTTGAGTGGCCACCATGTACCAAGCAGTACGGTTTGTTGCTGTTCTTTTCATTGTTACATAGTTTCTCAGTCCGGTATCCTCTTGGATTTGTTTGAGATGTGTGTCTTGGTCTCTTCTTATTAATGAATCCTTCCACAATAAGTGACATCAACTGAGGGTGGCGTAAGGTGTGACCCCACCAAGAAAGATGTCTTTTGCGAATCATCTCTATCGGAGAGCTCTGTTGATTTACTCAGTGCAGTACCTCAGTATTAATCACTGTATCGCGGCTTTGGTGGCGTAGTTGGTAGCATGTTGAGCTTCTATGCCCAAGATCGCTGGTTCAAATCCGGCCGAAGTCGTCGGATTTTTTAAGAGCATTAAAAATCCCTCAGTATGCCTTCCTTCGGACGGGAAGTAAAGCCGGCGGTCCCATGTCATAGATTTATGGCATGTTAAAGAAACTTCCACTAATTACACCTGTGTGAAGTTAAATTGTATAGGTTAAGAATGCAAACAACAGTCTTAGGTTCCTACCTTCATTGCCAAGAGCCGACTGGGTTGGCGTCTGGTAGATAAGTTCTGAACTAGTAGTCGTTGACGGTGGCGTTTGGCGGAAAAAGTACGAACTATTTGAATAATTTGAAGTCTGCAGTCCATACTTGAATTAAAGAACAGATAACACACACTAATGCAGTCATCACAATTAACACCGGTTATCAGACAGATTCTACACACACACACCCAAGGTACTCGGGGCTACTGAGGAACCAACCAATCACCGTATCTATTCATGAAACCTCAAGCATTACGCGGAAACATCACATTTTGAAGGCTTGCAAGAGCATTTGCTTATTGTCGATGTCTCTGAGGTGTATCAAGCAAATGTATGCAGGATCCTTATACGAATGGGTAGGTTAAGTTTATTGCTACATAATAACTTCTTCTGCATAAAAGCGATCTTAGCTTGGGCAATACTGCTCTTTACTTCTGTCATGCACCTTCGATCTTCAGTTATTTTGTGGTCGAGACAGGTAAATGTTTGGACTTGTTTTACCTTGACATTATGGATCTCCAAGTGAAGGAGTTTTGGTTATTGCGATATAGACACCCCTAGCGTACTTTCCCGCATTGGTTGCTACTCTAGAAATCATTGATTGTAAGGCCTGGTCATCTGCAATTTTTACTACTTTGACCTTTGTTCCATTTACATTTACACCCATATTTTCTCCCTCTAAGCGGCTTCGTTGGCGTAAATGGTAGCATGCTGAACTGCTGTGGCCAAGATTGCGGGTTCAAACCCGGCCGAAGAGAGTTAAAATCCTTCAGTATGCCTTCCTTCGGAGGGGAAGTAAACCTGGCGGTCACATGTCATAGATTTATGGCATGTTTAAGATCCTTACACTGACTAAACTTGTGTGAAGATAAATTTCTAGGTTAGATTTCATTGAAATGCTCTGTCAAAGTTCCAACGTTGACCACTAGATGTCAGTGACATCTGGTAGTGAAATTTGGAACTACTTGAAATTGAATGGAACTTGTAACTCACCCCATGGGTGTCCACTTGAAACAGCTACAGCCTCTGGCGAGCCAAACATGTCCTCGGACACTCCCGGCACTAAAAGCCATACGCTAATTAATAAATTCTCTCCTAGTGCTTCTTCCATCATCAGTTCTCCAATTGCATTGAACAGTGTTGGTGAGAGGATGCACCCTTCTTGATGGGTACTGGGTTTGATTGGCCATCAGAGCTTCCTGGCCGTGGTACAAATCCCAAATGAGAGAAATAAGTTGATCTTCCTCACCTATGTTTTCAAGTAGAGGGAACAGTTTATGGCAAGGTACTCCATCAAAGGCCTTTCCATAATCAATGAAGCAAATGTTCAAGGTTCAAGCATTCTGCTAGGATTCTCAAACAGCCTATAGCATCTCTCATGCCCACACCCTGATGGAAAGCAAACTGGTTATTATTAACACTTACCATGCTGATGCCTTAAATGTTGTTCCTCTCCAGTGCGCTGGCTGATTTCCAGAATGTATGGCTATGTTCAGAATGGCCCAAACTGAATGTGCTTTGAGTTACAAATAAATTGAGAAGTCCGTTCGATTTCCGAATCCTTACACTACAAATTTAATAAAAATCCAACACGATTGAAAAAAGAACTATATTGTAAAAATATAATCATAATAATGCCGTAAACAGCTGTTTGCGCGCGCTCCCTTCCTGGAACGAGCGGGCGAGCTGGCAGAAGTAGAAGGGAGAACTGTCACTTCGGTTGCATCAGATTCAGAATCTGTAATGAGAATTATGACCCCAAATATATAGGCCTATACTAGTCATAGAATAAACTCGACGTTTTTGCAAGACAAAAATCTGTCCACAAAGAATAAAAACAAAGGAAAGGAAAACAGATTTGACCGACTTGAACTTGCATTGCTTGCCTTCGAACAGATCGATATTCTTCCGCTGAACAGAGACGTGGTGCTATCTAGCGATAGTATGTGCAACTTCATACTTACTGGCACCCACACGCGAGTGCTAGATCTGTAATATTACGTTCGTCTCCAACACAAAGCGCGAGAAATCGATCAACGTAATATTACGTTCGCCGCAGTTTTAAAAAGTTACCTTCAAACGTAATATTACGGCGCCCGCGCTCTAAGTGAATGAAATAGCACTTTCCACCTTCCCAACATCTGTAAAATATTTATGATGATAATAAAATAATGTTATTGGTTTTACGTCCCTTACTTTAACAAAACTTCATAAAGAAGTTTGAAAAACCTGTATCCTTCAGGAACAGTACTTCCAATTTACGTCCCTTGTAACTACTGAGGATTTTAGAAGCGATAGGGTGACAGAAGTTTCCCCCGAATGGGATCTTTAATGTGCCAGTGAATCTACTCCTAATTGCGCACCATCAAATGCCAACTGACAATTCCAGGGTACAATCCTGTAACTTTAGGTTAGTTATTGTTATTTTAAGGGGCAGAACTATGAGGTCATCTGCCTCCTGCAACCTTGTGTACAGCAGCCAATCGTAATATAATTATAAAGAGATTAAAAATATAATTTAATACAACAAATGTTTCGAGGTCTCTTGTGGTTTCCCCGCCCCCGATGATTTGTTGCAGTACCTTGAAGAATTGACCAGCCCCCACTGCCTAATAGATATGATGAAGATAATTGTTGTTTTAAGGGGCCTAACATCTACTTTATCAGCGATCGTGAAAAATGTTGAAATGAATAAAACTAATAACTTACAACTATACTCTGTATTTCAAAAGAAAGAACATGAAGGAAATGGCCGCCGCGGGCTCCCATTGGCTGGATTTTGACAATTGGCCCGACACGTTGCCAGCGCATTGCTCACGATTCATTCGCTTGTTAGCCGCTGTCTGTGTCTGAGTTAGCTTCATTGTCATCGTTTTGTTTACTTTTTACTTAAGCATCGAGTTTTAATATTTTTGTTTCCATTTTACTTCCTTATTTCATTTATTATCGTTATTATTATTTTCTAGTTTCATCGTGTTCTTAGTTAGCTAGTTAGTTTGTTTTTATTATAGGTAGATAAGTACTGTAGTTATTTCTGTTTGAGATATGATTTCTCGAAGAGGTAGGCCCAAGACTCGTCCACCCCGTGAAAGATCTAACACTGGTCGAGGTGTTACAATTCGCAGCCAGGCGAGGGAAATGGTTTGTGCCGCCAGACAGTTTTTCCAGGAGGAGAACACAAATATGCAAACTTAGAATTCTCCCCTGATTCCGTTCCATCCCAGTTGTGGAGAGAACTGCTGTAGATGAGATGATCATTAACCTTGGCAATTCATCAAGCTCTGAAGACGATGATGATAGGGACAGTGACGGGGATGGATGGAAGGTGTCGAACCCTTGCCAAGTGGCTGAGGATTATTGGTGTCAGTTTGCGGCTGTCGATACTAACTTACGAGTACAGCACAAGTTACTGTTTCCTGGCATACCGTATTGTTCAAATTACCGTCTGTCTTTCAACAGCCTACAAATCGACAATGTCAAAACACGGCAATAATGACGCTACAGAGCGGCTTGTTTGTGTGCTCGGCTAAATACTTCTTTACATTAACATTGCGTTTGTGTAATTACAAAAGCTATTTGGTATTGACCATACTGAGTCGTGATACAGTGAGTGAGCTTGGTGTTATCATGATGTTGTTTCTGTGTTCAACTGCTGTAAACTGTGAATGACGTCCTCCCAGAATGTTGTTTCATCTTGAAGGATCATTGCAGATTACTTTGTATTTTGTATTACCGGTAGTCTATATTTGTATAGCTGTCGAGTGTTTGGCCTCTTTCTCGTATTTATTGAATAACGGTGATAAAATAGCTTCGGTGTGCATTATATTGTGCGTAATAGTACCAAAATAATGTCCGAAGTGTAGCCCTGTGTATATTTGAATCGGCTGATCTATATCAACCATAATAACTTGGCAATACAGCTCAGCTGTTCCAAGCTCCCACCATTTCCTTCACGTTCTTTCTTTTGAAATACAGAGTATAACTTATGTAGGTTACTGAAGAATAATGGAATTACTGTTACCCAAAGGATACAGAAAATTTATTTCTCCAAATTTCTCTGAAATTCGCTACTAGAAGAAGACGAAGAAAACAACAAAAAAGAAGTAATAAGGAAAATAAACTACAGCGAAAAGAAACGCCTTCAACCCTTGAAGAATGAGGACTGAGGAACCTGGAAAGTCAATGGAAAATAAGGGGTAAACGGATCCAGTTCAGGAATGTCTCGGGGTCGCCTACTCCTGCGCTCACCAGCCCACAGTGGGTCAAAATCAAAATCTAGGGGGACAAAATTATTTTTACGTTTTAATCATGAATTTAGAGTGAAAGAAACGTATATAATTTGTTTACTTCGTAATAAACATCAGTTAAGACCTTTTTTAAGTTACGTCTACTCATGCAAGAAATTGTCTATGACTAGGAATTGGATAGAGCACTCAGTTATCCCTTCAGAACAATTTTCTACCCCTAATTTACTTTTAACAAATTCACAAAGTTCCACTTATGACATAATCGTCGAACCCAGTGCTTCAAACAGTTGTAAACATGTGAGAACTGGTTGCGCGGCATCTTCTAAAACGTAAAATAACTAGGTAAGTTGCAAAAAGATGCAAAAAATCTTATAACAGGCGTAAACTACAAGACTTTATCTACATTTTAACATTAAGTAGAAAGTGACGCGACATACTAAAAATCGAAGTGAAAATATAATTTTAAAAATAATAGTTAACCCTTAGCACTCCATTATTTGTGAACAGTATTTCCTCTTCAGCTCCATTTAAATAGATGCGTGTGGCAGGTCTTCAGACCACATGTATGTTTGTGATGTGAATTTAATAGGTTAATGTAATATAATACAATACAATTAATTACTACAATGAACTACATATCAGGGACAATGTTCTGTATTTTACACTCAGGATGTACCAGTAATTAGCGGTAATTGCATAACCTTCTGAACCGGCGGCACTTATGAAGTTCAGGTGGTACGGTTATTTTTTCTCGAAATGTGACTTTTTAAATCAATTATGGGTAAAACGAGGGTGCTGATCATAAATATAGCCTACTATTATTTTTGCACCCACCCCTAACGCCCTTGAGAGACGAGGGTTCGATTCCCCTGCCAGGTACTAAGTCATGCATTTGAATTTGCGGCGTGAAACCCGGAAAGTTACGGTTTTGTGTTCATAAAAATAGTATGGAGACGTTTCTTACATTGGTTTTGCGAAAAGTCACACCTGACGCTCTTGAGGGTCAGGGTTCGATTCCCCTTACAGGTACCAAGACATAAATTCGAATTTGCTATGAATGACCCGGAATGGTACAGTATTGCGTTGATATAAATTGTATGAAAACATTTCTTACATTGGATATGCGAAAAGTCATCCGTAGCGCCCTTGAATGTCGGAGTTCGGTTCCCCTCCCAAGTACTAAGTGGAATACTGTAATCGAATTCGCGTTATCTGGCCCGGATCGGAACGTTATTTTTTTTTTAGCGTATGGCTTTTTATAGTGCCGGGATTGTCCGAGGACATGTTCGGCTCGCCAGTTTTGTAGCTGCTTCGAGACGGACACCCCATGGGTGAGCTACAAGTACCGTTGGGGAGGGAAGTTGGAATGCAAGGACGAGGAGTTGGAAGGTAGCGGCTGTGGCCTATAGTTAGGGACCAACCCCGGCATTTGCCTGGAAGGAAGATGGGAAACCACAGAAGACCATCTTCAAGGTTGCCGGCGGGGGGATTCGAACCTCCTCGCCTCCCGGATGTGAGCGACTGCCATCAGTCATGCCGTAACCACCACGGCTAACTCATCCGGTATCGGAACGGTATTGTGTAGATATGATATGATTAGATAAATAATTACCCTTTTATTATGGAACCGTCTAGTCAATACTAATCTGGGTTATTCATCGCAAATTCGAATTTATGACTTGGTACCTGTGAGAGGAATCGAACCCTCAACCCTCAAGGGCGTTAGGTGTGACTTTTCGCACAGCCAATGTAAGAAACGTCTCCATACTATTTTTATGAACACAATACGATAACTTTCCGGGTTTCACGCCGCAAATTCGAATTTATGACTGAGTACCTGGGAGGGGAACCGAACCCTAGTTCCTCAAGGGCATTAGGTGTGGGTGCAAAACTAATAGTATATTTGTATTCAGCACCCTTGATTTACCCATAATATTGTTGTAAAAATCACATTTCGAGAAAAAAAAATCCGTACCACCTAAACTCCATTGTGACCATCATTCGAGGTACCAGCACTGTCATTACGTAATGTTTCATCATAAACGTACTCTTCGTCATTAAATTCACCATCTATTTCAACATGATCTTCCGCACCACTTAATTCGGTATCAGTTCCACTATCGCTAAAATCAACGTCACTTTCATCCAAATATCCCGCTATTAGTTTCTCACGATCATCTAACGTCGCCATGTTGCTACGCAACAGTTCATTTCAAACTTGCATGGCCTTCAAAATACCTCTCCATACGGCCTGTTTCCAAAGAGAATATAGCGTAACGGTAGTGCATAGTATCGCCAGAAGGTGGGAGAAGCGCAGTATTGCCGATATTTTGTTGGGTGTACCTCGACAGCGAAGTTATAGGCGGAACAAAATGATGTCGGGTGTGACCCGACAAAGGATCTATGGGAGATATTTTTGTTGTTGGGGCTCTCCCGCCGCGTGAGTACTAAGGGTTAAATATTATATAATGCAAATATAGCTAAAATTACGTAACAATTACGCCCATTAATAACTGAAACACGTTACAATGATCATACTTCAGCTGCATGTTCCATCTTAAAGCATCACACTAACCACAGCCACTTACATTCACCCTCCAATTCGGACTGCTCGAACAGTGGTAATATAATAATATCGTATGGCCTCGGTGCCGGGTGTAAGCTTTGTAATTTGACACCCAGAGGGTAGCTTGCATGTCGAATTTCGTTGTTCCTTGAATCACTATGAAAGTCAAGGAGGTTAGATAATAGATATCTAAGCTCCTTGAACACTATAGCGCTTTCTAGTGGAGAAATGAGGAACTTTGTGTTGGAGGAAACTCCCGAGATTAATTTTGCCATTATGAACACGGCCTACTGAATTCAAATGGGTTCTTTGACATGCCAACATTGTATGACATGTGTATCGTATTTTTGCCGCCTTTCAAAAATCACTTCCCACAGCCAGGGGCGAACCTGCAATCTTGGGGTTAGTAGACCGACATGCTATCCACTAACCCACCGTGGCAAGCTTCGAACAGTGGTGACAGATTTACACTAAGATGCGTTTATATCCCAGAATAGTGAACGGCAATTATATGTGAATGCTGTAGAAGTAACAAGTTTGATTTTTTTTATTATGAAAATAAATAATTTTGTCCTCCTAGATTTCGATTTTGACCCACTGTGCAGCCGTGAGTACTGGAGGGTGTAGCACATACATACAGTGCAGTGAAAAAAAAGGAATCGGTCATTATCGGTGTTTGAGTTTGTACCAAGTTCCTCCTATCAAAATGTTGATGTTATTGGCCCTTCACATGTGGCTACCTCTCAGAGCATGCTAGGATAGTCGTCGTCAGCCGATACTTCTATATTTCTTTCCTGCAGTTCGAAATGTTTTTGTCCACTCGATGGAAATGTCGTTGGTGACCTTCCGTTTCTCAAGAGCATAATTGAAGTCAGAAGGGCAGATGACCTAGATGTACGCTGTAAAACAACAATCAACCACCTGTAGGTGATTCTTATATTTTATGATTATTTGCAAAATTTTGTAGAAAACATAATTATATATGGAACATTTAAAAATCACTCAGTATGCCTTCCTTCGGGCCGGTGGGCCCGTGTCATAAATTTATGGCATGTTAAAGAACCTTCTACTAACTACATTTGTGTGAAGCTAAATTCCTAGGTTAGATTTGATTAACACACTCTAAGTCCCAACCGCCAGGTTCTGGTTGTGGAGGCATCTAGTAGCCAAGTTTGCGACTAGGTGTCGTTGACGGTAGCATAAGCAGGAACTACTTCAAAATTTATTGTCTGCATCCTTCCTGAATTGCAGATCACACACATTAATACAGCCATCACAATTAACACCGGTTATCAGACAGATTCTACACACACGCCCAAAGTCCACGGGGCTACATGACCGCGTTGTCGCAGCCCCTAAACTCAGGAACTAACCAAACATATATGTTATCACAATGGTATATTTACTCCAAATATGCCTTTTTAGCCTATTTTCATTTTATGAAAAAATAGGCTTATGAGACCACCTTTTGTCCATGTGTGGTTTCCCTAATAAATTCTAAACGGCTGGAGTGATGTCAATGAAACTCGGTAAGTTCACAGCAACATGGCGGCTGTGCGAAATATTTCACCAGCATTCAATATCTCCGAAACTATTACCGATATCACCCTGAAATTTTGTACGGTGATAAAGGGCACTACTAGAAGTTTGCGTATGAGACTTTCAAAAACCTGGTACAGTAACTACAAAACCAACATGGCGGCCAAGCGAATTTGAGACTTTTAAATAGACTTTTCTCGCGATTTAATCATCCAAACGTAATGAAAATTGGTACAGCAAATGTTTTAACTTGATGGCCTATACATATAACAATCCAAAATGGCGACCATCCGAAATATTTAGACGGTTCTCAATATCTACGAATCTTTTACAGCAAACAAACTGAACTTTTTTATGTTCATAGAGACTATAAGTTTACCTTTAGGACTTACAGTAACCTGGAGATCACAAACCCAACATGGCGGCGACGCGAAGTATAAATATCTAAATGGACGTTTCTCGAGATTTAACCATCCGAGTGCAGTGAAACTTTGTACGTTAAATGCTTATGCAAATGTTAATCCACTGGCATCTAATTTATTTCAATTGTTTTCTAAACCACAAGATGGCAGCTGTGCAAAATTTTAAAATCTCGTTTTTTCTTCTTGTGTCGTAATCATGCAATTGAAGTTTGAATACCACACTTACACAATAATCTTCATGTAATAATACAGGGCCCGGCAGCATAACTTCCTTTTTTAAAATGCGCGCCATTCATTCGGTTGATGTCGTAGCGGAGCGCTAGTTGTCTCATTCGAGAGGTGGTACTATAAAGTTTTGTCCCGACACAGTTCAGTCCGAGCAGATGTTCTGTGCGACTTTCGGAGGCGCTTTAATTTAGCCCCGTTGGCCCCTATCGTTGACCGGAATTCAATTGTTACGTGGGTCACTACGTTCTGACAAACTGGAGTTCCTCGGCCTCATCGCACTTAGGGGTGATTTGGAGTGGCCGGCCCACTCTCCTGATTTGTCCTCTTGTAATTTTTTCTATAGGATTTTTTTGAAATTCCGTGTTTATGTGAACTGTCCAAAGATGCTACAAGATTTGAAGACCAACATCCAGAAAGAAATTGTCATCATAACGCCTGATATGGCAAGAGACATGACAAATGCCAGAAATTAGTTTACTCAGTGTATGGAGAATGGGGGATGTCACCTACATGATTTGATCTTCAAAACTAAGTAAACAAAACTTTATATACGTGCCTATATTATAAAGAAAAATAAAAGTTTTCTGATTCATACAATGGGATTTATTACATTTTTTAAAAAAGGAAGTTATACTGCCGCATCCTGTACATAAATAAAAATCCAACATGACGACCATCTGAAATATTTATACGGTTCTCAATATCTACCAATCTATTACAACAATCAAACTGAAATTTTGTATGTTGATAGAGGAAATTAACACGAGTAGGATATATGAAAATAGGCTGTATAGTTCTTCACGGAACTACTTTTTTTTGTTTGTTTGTTTGGTTTTTTTTCTCGATATTGTAATCTGGAAATAAATAACTTTGCGAAATGTGTTACCTTCACCCTAAAATGCGAAATACCAACGAAATGCTGGTAATAAGATTTAAAAAATATATATTTACTGTATAATTACCGTATTTCCTCGCCCTGCTTTTTGAATAAAAATTTGGTTCATAACATTTCATGGTAAACTCGTTGCGTAGAACATTTGTACTTGTGCGCCAGTCCGTCGTACACAAACTCTGTTGCTAACCAGGTGTGACCTTGTCTCTGTCTTTCCTTTTGTGCGTACACTATGCGAGAGATGGCCGGCTGGCCATTCTCACTGTAGTGTATTTCGAAACGGATATGATGGGAGCCTGAAACAGCTGAGCAGCATTGTCCAGTTTTTAAATCAGCTTATTCGAATATTACCAGACACTGAGCTACACTTCGGACATTGTTGGTACAATTATACATAAAATATTTTATCGATCGATCATGTGTCAACGCCAAGTACATTCAAATAGAGAAATACATAAATAAATTACATGCCGAAGACATGCTAGATTTATCACCGGTATTCATTTCAATAAATACGACAGAGTGGTATTACAAAGCAAGTAGATATTATTGACGACTATCCTTTACCGACAGCGGGAGCTACGCTTGCCAACGCCCAGCGTAGGGTCAACGTAAGCAGGTCTGCAAGATGTCCACCATGGATGAACATAACTTATAGATGGCCTATTTTTACTAGTTTATTTTAATTTTATTCATGTAGGAAATAGTTAAGACAAATTATTCAAATAATACATTTTTTTAAGATCGCTTTTTTCTACCCTCACATAATCGTCGCACCCCGCTTTTCTTCTACAATATTAGGTCAAAAATCTGTGACGATTATGCAAGGAAATACGGTAATTGAAATAGTTTCACTATCTGTCGTTTAATGGAAAATAATACATCTTAAATATAAATGTTTTATAAGATAAGACAGCGAAAAAGGCTCTCTGCCTACTCCACATACCAATCTGCATCTTGAAGTAGTGGGAACTATGCTCTGCCTATATTTTGATGACTTCGGTGGCATAGTTGGTAGCATGCTGAGCCTCTATGCCCCAGATCGCGGGTTCAAATCCGGCCGAAGTCGTCTGATTCTTTAAGAGCATTAAAAATCCCTCAGTATGCCTTCCTTCGGAGGGGAAGTAAAGCCGGCGGTCCCTTGTCATAGATTTATGGCATGTTAAAGAACCTTCCACTAATTACACCTGTGTGAAGCTAAATTGTATAGGTTAAGAAGGTAAACAACGCTCTTAGGTTCCTACGTTCGTTGCCAAGAGCCGACTGCGGTGACGTTTGGTAGCTAAGTTCTGAACTAGTAGTCGTTGACGGTGGCGTTTGGCAGCAAAAGTAGGAACTACTTGAAAATTGATCGTCTGCAGTCCTGACTTGAGTTAAAACAGATAACACACACTAATGCAGTCATCACAATTAACACCGGTTATCAGACAGATTCTACACACACCCAAAGTACACGGGGCTACAGGAACGCCTTGTCGCAGCCCCTAAACTTAAGAACCAACCAACCTGCCTATAATTTGGGGACAACATAAGTTAATGAGAAAAGTACTATGGTAGTCACGGAAAGTATTTGTATAGTGAATGGTAGGTTAGGTCAGGTCTTAAACACAGAAAGTTGTTTGTTAATCCACCAAATGTCTGTATATTGTTCATTATTTAACAAAATCCGTGCACTCAACCTTCAATTTTTTATTTCTCCACTTTGGAGCCTTTTATACAGGGAGCGGCCGAAAGATCTGACGGTTTGTAAATCACAACAACACAAACATTTTAAATGATACAAACTCTTTTATTACTTATAACAGCAAGGTGTACATGTCAATTAATGGAAAGCATGAAAGAACAATAGATTTTAACTGTTAAGATTTAAAGATAACGTCTTTCAAATGATGCCCATCTTTTGCCATCAACACTTTAATGTGGGTCGAAGAGGACGCGTTCCATCTCGTAACACAATTTTGTTATGGGTGAGTAATTTTAGAGCTACAGGTTCAGCCTTAAAACGTACATCGACAGGCCGTCCAAGGTCAGCCAGGACACCAGAAATTGTTGAGCGAGTGAGGCAAGCTGTGGAAACCAGTCCATGGCGGCCGACTCGTAAACAAGCTGCTGCTTTGCAAATGTCTGATCGAACAGTGAGACGAATATTCCGTTTCGATTTGCATTTTGATCCGTATAAAATGGTTATTGTCCCGCAGTTGAAGCCTAATGACTATGCGAAGCTTCAGTGCAAGACTGGAAGAAAGATGGGCATCATTTGAAAGACGTTATCTTCAAATCTTAAAAGTTAAAATCTATTGTTCTTTCATGTTTTCCATTAATTATCATGTACACCTTGCTGTTATAAGTAATAAAAGAGTTTGTATCATTTAAAATGTTTGTGTTGTTGTGATTTTAAAACCGTCAGATCTTTTCGCCGCTCCCTGTATTACTATAAATCAGGATCCCTATGTATGATAAGCATGAACTGTGGTGAAAGAGAACACAATGATTTTCAACTATGACCATTATGTATCTGAAACTAGGTTATGGTTTTTAGATCGTAGGCTTTCGTGGCCAGTGTCTAGTTTATCATCTACCCATGATTACGGCTGCTGCAATGACAGCCAAAACGTAGGGAAACAATCACCGATAAACGAGCAAGCCTAGAAGATAAACTAGGTTATGGTGTCCTGTCTGTTTTTTAAGATATTTTGTAATATTGTAAAGAGATCTATGTTTGGTAGCCCTTGTTAAACATTTTGTTATTTATTATAGCAAATACATATCCACTTTTGTGAAGTGAATCTCTTATTTCATTTATATGTTTTCCATCCACAAAAATAACTGCTTACCTACTATAATATACCTCCTCAAAACGGAAAGAAGAATCATTAGAACGTGCATAAATAAAAAGTATCAGGTTGAGGGAGTTTGGAGGATTCTCCCAAATGAAACTGTCTATCGTGAGATTAATCCAATCACCAGCACAATGAAGAAAAGAATTTCATATTTTTTTCACATCTTACGGCTTTCAGAAAACAGAATTGTACGCCAACTGGTGATGAGAAATCTAGGAAAGAAAACTGGAGGAAAATGGATCCAAGAACTCCAACAAGATCTTAAAGCAGTTGGACTCAAGATAACAGATGCTGAGGAGAAAAATAAAATTAACACCATTCTTAAAACTCACAAATTTTCTGCAGAAATGACACATAGAAAGCCTATGGAGATTTCAGATGAGTTGAGGAAATCCCGATCTGAAATAATGAAAAAGTACTGGAAAGAGCGCAAGAACCAAGCAGTACTACCTTCAAAGAAGAAGAGATTGTGGAACGACTCAAGTGGTCCAATGTGACCAATCAAGATTAATAATAATAGGGCGTTGAAAGAAAAGTGAAATTATGCAGCAAAAAAAAGATAAAAGTATCCAAAACACATGGGTCCTGCAATGCATACTTTCTGTCGAAACTCGGGGCTTTTGAAATGTAGGGTAGCGCTGCACACCGTGAGAACATGTGTATAAAAAAAATTGAGTAATGAAATTAGCCAAAGTACCTGTAGTAATGGTATCTGGAGATGATAAATTAATAGATGTTGACTCGTCCGCTGTCATAGACCCACCCAGCCATCCCAAAAAGCAACACTACTTATATAGTTGAAATGAAGTCTCTAGGAGACATCTTTCTCACGAAGTCAGGAATGCCAACCCCACGCATTTGATACTATCTCGCACCGGATATACAAAGAAACAAAAGAACGTCGATAATGTAATATACTATTGCGCCAAATCCAACTCGTCAGTCGTACTTTAACCATGGATTGTGTGACATGTGAAATTACTTCATAAATTCTATCTTATTAATGTTTTACATACAAAAACAAACCTAACCTGGGGCTTATGCCCCAGACCCCCTTACTTGTGGTGTTGTTTGAGTCTTCAGTCTTTTGACTGGTTTGATGCAGCTCTCCATGCCTCCCTGTCCTGAGCTAATCGTTTCATCTCTACATAGCTACCACACCCTACATCCGAGGCAATCTGTTTAACATATTCTAACCTTGGTCTACCCCTACAGTTCTTGTCCTCGACCCTTCCTTCCATAACTAAGCTTGCTATTCCTGGGTGTCTTAGTATGTGTCCTACAAACCTATCTCTTCTCTTCATTAGCAGTCGCCAGAAACATCTCTCCTCTCCCACTCGCCTTAATACCTCTTCGTTTGTAACCCTATCTACCCATCTGATCTTCATCATTCTCCTGTAACACCACATTTCAAATGCTTCAATTCTCCTCTTTTCTGCTGCACCAATAGTCCAAGTTTCACTTCCATAGAGCGCCACGCTCCAGACAAAGGCTTTCAAAAATGACTTCCTAATACCTAAATCTATATTCGATGTCAGCAGGTTCCTTTTTTGTAGAAATGCTTTTCTTGCCTGAGCCAACCTACTTTTTATATCCTCTTTGCTTTGTCCATCACTGGTTATTCTGCTTCCTAAGTAACAGAAGTCTCCTACTTCCTTCAGCTTTTCACCTGCCAATTTGATCTCCATAGAGGTTTCTGATTTATTTCGGCTGCATTCCAGTATTTTTGTTTTACATTTATTAATTTTCATCATGAATTCTTTCCGTAAGACGGAGTCCATACCATTCAAAAACTGATTCAAATCTTCAGGCTTGTCGGCGAAGATGACGATGTCATCAGCAAATCTCAGAGTTGAAATTATTTCTCCTTGAATCTTCACTCCCACTTTAATTTTTTCTCCAATTTCCTTCATTGCTTGTTCAATGTAAAGATTGAAAAGTATGGGTGATAAGTTGCAGCCTTGCCTTACACCTTTCTGAATACCAGCTTCTCTCTCATGTCCTTCAACTCGAATGACAGCTGTCTGGTTTCTGTATAGATTGTATATCACCCTCCTATCCCTGTACTTTATTCCAATAGATTTCAAAATGTCAAACAATTTAGTCCAATCAACGTTATCAAAAGCCTTTTCTAAGTCTACAAAAGCCATGAACGTTCTCTTATCTTTCCTTATTCTACCTTCCAAAATCAGCCTAAGACTTAGTACAGCTTCCCTTGTTCCTACATTTCTCCTGAAACCAAACTGGTCTTCACCCAACTCCGTTTCTATCTGGCTCTCAATCCTTTTGTAAATTATTCTAGACAGGATCTTTGAAGCATGAGTTATCAAGCTGATTGTACGGTAATCTTCACATCTGTCAGCTCCCACTTTCTTTGGTATAGGGATGTGTGGTGTGTGAGTGTGTCTGGTAGCAGTTGCATTGTTTATTAGTTATAGTTCATTGTTTCAGTAGACTGTGATGTGTGATTGCATGTGAGTGTGTCTGGTGACAGACTGTTTTAGTGGTAGTATTTGTTGTTGGTGGAACTTAAGTATTTTTTCGTTAGTAGAATTTTGGTATTTAATTGTTAGTACGGTAGAGGGTTAGTATTTTTGTTAGTAGAATTGCTCTTTACTTATTCTGAAAGGGAGTAGCAGCCTTTCAGAATAAATCAATTCTTTACTAGTCTTATAGACAGTTAAGATATTGATAATATAAGCCAAATAATGGCTACACTGCGTCCTGCTGCACGGCTGAAAGCAACGGGAAACTACAGCCGTATGCTATTCCCGAGGATATGCACCTCTCTATGCATAAATACATGTGATGATGGCCTCCTCCCTTGTAAAATTTCAATCCGGAGGTAAACTAGTCCCCCGTTCGGATCTCCGGGTGGGGACTACTCGAGAGGGGGTTAACATCACAGAAGTGACAAAGAGGAAATCTGACATTCTACGGATCGGAGCGTGGAATGTTAGAAGTCTGCTAGGAAATGGAAGGTTAGAAAACTTAGAAAGGGAAATGGATAGGTTGAGGTTGGATTTGATTGGGATTAGTGAAATGCGCTGGCAGGAAGAACAGGACTTTTGGTCAGGAGATTATAGGGTCATTAGCACTAAATCAAACAATGGCCAAGCAGGGGTTGGCCTCATATTGAGTAGGAAACTTGGACAGCGGGTGGAATATTATGAGCAATATAGTGAACGGATTATTGTAGCAAAAATCAATACTAAACCTACCTGCACCACAGTGGTACAAGTCTATATGCCTACCAGTCAAGCTGATGATGAGGATGTTGAAAAGGTCTACGAAGAAATAGACGAAATTCTGAGGTATATCAAGGGTGATGAAAATGTTATAGTAATGGGAGATTGGAATGCTGTGGTAGGAAAAGGGAGAGAAGGGAAGATAGTAGGAGATTTCGGATTAGGTGAAAGGAATGATCGAGGAAGCAGACTGGTAGAATTCTGCACTGAGCATGAGTTGGTCATAGCTAACACCTTATTCAATAACCACAATAGAAGAATATACACATGGATGAGACCAGGAGATACAGGGCGTTACCAAATCGACTTCATTATGGTAAAGCAGAGGTTTCGAAACCAGATTTTGGATTGTAAAACATATCCTGGTGCTGACATAAACTCTGACCACAATCTGGTTATAATGAAATGCAGATTAAAGTTGAAGAAACTGAAGAAAAGTCAAAAGCCAAAAAGGTGGGCAATAGACAGACTGAAAGAGAAGGATGTAAACGAAAGATTCAAGAAGAGTATAAAGGAAGGACTAATGAAAAACCCTAAACAAACTTCAATTGCAGACGAATGGGCACTTTTGAAGAATGAAATAACAAAATCCGCAGAAGAAAACATTGGTAGGAAAGAGAGAATAGGTAGAAAACCGTGGATCACTCAGGATATACTCGAATTGATGGATGAAAGGCGGAAGCACAAGAATGTAAGAGATGAAAAGGGGAAAGCAGAATACAGACGTCTGAGAAATGAGGTTAACAAGAAGTGCAAGGAAGCGAAAGAAGAATGGTTGAAAGAGAAATGTGCTGGTATAGAAAATTGTCTGAAATTAGGAAAAGTAGACACAGCTTATCGAAGGATTAAGAATACTTTTGGGGAAAAGAAGACTAAGTGCTGTAATATTAAGGACACAAATGGAAAGCCTCTAACAGATGGGGAAGAAAAGGTTGAGAGATGGAAAGCTTACATAGAGAGTTTGTATAAGGGAAAGGAGATTGAGAATCATGTAATGGAAAGGGAGGAGGAAATTGATGAGGATGCGAAAGGAGATTTAATATTGAGATCAGAATTTGATAGAGCTTTGGAAGACTTAAGCAGGAACAAAGCACCAGGCATAGATGATATACCGATTGAGTTGCTACGCTGCATAGGAGATGAAGGTCTGATCAGGTTATTTCACTTGGTGTGTAGGATTTATGAGACAGGTGAGGTACCCCCTGATTTCAAGAAGAATGTAATCATCCCTATACCAAAGAAAGTGGGAGCTGACAGATGTGGTACTAGCAGTAATTTTCGGCCAGGCAGTACTTTACGTGTGGAATGGTGAATTTTGTGTGCGACATGTTGGTAATGTAGTCACATGTCCGTCTGTCGAGTGTCCAAGATGGCGTCCGTAGTGAAACGAACACGATAAAAATTCTTTATTTTCGTAACATTATTGAGGTGCGTCAGTTGTAGTTGAGATTGTGAAACGACTCCCAACAACTCCGAAAAAGGTATGTAAATCATAAATCCTATATTTTCAATAATATACCTCGTTAAAAGTTACGAAAAGGCATGTTCTCACGGCGTGCAGAATTACCAAATGTAGTGCTGGAGAAGACTCTTAAAGATACCGTAGACTGATCAAGTCCCAAATAAGAATGTTCTCAGAAGAGCAAATTAGCCACGCAACTTGGTTGAATCCTTAAACAGCTTCGTTAGTCACTTGATTCGACATTCTGACTGGTCCACCACCTTATTCGAAGGAAAATTGGAAGGAAGAAGGAGCATAATTTATCAAACAGCATTAAAGGCAAACACACCTATTGTCACTTGAAGCCTCTGGCCAAAGAACTGAGATGATTGGACCCCACCAACGTAATGGTTGAGGAGATGAAGAGAACAGATAGGTATATAATACTAGAGCTGTCGATTTACGGTAATTGAGCCGGTTAAAATAGTAGTGTGGTGTCGGAAAAGTAATTGTTTTGTGCAGCGCAAACCTTGTGTATTGTATTATTATATGCCATTTGGTGCGCTGACATTAGCTATTGTAAGATTCACAGATCATTAAAGTTAGCTGAAGCTCATGCCTTGGCTTCGGAGAGATATCAGCGGTAATATCTCCTTAATTGCTTTCTTCTTAACTGAGGAATTTGCCCACCGCTTTTACAAACAATAGGACTGGACAGGCTATTATTGTCGTATTCCTGAAGTCTACAAGTCGTCGGTGGAACTAGAAGATGACTTTGCAGACCTTCTACAATGGTGGAAAATATTTTCAATCCAACTTCCACATCTGGCACGCATAGCGTAAAAATGCTTTGCATTCCAGCTACTTCAGTTCCGTGTGAGAGTGTGTTCAGTGCGCTGGAAATAGTGTCACTAGGAGAAGGGCAGTACAGTATTTACAAGGGAACCGTCCATACGGTCATATCGAAACCGATAATGATATTTCGTAGAGATGGAGGAAACCGTAAATTAGCGATGTGCAAAAAATTAGCTGCCATTTCGAACTGGAAGGTCCTGAAATCAGCACTGAGATTTCTATTAGGATTGCACGCGCTAGCTTATAGCTTGACGTGGACATCCCTGGTGACCAGCTGAAGCGTGTGCGTCACCTTGAGCGCTCTGTGCTAGGCGGTTAAGACAACATGTTCCTTTGCGAGAGCAGTCATGAATCCGGCTAATGTTCTAGACATCTAGAGTATGCATTACGTTATTTCCTTGAAAGAGGGTTCTCTTCTTCCCGTGAAATAACTTCACAAGAGAGGGAGATGGGTCGACATATGATCGAACTAATTGAAAATCATCCCATGGGTGCCAGCATCATCTCCGAGTCGTGTCTGGAGAGAAATAGTGACAGTGAACGTGATAATGGAAGCAGTGACACCTCATCTGCATTACCTGAAAAAGAAGGCAGCCCACCATTGACAGGTACAAGAGGAGTTACGGATCCGAGTTTGAGCCCCGAGTATGATTCCCGTCAATCCAGTGAAGAGACACCGCAGTAACCTGACAAATCTTGTGGTTCAAGCTATGCTTCCAGTCCACAGAAGAAAGTGAAACAAAACTGTAGATCTTGCGTACAATAGGAAAGCTGTAAATTTGTGGTTAAATAAGAGGGGTAAGAAGCGGCTTTCATTCACCACGGTTCACAAAACTTGTTATAAGGTGACGTTACTACGACAACTGTACAAGTGGAAGAACCTATTAGAATCTGAATCAGTAAGTCCCACTGAACACAGGAAATTGATGCATACGAAATTATTTTCTCGCTTTGAAGAAGCAAGAAGGCTGAAGCGGAATGTATGCGATGAAGACCTGCAACTGTGGGCCTTGGAAATTTTAAGAGAGATTTCAATGGGGTGAACTAATTTCAGCACATGTAGGCTACTAGTTGGTTGAGTCGTTTTAAGAAAAATTATAGAAAAAAAAGTAGAAAAATCACGAAATTTGTATCCCGTGCGTATCTGCAATAAGAAGACGAAAAATATTAAGTCGCAAAGAAATTTGTAGAAACAGCTACAGAGCGATTTTTAGACTAGACCCCTTCTTCAATATACAATACAGATCAGAGTGGTTTCGTGCACGAATGAAAGCGAAAAGGACTCTTATCGTTTGTTGGTGAGAAACATATAGAAACAGTTACTCAAACAGTTCATGCACTCAACCATTCGTTCGTACACAATTATGCCTACATTATTAGTATGGACGGTAAACTTTTCCCGAAATTATTCATTGTACTACAGGAGGCAACTGGAACTTTCGGTCCAAGAGTTTCCAAAGAAATGTTTCATGCCAGAAATATAATTGTAACAGCCACAAAATCAGGAAAAATGGGGAAAAAGAAATTTAAATATTGGTTTAAAGAATCCTTTTTCCCATTTGGGGAAGAGAAGACTGTTTGCTACTGTTAGATTCCTGGACTACCGTACTTATAGTGATAAAAGCTGTCTTGAAGACATTCCTCCAGGCAACAGTTTAGAAATTCTCCAGATTCCTCCCGGAACTGCAGGGAAAATACAGCCCTTGGATAAGTTTTTCTTCCGGCAATGGAAAGCTTTGTGTCGCCGTTTAACAGACGTTGTGTCGGCTTGTAAAGATGTTCAGTTTGTTGTATATCAGAGAAACAGCGTACTGAAAATGCAATCCTTCATTCATTTTCAATTTTCTTCCCCATGGTTCAAGGTCATGGTTAAATATTTGTGGTTCGCAACCAATTACACAAAGCAGAGACCTAACGAGTTTGCAGTGCCTGCGAAATATTGCCTTCAAATAAGTAAGGAAAACTGTGAAGAACAGTGTGGCCTCAAAGTTCATATTCGTTGTGCATGGTGCCAAAAATATTTCTGTTTTTATCATGCTATTAACGAACCTCATTTATGTTTCACATTCCTTCCCTAACAATGAAGTGTCCTTGGTGCATGGTAGCCTGCCAGTTCGTTCTCTCTCTCTCTCTCTCTCTCTCTCTCTCTCTCTCTCTCTAGCACAACTGCAACTCAACTCTGCTGTGCAAGTGTTGTCCAGTAGTTGCGTTGTCACACGGATTTTGTATCAAGATTTCGATACGTTCCAGTTCGAAATGGCAGCTAATTTTTTGTACATCGCCAATTTATGGATTCCTCATCATCTCGACGAAATATCACTGTCGGTTTCGATATGACCGTATGGACAGTTCCCTTGTTAGTACTGAGCATGTCAAAAGTCCTGGAGCAAAGAAGTGTGACTGTAAGTAACTGTGAACTTTTACTCAAACTCGTGTCATTAAAGAATAAATATTCAAATATATTTTAAATAATATAATTAACTTAAATGCTTTTGAATTTATTTATTTACTAGCGGATAGTGCCCGGCTTCGCCCGGTGGATTTGTTTTATGGATGATGAATACTACTACAGAACTGGCACATAATTCTTAAACTATAACAGAAAAAATATATATATATTTTTTTGTGGTGGTAGTGCGAGTGATAAGTAGTACAATATAATGGACATAACATTCAGGTCATTTTCCCGTAGTGATAATAATAATAATGAACAGGGAAACGGCTATTTACTAACTACAGTACTGACACGTGTAATTTACAAACGAATTGAAAAAAGGGAATAGAAAGAGGAGTTAGTGAAATAAAGACACTGCCTAGGGTCTATATCTCATTGGCTGTTAGAAAAGTAGAGGCCAATAGTGTCGACTTTCGTAGTTGGAAAATAATCAGAGCACTTTAGAAAACTTTGGCTGTCCGGAGCTCCTGACGTAGCAATAGTGTTATTTATCGCCACATAGCACTCAATAATAAGGATTGGAACATATGAAAGTAAATTTGAAAGCACCTACGCTTATTGCAGCTGATAACCTCATTGTACTGCACCAACACCATTGTACTTATCATCATCATCATCAATGTCCCACTCCAGTCGCCCGGGTGTGGTTAACAAGCCTCTTCCACTCGTTTCTGTCCTTCCACTTTTCCTGCTCCATTACTTCCTCCACATCCAATCCAGCTTCTCCGATGTCCTTCTGAATCTGATCCATCCATCTTCTTCTTGGTCTTCCAACTGATCGCTTACCCTTAACCTCTCTTTCCAACTCCCTTCTTGCCGCTCGTTCCTTTCCCATTCTCTTCACATGTCCGAACCATCTCAGTCTTGCTTTCCGTATCTTCTGTACTAACGGTTCCACATTTAGCTCTTCTCTGATTTTAACATTTTGAATTCTATCTCTTCTTGTCTTTTTTACAGATGTTCTTAAAAATTTCATTTCTGCTGCTTGGATCTATCTTGTCTCTTGCTAGTTACCAGCATTTCCAGTCCGTATGTTACAATTGGTATGAAGTACTGTTTATATAGTGTTAATTTCGTTCTCCTGGGCACTTTGTCATCCCATAAAAGCTCTCTGACTTGATGATAGAATGTTGTGCTTTTACTTAGTCTGTTGTTAATTTCAGGGTTGATTTCATTACCTCCGTTAACAATGCTACCCAGATATGGGAACTGTTCCACATTCTCTAACCATTCTCCATCTATGTTCACTTGGCTTCTCTTTTCCTCTTTTCCACAGTGCAGGACTACAGTTTTCTTTTTACTAATTACCATTCCAAACTCCTTCAGCTTTTCATTCCAAATGTCCAATCTCCTTTGTACTTCCTTTTCTCCCTCTCCCCAAATCACCACATCATCTGCCTTCACTTCATCACTACTGATACTCTGTTTTACACGTTTTATGATTTCATCCATCAATATAACAAATAATAATGGTGACAGTGCACTTCCTTGCTTGAGGCTTTTTTTTGTATAGAATGTTTCAGAATCACCACTACCCACTTGTACACTGCTCTTACTCTCATAATACAACATTTTTATCTTGTTAATTAGTGATTTTGGTACATTCCTTTTCAGTAGGCATTCCCATACATATTTTCTTTTAACTGTATCATAGGCTTTTTCCACATCCAAAAATATAAAGATGATTTCTTTGTTCATTTCTAGATGCTTTTCCATTATCATTCGCACTGCAAATATCAAGTCTATTGTTGATCTATTCGGTCTAAAGCCATACTGTTCTTCCTCTAACTGAGGTTCTATTATATCCCTCAGTCTCTTGCCTATGACTTTCTCCATTATTTTTAGCCCATGTGATAACAATGTTATACCTCTATAATTTTCACATTTCTTCCTATTTCCTTTCTTGAACAGTGGTACAATGCTTCCTTGTTGCCAATCTTCAGGTATCCTTTCATCCTTCCATATGGCATTTGAGGGTTCGGTATAGCCACTGTAGTCCAATGCTTCCTGCTGCCTTAATCATATCAGCATTGAATTCGTCTTTTCCACTTGCTTTACCTTTGCTCATTGCTTTCACTGTCCTTTCAAGTTCCAACCATGTTATTGGGTTCTCTTCTTTTTCTCCATCTATTTCCATTTTCTTATCTCGTTCTTCCTCTGGGAAGTCATCCCCATTATAAAGCTTTTCAAAATACTTAGACATCACCTTCTGAAGACCTTTTTCACCATGTACTATGTCTGTCCACCACCGGGTCTCCTTTTCCTTAACCTTTGCTTTTGTTTTCCCACATACCTCAACTGCTGCTTCAACAAATGTCTGTCTGAAATTGTTCCACTCTTCTTCTCCACTTTGTGTTTCTGTGTTAGGCAGCTTCATTTTTATCCTATCTTGGAATGCTATCCTTTTGTCCTTCTCTCTCTAATGCCTTGATTTTTTCTTGGTCTGCTCTTTTCGATTTTATTACTCTATACAGTAGTTTCTGATTTCCTCTACTATCTTGCTCAATTTTGTTGGTGAACTCTCCCCAGCATTTCTCTTTTTCTTTCCTGATACTCCTTTTTACTTGTAGTTTTAATCTTTTGTATTCCACATGTAACCTTTCTATCTTATCCTCATCTTTCTAATACGTTTTTTGCTTTTCCTTATCCATTTCTTTCTTCACCTTGTTCCTTTCTTTTATTTCTTGCTTTATTTTGTCTGTCCACCACCGGGTCTCCTTTTCCTTAACCTTTGCTTTTGTTTTCCCACATACCTCAACTGCTGCTTCAACAAATGTCTGTCTGAAATTGTTCCACTCTTCTTCTCCACTTTGTGTTTCTGTGTTGGGCAGCTTCATTTTTATCCTATCTTGGAATGCTATCCTTTTGTCCTCCTCCTCCAATTCCCAAATCCTGATCTTTGTTTTTTTCTTAAGTACAATTTTTCCTACTCAAAGGATTTCAAATGTCGGTTTGTACCTCCCTACGCCCCTCATCACGAATGGTTCAAGAAGAGATCAGCCGGTATAGTTGGGATGGACAGTATGGTACTCTCATCAATTTTGTGATAACCGAGAATGGGGAAGATACGGGGTATTCAAGTTCCTCTTGTCTCTTATTCTAAATGTACGGAATTTTTACTCGTTTTAAATCCACTATTAATAACCTGTGATCACCTCCCATACTTTCACTGAGGATATTGGGAAGGTTCTCCAAAATATCAGTGGACAGTGTTACTCCTCGGGTTCCCTAGGGTAAGTATGTAAAAATTTGGTTCAGATCGGTGCCAAAGGGGCTAAATGCAGGGAATGGATTGGTTTGTCCGAAATTTGAAGTGGACTGTTACCCACACTGTTCCAAAGTGCAAGTATTTAGGCCCTTTGGCACAAATCTACAGGGTTTCACCGATCTGAACCAAAATTGGTATACTTACCCTATGTAACCCTGCGGGTAACACTGTCCACTTTAAATTTCAGACAGACCATTCCATTACCTGCATTTAGGCTCTTTGGCACAAATCTACACCATTTCACCGATCTGAATCAAAATTTGTATACTTACCCTTCGGGTAACTCAGCCCACTTTAAATTTCGGACAGACCAGCTGTGAAAGGAGAATCTGATACCACCCGCAAGGCTTTGACGCAAGGAGTCGCTATGAAGTTTGATAACCTCTCAACACAAGTCATGTCAACCAAGGCCAAAGTCTAGAGTAGTGGGGGAAACGAAATCTCTTAATGGACGTATAAAACGCATGAAATAACTAATTACAGAGTTTACATAGGGGATCGACGCTATGCAAATGCTATAATTATTATGAATATGAGGTAGTTTGAAGATAATTTAAATGAGTAGATACTCCGTAGAAGGATTTAAACAGTAGTAATTGTCATTATGTGTGAATGACATGGATATTAATCGATCGCATCACCTGGAGGAGTGGGGAAGGCTTCGACAGGAAGAATTACGCGCTCAGCTGAGCGATTATTTTGTTCGGAATCTTGTCTTCAATACTCAGAAGTGAAGTGAAAGTATTCTTTATAATGTGCTACTTACAGAAAGCAAGCCCGTCATGCTAACAGCAGAAATGGACTTAGAAATTTGAAGCAAAGTTTTTCTACAGTATCTCTACTTAGTATAAAACTAAGTCCCCGATTCTTGGATGTTACGGGTAAACTCGAGAACCACTGGATGGATTTTGATGCGGTTTTCACCGTTCTGTAACGGATATCTCGAGGATGATTTCTGTAAAAAATAGCTTATGATCAAAGGAAGCTGAGCAGTAACGATTTCAGTGGAAAAGTTGAAAAAATACCTGGCGTCCGAGCGCTTTGTAAGCTTACGCTGGGCAAACCGTTAAAAATAGCTAAATACTATGAGTGTAAGAATTGTTCAGCATGAAAAGTTCTACAAAAAAGTCCGCGAGACCATATTGTTACGGCTGTGAGTTTGTTTTGTCGCCTGGCCGGTTGAGTCACAGCTACCCCGGGCACTTCGGAGGTGAGGAACTTGCTTTGCAACCAGCACATGAGGACATCACCGCACGACGAGTAAGGCTGAGAGAGGACGTCATCGTTCCCGCCAGGACGGAGGTCAGCGCTGCCGTAATTGTCGACGGAACTGCTGAGGGAGTGGCGGCTGTCATCGAGCCAAAATATGAGGACATCCATACAAAAGGATTGCTAATTGCCAAGACCCTCATCAACACGACGTCTCGGCCGTACGTCCGCCTGTCCAACCTGAACGACTACGACATTACGGTTCACTGGGACACCAACCTAGGAGTCTGCGAGCTCGTTACCTGGATTGCCCGCATCACAGATACGACGGACGGACACCTGCAGACGGACAACCGAAGAAGACGCGCACTGCCAGAAGAACTACAGAAGCTGTACCAAGGATCCCAGGACCAGCTAGACGAGGAACAATCACGCCAACTTCAGGACCTGCTACGCGAATTCCAGGATGTCTTCTCCGTGGGGAGCAAAGACTTCGGCAGGACAAGCTTGGTCCAGCACAGAATCGACGTTGGGGGCAGCGCACCGATTAGGGCCCAGGGCCCCATTCCGACGTGTCCCGCTCGCCAAGCAAGCTGAAGTCGACCGGATGGTGGAAGAAATGAAGGAGCAAGGAGTGATCGAGCCATCACATTGTCCTTGGAGTTCTCCGGTCGTGCTAGTGAAGAAGAAGGACGGTTCCACCAGGTTCTGCGTGGATTACAGGCGGGTGAATGACGTCACGAAGAAGGACAGCTACCCTCTACCCCGGATCGGCGACACCCTGGAAACCATATCAGGGTCAAGGTGGTTCTCCACCTTGCATTTGAAGAGTGGCTACTGGCAGGTGGAGGTCCACCCTGAGGACCGCGAGAAAACTGCGTTCTCTGTGGGCAGCGGGCTCTGGCAGTTCACCGTCATGCCATTCGGTCTGTGCAACGCCCCTACGACTTTCGAAAGGCTAATAGAGTCCATTCTGAGGGAACTACACTGGAAGACCTGCCTGGTCTACCTAGACGACGTCATCATTCTGGGGAGAAGCTTCGAGGAGCACTACAGCAAACTGAAGGAGATCTTGATGAAGCTACGGGCTGCCCAGCTGAAGTTGAGCCCCAAGAAGTGTCAGCTCTTCCAGAAGCAGGTCCAGTACCTTGGGCATATCGTCTCCGAAGAAGGGGTGCGCACCGACCCAGAGAAGACCGCAGCTGTGAGGGAGTGGCCAGTTCCGAAGGGCAAATTCCAACTACGAAGCTTCCTGGGACTCTGCACTTATTACCGTCGCTTCGTGAGAGGATTCGCCGACATCGCCAAACCACTGCATCGACTGACTGAGAAGGACCAACTCTTCACGTGGACAGCAGAATGCCACAGTGCCTTCGAATAACTCAAGCAGGCTCTGTGCACCGCACCTATTCTGGCCTACCCCAGACCTGGAACAAGGTTCATCGTCGATACCGATGCCAGCGACTTTGGTATAGGGGGAATCCTGTCGCAAGTAGTGGACGGCGAGGAGAGAGTAGTGGCCTACTTCAGCAAAGCCTTGTCAAAGCCAGAAAGGAACTACTGCGTCACCAGGAAGGAGCTGCTCGCCATCGTGAAGACCATTGAACACTTCCACAAGTACCTGTGTGGGCAGGAATTTCTCATCAGGACCGACCATGCAACCCTGCGGTGGCTCCTGAACTCCAAGCAGCCCGAGGGTCAACTCGTGCGGTGGTTAGAGAGGCTTCAACAGTACAACTTTGAGATCCAGCACAGGGAAGGCCAACTGCATTCTAACGCCGACGCCCTGTCATGAAGACCGTGCCCCGAAGACTGCACCTTCTGTACCAGAAGGGAGGAGAACACCGGGATACAGTGCCGAAGGACTACCGTGGAACTTCAAGGGAGCTGGAGCCGCGAATCTTTCATGCGGGCACAAGCAGAAGATGATGACCTGGGACTGATAGCCGAATGGAAGAGGGCCTGTGTCCCCAGACCCGGGTGGAACATTGTGAGTGACTGCAGCCCAAAGTTTAAGTCCTACTGGGCGCAGTGGGACTCGCTGTTTGTAAGGGATGGCCTCATCTGCCGTACCTGGGAGAGCACCGACGGGGAGACATCTTGAGAACAAGTCGTCGTTCCAAAGGCTATGATGGAGGAAGTCCTGAAAGAAGTTCATGGAGGATCATCTGGTGGACACCTAGGGATAAAGAAGACCCTGGAGAAGCTGAGAGAGCGGTTCTACTGGATCGGATGCCGAACAGACGTGGAGAACCACTGCGCGAGGTGCCACGATTGCGCAGCCAGCAAGGGCCCAGGACGAAGACGATGGGATCCACTGAAGACCTACAACGTGGGCGGCCCCATGGAGAGAGTGGCCATCGATGTTGCTGGGCCATTCCCGTTGAGCGAGGCAGGGAACCGCTACATATTTGTCGTCAGCGACTACTTCACCAAATGGCCAGAGGCATATGCGCTCCCTAACCAAGAAGCCGCAACGATCGCAGAGACCCTGGTGAACGAATTCGTCAGCCGGTACGGAGTACCCCTGGAGCTGCACTCCGACCAAGGGAGGAACTTCGAGTCGCAGGTGTTCCAGAACCTATGCCACCTGCTGGGAATCCGGAAGACAAGGACGACGCCGCTACACCCTCAGTCCGACGGGATGGTAGAGCGATTCAATCGCACCATCGAGAACCATCTCCGAATAGTCGTCAGCGAGCACCAAAGGGATTGGGACAAACATCTTCCACTATTTCTCCTGGCCTACCGCGCCGCCGTGCTTGAAGCCACTGGGTACACACCAGCCGGGCCATGTTTGGGAGGGAACTCCGTCTACCTGTCGATCTTGCCTTCGGCCGACCTGGGAATGGTCCGATCCCGGTAGCCAGTATTGTCAAGAACTGGTCGACCAACTGGAGGACATGCACGCGTTCGCGAGGAGGAAACTGCGGATCGAGACTGGCCGAATGAAGACCCGATACGACCAGCAGACGGATGCCGGCGGATTCCACGAGGACGACCTGGTCTGGCTCTTCAACCCATTACGGAAGAAAGGCCTGTCACCCAAACTGCAGAAGTCCTGGGAGGGCCCGTACCGAGTCGTGAAACGGATCAACGATGTCGTCTACAGGATCCAGTGGAGCCCGAGGGCGAATATGGAGATCGTACATCGAGATCGCCTGGCAGCCTACGGAGGGACACAGACGGACCAATGATTGATCGGGACGATCAGCCTTTTAGGAAGGGGGTGGTGTTACGGCTGTGAGTTTGTTTCATCGCCTCGCCGGTTGAGTCACAGCTGCCCCGGGCTGTGCTCTGCCTCAGTGTATTACGTGCGCCTTACGCAACAGGGCTACTAGGACAAAGGGATGAACCACAATATTCGTGACCCAGCCAGTGATGGAAATCTTGAGAAGCCGTGAATCCTGGACGGGTCTAGAAGCATTTATTGAGTCACCAGCCTGCTATATAAGAGCGACCTGGCAAGCGGGGTGGACAGGTTTTTTCGAGCTAGTGCTAGCTTTTATCTTGAGCGACAGTTGTGGGTGAAGGAGTGTGAAGCCTACGGAGAAATTGTGTCTTGAGCGAGTGTGTTTTCCAGTGCAGCAGAGGTTAGTGTGGTGAATTGCGAAAGCACCGGGGGCTGTTTCCCTAGCCAGCGGACAGCGAAGCAGAGTGTAGTGGTGAGTGACCGGCTATCGTAAATAACGGTAGCTTGCGTATTCAAGGAAGTGTTGCAGGTAGTTCTATCGAGGCCACCGGTCTCATTAGGAAGGGATTAACTTCTGTGGCTTCTTGACAAGTGAAAGGCAAGTGTTCCCTACAACAGGAAACTAGAGTGAGTTACTAATTGCTTGTATTTGCTATTTGTGTGGTGTACCTTTCTGGCCCGCAATAAAGCTAATTCGTTTCTTTAAAGGAATAATTTGTGTTGTGCTTCCTACCCACCGTAATCCAGTTAACGGAAGTGCCACTAGAGAGTGGCACGTAACAATATGTCTATCTTCAATACACAGGGTTGATACGCGACCGGGAATAGTCAGGGAATTTTGTAAAAAAGAAAGAAAGAAGAAAAAAGAGGGGAAAAAATTATTAAGGCTTGACAGTAATTTTTGGTTGGTATATCAGGGTGTCTACCGGTGACGAAAAAGTAGCTAATTTTACAAACGGGTAACGAAAGCCACGAAAAGTAGCTAATTTTTATGTCTGGATAGTTTGAGGTAACGAAAATTCGCTGAGGTCGGTTTAAATCATTTAAACCCGCGCCGCTAGACTCACAGATTGTGATGAAGCGATTTTCACGCAAGCGGCGCCGATTGCGTAGGCTTCTCCGTGCACGACCTCAAGGAAATGGCATACTGAGGATACCTTCAGTGGTACAGTCTACATCGGTTCAAAGTACAGTATATTTTCGGCATCAAGAAGAGAGTTTAATTTTGTGTGAAATGTTCTTCTGTACCGTATTATTCGGAAACCTGACTTTTTGCAAGACGTTTATTCGCGATAACTTCCGAAACTCGACAGAAACCTCTCATTTCTGATATTGACCTATGAATTTGGATATCTCAAATTGAAGTCCAGAAATAATGCGATATAATTTATTGTTGCGATCTTGCGAAATGATACAGTTTCGAAAGAAAATCGCTAAAATGCTCCGAAATACATAGACGACAGTATATTTTAGAAATCTGTCCGTCTCGTAAATTTGCGACATCCAGTTTGTTTAATTCGAAACTTCGTTATATTTCTATTTTTCCTTCGAACTTTGGTTCCATTGGATATATAATCTAACCGTTTATCTCGAAAACTTGTATAATTTGAATTCGAAAGAAAATGTGCCTCTTGTCGTATTATTCGTGCAATCCTCTCTGAATACTTCGTAATATCTGATTCCTACTTCGAACGTTCTTCCTCCAAAATCACATACTCAAGACGGCCGGCCGACCACACGACTTGCCTGCGGGAATCTCGTCAAACGGACCGAGATCGACGCCCGTTGCGTAAGTCATAAAACCCGTGCCCGGTCGCGAACTTGTGTCCACGAGGACAGCGGGAATCCTGTCAAAGGTGGTTGGGCACCCATCACGAAACATACCGATCCCTACTAGCTACTTTTTCCATTACCGTATACTTAAAAGTGTACGGGGAGCGAGAAGTGCATCAACCCACTTAAAAATAACAGACTACGTAGCATCACGATACTCATTTCTTCTCGTGATCCACCGTGAACTTCCAACCACAGCATAGGGACAGCGGAATCACGGCGCCGACCATTCAACATGTCCATAACTGCTCGTGAATTTTAACCATGCCCAACCTCGAGCTTGCCTCCGCCATTCTACCAGGACAGATAGACAGGCGGACAATCGTTGATTGGCCGGATGCAGTGCCGATTGCATAATATCGCTTTCTCAGAGGACAACGTGAATCTCGTAAAACGACCGAGAGCGGCAGCGATTGCGATATTTATCCGCATTCGATGACGAGTACAACTGAATTCTTGTCAAACGGACAGCAAGCGGCGCCGATTGCGTAATAATACTATATTTTCCGTACCCGACCTCAAGGACAATAGAAATCTCGTCGAACGACTAAAAGTGACACCGATTTTGTAAATCGCGATTTTTCTCCGTGTTCGTTCGTGAAAACTACAAATCGCGTCAAACTGCTGAGACCAGCGCCGATCGTGTAACGTCTCGATATTTCTCCGTACTTGACTGCGAAGACACGATTCGGTGACGATCACGTAACGTCGCATATATTTCGTGATCTTCCGCGGGGACAAAGGAAATCTCCCCAAACTGTCAAGATCAGAGCAACTTCTTAGTAATCATAACTTCTTGTACACAAGGCGGTATATTAACTGAAACAACTCATTTGATATTAAATATCTAATGTTGGAATAAAATGTATCAGTTGACAGTTTCTAGATACTTTCATTGTGATTGACTTGAAAGTACGAATTGGTGATTGATTCCCTTCTTCACAGTATTTTTTTAAAAATTGATGTTAGCAAATTAACATTTATTGTAAAAATGTGTTCCTGTTCTTATCGTAACAAACGTTATTCATTAAAGTAAGGAACTGTATTTTATAAATTTAGTTTTGTTATTTGTTTTTATACTTTTAAAGAAACGCGTTAATTTATACAGAGAGCTACATATAAGTCCGGTTTATATAGTGAAACATTGCTCGGATATTTTTTATCACTATTATTTTCATCTACTACAACATTTCTCCTCGTGTCTAAGAATAGCCTTGCACAAATAATTAGTCTAAAATCAGTTTTTCTGACTTAATCTTAATCGATCATACAGAAGAAAGTTTCCTAAAGGTAAATGCACTTTAGCTAGGTTTGCAAACCCTAAGGAACAGCGAGGTAAATGTCGTCCCTGTGGTTAATGAATTTTCTATACTTTGCTCTGGAAAATCAGGAAAGGTCAGGGAAATAAACGACTCTGCGGTCAGGGAATTTCTTAAATTTTGGTCTGGAAAAGTCAGGGAAATTTGAAATCCTGAAAGCGTATCAACCCTGAATACATCGCCCACTATACAAGTTTTTACGTTTAATTTCTTCCAACTATGTCCATTCAACTACTGAGGCGACAGTTTACGAGCTAGCTAAGGGCGAGTCTATCATCCCTGTTACAGCCTAGCTAGCGGGCGAACCTATTGTCGCAGATACAGCCAGCAGCAAACCGTCGAGTCATGTTGAGTTAAGACTTCTGAGAAGGGTGGTTGTGTTTGGAGTTTCCGTGGAAGTGCAACTCGGGGTTTCTTCATTTCGCCTGTGAAACTCAGTCAAGTTAAGATTGGACGGAAGGGGGATTTGAGTTTCATTCACCTCGCCATTCCCTGGAAGTGCAACGCTCATTTCGCCTGTGAACTTTTCGTTCCGCAAAATTCACAGTCAATTTAAGATTGGACGGAAGGGGGATTATATTATATTAAATTATACTGATTGGCATATAATTTCTACTTAGTATTAAACTGAGTCCCCGATTCTTGGACGTTGCGGGTAATCTCGAGAACCACTGAATGGATTTTGATGCGGTTTTCACCATTCTGTAAAGGATATCTCGAGGAAGGTTTCTGTTGAGAATAATCAAGGAAGTCAAGCACTAACGATTCCAGTGAAAAGGTCGACAAAAACGGGCGTCCGTGCGCTTTTTAAGCTTACGCTGGGCGAACCGTTAGAAATATCTATGTACTATGAGTGTAAGAATTGTTCAGCATGAAAAGTTCTACAAAAAAAGCCCAGGAGAGCATATCTCTATCTTCAATACATCGCCTACTATAAGTGTTTTTACGTTTTCATTTCTTCCAACAATCTCCATTCAGTTACTGAGGCAACAGTTTACGAGCTAGCTAGGGGCGAGTCTATCATCCCAGTTACAGCTTAGCAAACAGACGAGCTTATTTCCTCAGATACAGCCAGCAGCAAACTGTCGAGTCGTGTTGAGTTAAAAACTTTAGAGAAGAGTGGTTGTGTTTGGAGTTTCCCTGGAAGTGCAACTCGGCTTTTCTTCATTTCGCCTGTGAACTTTTCGTTCCGCAAAATTCACAGTCACCTCACCATTCTAAAAATACGTCTGACAAGAATTTGTTGCACATGCATCTCCATGATAATATAATTAATAGTCCAGTTAGTGAGTTTAACCCATCATGCCGAGACGTAAAACGTATATTGGTTGTTGTTAATTGACATTGAAAAAAAAGTGCTTACCACGTAATTCAATCATAACTGTTCCCGGGCGAAGCCGGGACGTGTTGCTAGTAAGAGTATACCGTATGAGAAAGAACTTTGAACATTCACGAAGGAATTACAAACCATTATTTGATGCAGCGGAAAAATAGTTCGGCATGAAACTATTATATTCATTCCAACAGTATATTATTCGAACTTGGCTCGAGGGGAATAACTACCGGTACGCAGTTCTTTGAACATGCTACCATGATTTGCTTAATCACGGGAGGAACATAACGGCAGCGCAGAACTGAATATTATGAGTGACTAAGTATTTTTGAAAATGTATATACAATATAGGAGATATAACTACAAAAGCCAACGTAAGGATTCTGCATATGACACTCTGAGATGGAATGCTATTGCATAATGAGAGCGCCTGCAACCAAGAGATTTGGAGTCAACAACCTCATCGTTTCGAAACCTGATCCAGAGTTATCCAAGGGAGATGTTCGTGGCCATTCAAGGATGTTCGAGCAGGGACGGAGAGGAGTTCGTTCTCTGGTTCGAGGATCGAAAGGGTCATTTGCAGTATGGAATCGAAGTTCAATCCACGGTAGGAATGGTGTGCTTTTCCACCCGCATATACATCTTGAAGCTATCTTAAGGTAGCTGGGAAACTTTTATTAGCTAGTGCGCCCGATCGCGCATGTTCGCTTTGAGAATCGTACGCTACGATCATTTGGAGAAGAAGCTGTGACACACAAGAACATCGAATGCACCCTATAACATGTAGATTCCTTGGGCGCAGCGGGAAATATTTTGGAACAAAATTGCATAATAAGGAACTTTTATACGGTATCTTTTGGACACCCTGGAAATTACTACAAATTTATTAAGAAATTTTGAGCATATTTAAGTTACTTTGCATATAGCAGAAAGGCGAAATTATAATTTTGCGCGACACTTGAGGCAGGAGTTGAAGCCACGCTGACTTGACACTACACTACAAGTCGAGAGTCCGTAGGGGACAGTACTATAAGTCGCGAGTCCGTATTGGACATGTGCTACGAGTCGTATGTGATAGAATATAGCGGTATTCATGTGCGATGGGGAAATCCAACTGTTATTAGTGGAAATACAAGCATCCCTGCAAATAAGGCAGTGGGGATCATTTCAATTATTATATCAAATGCATTCAAAGTGATATTTAAACTAACTTTGTCAAATTGTGAAAAATGGAAACATGCGAACTGACCGCATGGCGAAATATTCGAGCACGCCGAGAAAATCATGTCTAAGTGTAAATTTAATTGAACTGTGTTAACCATAAACTGTGTTATATTATTTGGAGGTGTTACTAACATTCAGCTGAGTGAAATGTTATATCGTGGGAGACACAAGATAAATAACACACACTTGTTAATATAAAACAAAGGTTTATTTAACACTAGTTGATACACAACGATACACAAGGTGGACTAACTTGAGCGGTCCAGAGCGGAACTGGCGTCTACAGTCTGCGGGTGCATATACACATAGTAGATGGAAGGTTCCAGATTGGAATGTTCTGGGCATAGCAACTAGAATGTTCGCGTTATCTCAAGTAAATACACAACATTTCCTCCCTCTTTTAAATGGATGATTTAGGAAACTTAATCAGGAGAGAATCCCAATGGTGGTCGGCGCTTGCGAGTACTTCTGCGGGGAATAAAAGGGGTTTGGGAAATAGGTTTACAGGTGTGGCTGGTGGTTTTTGGACTGTTGCTGGTGTCTCGGTGAAGCGAACTCGTCTCAGGCTCGGTGGCTTGGTTGCGTGGTGGCTTGGTCGGTTGCGTGGTGACTTGGTCGGTTGCGCGGTGACCTGGTTGGTTGCGCGGTGTCTTGGTCGGTTGCGCGGTGACCTGGACGGTTCTGGTCAAGTTGAGTCTCGTGCGGAGATGAGGGTACCTTTGCCCCGTTGCTGTCATCGTTCTACTGGCGTAAGCGATTGGACGTTCTTGCCCGTTGCTGAGCCGGTGTGACAGTACTGCGCCCAGGCCGGTCTTGCTGGCGTCCGTGGCCAACAGGAGTGGTAAAGTTGGGTCATACTGCATGAGTACCTGGGGCGAGGTTAGGGCGTTCTTGATGTCTTTGTATGCCCTGTCGCCTTCTGGTGTCCAGATGAGAGGGTCCTTGAGCAGCATGTCTCTGAGTGGTCTGTCTCTGGTGGACAAATCAGGGATGAAGGAGCTGTAGTAGGTTGCTTTACAAAGGAACAGTTGGAGTTCTTCTGTTGTAGTCAGTTTCGGTGCATCACGTACAGCTCGGATGTGTGCATCAGACTTGTGGATGCCTGACGCATCGATTTTGTGGCCAAGAGCTTCCAGGGATGTTTGAGCGAAAACGCATTTGGCTCTGTTGAGCTTGAGGTTGTGTTGCCGAAACCGTTCCAGAGTGGTGCTGAGGGCCTGCATCAGTTTTTCAAAGGTATCAGCAAAACCTATACTGTCATCGAAACAACTTAAGATGTTTGGGAGACCTTGCAGGACTGTGTCCATTCGCCACTGCCAGATAGCCAGATAGCGAAGCTATCATGAAATGGCGCCATGTCACCAGTCGGATGCCCCGCCACGAGGTACGACATATCTATTCAAGCCTCATCGTTAACGGCGCCAACTTTCTGAATCTCGCTCTGGTATTCTAGTTTATTTGAGGCCCCATCGTCAACGGCGCAAAATACTATACCCGAAATTACCGACCCCTTACCTGTTGGAATCCCTCGATGGTAGCTGAATCGCAGAACCTGAAAATCCCCGGCTAGAAAAAAAAACAGATCTTACCGACAAGTGCAGGCAGTAATTGGGTGCAAGTATTCCTAACAGAGGTGGCATTAAGTAAAACCAAAGCATCAAACAAGACTGCTCCTAAAACACGAGAATCATGAAAAAACAATCATCATCTCAAGAGCGTGGGGAACTCTAGAAACACCTAGCAATGGCCCTCTTAATGCGAACTCTTATTTCCTCTATAAATCACCACACCGCTCGATTAAAAGGAAATAAAAAATTTATTCAAGAATGGAATTGACTGAAAGTCCGTCGACGACGTCCGAGAATGGACACAAAAATAATACTCACTTGAAATGCATTGATAAAAATGCAGCAAAACGCAACGTTAAGTCCCCATGGATTAGACTGCATATATATGACCCTAATCTTACAACAAGATTCAATTATGATCCAACAACGAAATTATATAACCCTAATGGAACATCTCCACGGTTCTTCCAAAATTAAAATATTATTACGCACATAAATAATACCTTTATATACATATATACAAGATATTTGTACACCCTTAAGTGTAAACACCACTAGCTTGATATTCCTGCACCCATCATGTGTGCTTTTGTCATAATTCGTTACTTTAGCAAATTCAAGTCTTAATCAGGTTCATCAACCGAGCAAAGTTGAGAAGAAATATAATCTTAATTTATCTATAATTCATTAATTCCAATCGTTATTCTGAATTATTATTATCTTTCTTAATTATATCTGCTTAATTATCAATATTCATACTTATTATTTAAGTATTTATTTATAGCCTAATCGCAGGAATAATTAACTGGGGATGACAAGAGAACATTAGGAGGCTTCACTATTAGTTATCCATAACTGGAATAACCAATTCATCAACTAACAACAGTTATGAATACATTGAAAATTATGTTCATCCTTAAACATCATCAGTATGGCGTAGTTGAACTAAGATACTGTATTCATTTCATAGCCAGACATGACATCGACGATTGCTTATTAACTGTGGCTAATACCACCAACTTCACGAAGAATATTTCTTGAGTACTTCAATATATAATTAGTACCATTAACGTTCACAGATGTTCAATACCCATATATCATCCTCATGGAGATTACCTATCTAGTTCTGTGTAGGCTTTTGCCTATCAACAATATTCCGTTATATAACTTCAATGCAATGCATTCAATTCATATATGGATCGTCAGTATATTCCACTGGCCTACAAAAATTCTTGCCTCACAAAATTATACTCGAAGTCACGTATATCGTAAGTATAGCCTACGCCTCCACTTAACATTAACCCTGGGATTAGTGTAAAAAAATGAATGTTCTTTCTTAAATTCTCATGCCAATATAAACTGCGTAGAAAACTCATAAGAGTGAACTAACATCAAGTATATCAATCCTAATTGAATTTAGTAATGACCTACATGTAACAAAGTAGACGTGGTAACGAAAAAGAAGTCGAAATCGATCACTCTAAATAGGACCATTCCCCTCATGTGAAACACAATGTCCGAACTGGTTCTACACCATGAATCTAGGTAACGACTCAAGTTAGCAACTATTGATCTATTAGAATCCAAAACGATTACTGATCCTTCACAAGAGAAAAATCCCAAATCCAATAGAATGATCAACATTCACATCCTGTAAATCCCACAAATAATTACTTCCAAAAATATCTAATTGCATTGGCGAAGTTCAGAGACCGCAACTATCGAACACGAATTATAGTGCGTCTATCAATATCAAGTCTAAGTTTGACATAAAAAATTATCAAAGTTTTGACAAAGATCAAAAATGTCTATCACCAAAGTTAACTCAACTCCACTAAGGAAAACGGTAGTTTTCTCCTAAGAATGTTCTCTTCTTTACAATTAAGAAGATCATTGTAAGTTACTGAATTTAATTATATTAATCTAAAATCAACATAGCAACTATCAAAAATTTAGAAAAATGGGTGCGGTTGTTAATCAAGCCGAAACCCGATTGAGGATGAGGTCAGACATGAAAGGAATATCATGCCTAAACGTCATTTCAATCACTCTACAAAAAGCATAAAAGATGGCAATAGTGGTCACTCTGGAATGTCGCTACTTTGCTACGCTACATAAATGTTCTTCTTTCTACCTTTTGAATCGTCGCGGAGTCGAAATTAGAGCAAAATTATGCCCTACCATCTGTTTCCACCCTATATTGTAGGACAGTATAGTTCCTCCAGGTCTCCGGCACTCGAACTAGCGACCACCAACTCTCCTTTCCTGGCTCTCAGCTGGTAACAGGATCTCTCCATCGTAGTGGAAATGGCCTCTTTCCTCCGTAGACAAGCTCCAATTCGCCCGAAGAAAGTTATACGCACGTTCACAATATCTCGACACCCGACCGAAGTCGTGGCTGACGTTCATAATAACAGCGGTTGCATGGATTCGAAAGTTCATTTCCCACATGCTTGTAAACCGCGCCGCGAACACATGGCATTGTGATTGCTCGTAATGTTTAGTACGATGCCTGGCGAGCAGTATCCATGTTTATAAATTTAGCCGAACATGGTTATAAGTTCAATCTACATGCTCAATATTCCTCCCAACGCCTTGCTTTTCAGTACGACGTATTGTGCCCAAATCTAGGAATGGGTATTCCAAGTTTCAGACACCTAGATATCAAGGGAAAGGCTGTAGCAGCTTTTGAAAGTTCAGATATTTGAATATCGCGCTACATTGCTTCTCGAAGCCTTTCGAAGGATTTTACCGATAGTTGGATGGTAAATGACGTAGCGAGTCATAGCAGAGGTGGAGGCTATTTATTGATTAAATAGTTAACCATGGAGCAGAGACTTGAGACTGGGATCAGATTACTGGCACGGCCAAATGAAAGAGAATGCAATTAGTATCAAGTAAATCGGACCAGGGATTCAAGAGATATGAGGATTTCTAGATATCAGGCGATGACGCGTCACCCTGACCGTTTTTGTATAAAAGCCAGCTGGGGCAGGAATGGGTAGCTCACTTCAACACAAGCACTTGCAGCGCAAGTTGCGTCTACGCTGAGCCAAGGCACATGGTTGCCGTATCTACGAAGAAGTACTTTTCAAATCGTGATAGTCACGAGAAGTGCTGCGCAAACGAGTTGGAACTTAGTAAGTTTCTGGTGAGGAGAATCACTGAGGTGATTGTATTTCTACAGACATTGGTGGAAATATTTATATTTCCTAAAGGACATATGCTAGACTCTGTCTAGAAAATAGTATTTTGTCACAGTCCTGTAGTAAATTAATACTTGGATGTTTAAATCCATTTTGAAGTCAGTTTTCATATTTTGTAACTATTTGACCACTTCGATCCGTCAGTACATTGAAGACTAGTCTATAACGGTGGCGTTCATTAGTCTACGCAAGGGAAACTGCAAGTTGTCTAGCGCATGGCAGATGGTGATTTTAATAAACCATGCCCAGGGAACGATCTTCAGAACAGCCGTTAACTGCTTAGACTGTCAATGTTTTTCTTGTACTGATGAGATTACAGTGAGTTATGTTACAACTGACATATTCAAGAAGAGATCACTTAGATCTGACCCTATTTCAACAAACTGTTATGGCTTTGTTAGAAGCCCATATTAAAATGGAACCACAGTTTATTCAAGCGTCGAAAGATACTACCACTATGTCTGACTAGACGATTTGTGGGTCTACAATGGCGGCCGATACAAGGATTATACGTGCTTGTCCGCTAGGGCATGTCTACGGATAAATCTGGTATAGACCAGGTTTACTACACTTCAAGACCATCAAGAAATGTAAGCCACATTTGAATTATTTTATGCCTAGCTAATTGGAACAAACTATTTTTCTGCAGATGACCAACACATTTTTTTTTGTCGTATTTAAAGCTTGTAATGATTTACGCAAGACTTGTTAGAGTTATTCTGAGCATTTTCAGCACTCAGAACAGTTTAGGATCGATGACCGAGCATTTTGAGCATTTATTTGAATATTTCATATTTTTGGGAAATCACGGTAATCAGCCGATGTAACTGTAAAAGTTAAATTTATTTTTGTTGAGGAATGGATATTTTTTCCATATTCGAAGGTTCGAACATGTGGATTCTCACATAATGAGATGATAATTAAACATATTGGAAATAAATAATAATAATAATAATAATCCACTAATAATAATAATAATAATTTTCATAATTTTTCTAAATAATTCTTGGATATTATATTTTATAATAATCATATGTATTGAGAAAGAGCCTATGAAGTAGTTGAAACATTTCTAGTCTGGAACAGGAGATTTTACGAAGGAGAGTGGTTAGCGCAAGCCCGCTTTCAACCAATATTTCAGTTCTGGTTGAACAGTTGATATTTGCTATGAGCAAAGTATATGTCTCATATAACACGGAGAGGCATGAAACGGGAAGCAATTGATATTTGTATCAAATAGGATATGTTGTATTTATATAAAATCATGACGTAAATACACTTCGACAGTGAAATGAAGCTTTTCATAAGTATGGTAAATTCACGGGTTGAACTGAATGGTAAAATAAAATAAACTTGTAAGTTTATTAATCTTCCAGTGTTGATAACAAGCAGAGGCTTGATTTATTGTATAAAATTTGGGAAGATAATTTATGTGTGTGGAGTAGTTGAATGCCATTCCCAGGTGCGCATGTTAAGTCGCAGGAATGAAGGTTTTTTCGAGCATCAATCAAATAGCAGGTTCGATGGCTCAGGTTTATAGTAGGAGTATTGGAGACACACATTTCGTCGTATGAATAACCCGAAGGTTATTTCTTTGAAACCATCAGTTCTTATTTCAACCTTGTTTACGAATTCCATTTAGACTTTGATTTTGCTAGAACCCGGATTTGTCATGATAGTAGTTTATTCTTCTTCAGAGGAAGACCTTTGCCGTTGTTGTTATTGTAATATTGTGTTCTTACACAAATAATAGAATGGGCCACTGCCAATTAAAAATAATTCTTTAACCACGAATAATTTGAAGGATATTTTCAATCCTAGTGCCATGAACTAAATGAATTCATTATAAAACTACAATTCTTATTTCCGCATTCTGTCGAAGAATTGCAAGTTGTGAAAGTTGCTAAGAATGGCCATGAATATAAATATTTTTATAATATTGTTCCCAAGTGGATAATCTAATAGTTGAATGGTTCAACCATTTATTGATAAAGTTAATGATTCAGAAATCATATATTTTGTTTGGAACTTGAAGTTCATAATCGAGTCACTTCTCGAATGTTTAATGTCAGAAGAACAATTAATTGTTGTTGTGCTTCGCACAGTTCTTCGATGCTATGCTCGATGGTCAAATACTTTTCAGATGTTATTAATATGTGTTAATAATTTGTGTTGCTTCGATGATGATAATATTTTCAACGATATATTTTTTGAAACTGGAAAACAAGTAAAAGTTTAAGAAATTCTATAAACATTTATTCTACGAGTGTTAATATCATGTAAATAGTCAAACAGTGATCTACGTTATTTCCAGTATGGACAATTCATTTTGCACTGGAGTTAAAGTTTAATAATTTTGGAACACAGTCCACAGGACTAACAATCGGACTTGTGTTTTCAAAAAGATTGTCAAATGTGTTTGGAAGATTTCTGTATATTGTGTGTAAATAAGAGTGTGGATCGCCACACGTGGATGATGCTGCTTTGAGCATTCTTGCAGTCAGATTTTAACTTTAAATAAACTGAGATAATTTTACCAGATGTGTTTCACCCAATTAAATCTCCTTCTATCCTTATTGTTGCATTGAGCCAAAAATCAGCAAAGCATTTTTATAAATTTGATGTCGTTTTTGCGATTTGCTTTAACCCATCTGGCACTCCGGGATATTTTGATTCTCGTGCTGACTGATTATTGGTAAAATGCATATGTGGTCGTGCGGACTCCGGTCTAAACGGGCACATAAAATAAGATAGAGAGAGAAATGGCGCCCAACGTGGGGACCGATTTAGACATGGTCAATCGCATGCCGAGTTGAAATTGTGATAATTTTTATAGAAATATTTTGGGAGTTGAGAGATGTCTGGTTTGGATGAATAAATTAGTAGGAAACCCAATTAGTGGGGAAAATTAAAAATTTAACTGGTTAATAATTAGAATGGGTTTGATTATTTTGATAATGGCTTAACCATTTAGGGCGTCAAGTAAATTCAGTAGTAAACGTTCGATGACTGGACATACACATTATTAGAATCCAGGTGGAGGATATTTGAGAACTTGCATATTTTTCTTGTGATATTATGGTAAATGTAATTCGTAAAAGTAGAGACTTTTGTTTTTCCATCACGTCGATATTAGGACAAATCTCATTTTATTATAGTGTTCCAATTAGCTATTCATATTTCTTGTTCTAGTTATAAGCTTGTGTTTGCCACTGTTGTATACCCCTAAGTTTGAATAATAATTGAAATTATGGAAGAAATGATGAGGATGATGAGGAGTTTGGAGGAGAGTTCGAAAGAGGCTGGACTGCGTGTAGCAGCCATTATGAAAGAAAATACTGAGGCTTTGGAAAAGAAACTTAAAGAAAATTCTGATTCTTTAGAAAGTAAACTTAAAGAAAATTCTGATAATTTGAAAGAAAATTTGAATGATAAACTTAAAGAAAATTCTGAGTCTTTAGAAAACAAACTTGAAAAAAGTTTAAATGATAAACTTAAAGAAAGTTCTGATTCTTTAAAAAGTAACTTGAAGGAAAATTTAAACAGTAAATTTAATTCAATGGAAAGTAAATTTAAAGAGAATTCTGAAATTTTGAAAATGACACTTGAAGGTAAAATGAATAAATTATGCGACAAAACACATGAGCTCGAAACTTCATTAGCTACTAACGCAAGTTTAATGGACGAAAAATTTCGCGATGCCGATCTTCGATCCCAAAGCTTAGCTGATAGGATAGAACATGGTCTTAGGAAAGTTGGTGAAGACATGGTGAAGAGATGGGAATTCTAGTTGTTCAACGTTTAACGGAACAATTCAAAGAACTTGTCATGGGAGAAATAAGAGAAGGTGTGATTAGTGAATTGCAAACTGAAATCAAAACCACAGTTGTCAATGAAATTAAAGACACACTCAAGCTGGAGAATCAAGAAGGAATCAAGGAGATTAGGGAATCTTTGTCATCCCACATTGAAGTAATTGCCAGGGATATCCAAGCAACTCAGAAGGACATATCAGATATGACAGGGTCATTGAAAAGTCATGAGGCTGTTATGAACCAGATATCCATTGATGTTAAAGAAAATAGTAAAGAGACTGAAGCAATCAAGAAGATGGCAGAAGAAAACCAGAAGGAACTTGAGGCTATGAAAACTCAAATAAAGGATGAGAAACAGTCTGATCATCTGTTGAAAATGCCAAATGTAAGGGGAAAGGAACAGATGCAGATAAATCTAGGAGGAGCTAGAGAGACTGATAGACAGGATGAGGTCAGGACAGTATTTCAATCCAACCCCATAACTGTATTTAAGAATATAGAAGATAAGCCTTCTAAATTTTCAGGGCGAGATTCTGTAACACCCGTGGAATTTTTGAGAGAAGCAGGTGATTACCTGAAAGATTCTAAGATCCCTAAAGAAAGACAGATCCGAGTGATAGGGAAGTTCTTGGAAGGTCCCGCACTTTTGTGGTTCAGAGCATTTAGATCCACCCTAACCACTTTTGAGGAGTTTTCTCGTGGGCTATTGAAGAAGTTTTGGTCCCCTGAAACCCAACAGCAAGTTAGAGCAGAGTTGTATTCGAAGAGATTCTCGACGTCACAACCTACTCGATACTCTACGTACTTTTCTGGACAGCTGTCTAAACTCCAACATTTAGATCCGCCGATGCCAGATAACGAGTTGATTACTGCATTGATACGTCAATTTCCAGCAGACGTCCAGAGGACTTTGATCGCTGCTGATATCTACAATATGGAACAGTTTGATGAAGTATTACAGAAACTGGATCATACAAACGCTCAATTCTTCCATCAGAAGGGAGCAAAGAATAACAACGCTGTGTATGCTGTTATGGCTGACAGTTATTCTCAGACACCTCGAGAGATTCGAGAGGAGCGAGAAGAGAAATCGCCGAGGGAAGATTCCAATACGAGAGGATGGAACCAATACCGTAACAGATACAGTTACAAACCATATGCGAGACCGGATGGTGGTAATCGACACAACACTCGATGGAGAAGACCACGTGATACTCAAGGAAGGTACCAGGAAAGAAGATCCTATGGTAGAAATAACTATAATAACCGAGGGAATGTAGATACTCGTCAGTCCAATGAAGAGTTTAACAAGGACACAAGGAAAAATTTGGAAGCAAGACACCAAGATAACTTGCAATTTTTGGAGCAGAGGCCCAATGATCCAGGTACATCGGGAACACAACAATCCCGGGGGAATGGCAATGAAAAAAAAAACTTCGAATTCACAGTAGAAGATAGAATTTTGAATACTTTCACTTCCAGAATTATTAAATGGCAAGCAGAGGATGATGACTTAATTCAACAGAATAACGAACGAAAAGAAATGGGTACCAGAATTAGAATGCCGATCATATCATGCGAATTATTTGGTATGCCTGTCGATACTTTGATCGATACTGGGGCTATGCTTTGTCTGGTGAGTGAGAAGCTTTATATTCTGTGGAAGCTCAAAGAGAATTTAGAGGAGATTCCAGTATCAGGAATTAAGATCCAAGGAATAATACCCAATAAAATATCTCTGTGTAAAACACAATTATACTTATGTATTACGATTGGAGGACATGATTTCCGACATGTGTTTGTTGTAATGAAGGACATGGCTTTTGACATGATATTGGGAGCAGATTTCATTCAGAAATATCAAGCAGTGATAGATATGAAGACAGAGACGATCAGATTCAAGAATACCGAAGAGATTAACTTCGAGGGAAAAGAAGAGGAAGACATCGAGCGAGATGCTCAATGGTCTCTGATTTTTCATGAAGCTGAAGGAAGAGAAGTCTACACTGAGAAGGAGTCCCCAGAGCTAGGGAAGATTTTGGAAGAGTATCAAGATATTTTTGACATTAAGCCTGGTGAAACTGAAGATTTTGAATATTGTGGAAGTCAACAATAATGGAAGCTATGAAGTAGCTAATACACGAACTGGTAACATCGTGGGAACTTACAATGCATCGAATTTGAAGATATAATATTCAAGAACCAGATGATTTAATGTGTAGATAGGAAAAATAAAAATTTTTCAATTTTTATTTTTTGCTAGGTGTGGGGTGGATGTGCCCAAATCTGGGAATGGGTATTCCAAGTTTCAGACACCTAGATATCAAGGGAAAGGCTGTAGCAGCTTTTGAAAGTTCAGATATTTGAATATCGCGCTACATTGCTTCTCGAAGCCTTTCGAAGGATTTTACCGATAGTTGGATGGTAAATGACGTAGCGAGTCATAGCAGAGGTGGAGGCTATTTATTGATTAAATAGTTAACCATGGAGCAGAGACTTGAGACTGGGATCAGATTACTGGCACGGCCAAATGAAAGAGAATGCAATTAGTATCAAGTAAATCGGACCAGGGATTCAAGAGATATGAGGATTTCTAGATATCAGGCGATGACGCGTCACCCTGACCGTTTTTGTATAAAAGCCAGCTGGGGCAGGAATGGGTAGCTCACTTCAACACAAGCACTTGCAGCGCAAGTTGCGTCTACGCTGAGCCAAGGCACATGGTTGCCGTATCTACGAAGAAGTACTTTTCAAATCGTGATAGTCACGAGAAGTGCTGCGCAAACGAGTTGGAACTTAGTAAGTTTCTGGTGAGGAGAATCACTGAGGTGATTGTATTTCTACAGACATTGGTGGAAATATTTATATTTCCTAAAGGACATATGCTAGACTCTGTCTAGAAAATAGTATTTTGTCACAGTCCTGTAGTAAATTAATACTTGGATGTTTAAATCCATTTTGAAGTCAGTTTTCATATTTTGTAACTATTTGACCACTTCGATCCGTCAGTACATTGAAGACTAGTCTATAACGGTGGCGTTCATTAGTCTACGCAAGGGAAACTGCAAGTTGTCTAGCGCATGGCAGATGGTGATTTTAATAAACCATGCCCAGGGAACGATCTTCAGAACAGCCGTTAACTGCTTAGACTGTCAATGTTTTTCTTGTACTGATGAGATTACAGTGAGTTATGTTACAACTGACATATTCAAGAAGAGATCACTTAGATCTGACCCTATTTCAACAAACTGTTATGGCTTTGTTAGAAGCCCATATTAAAATGGAACCACAGTTTATTCAAGCGTCGAAAGATACTACCACTATGTCTGACTAGACGATTTGTGGGTCTACAATGGCGGCCGATACAAGGATTATACGTGCTTGTCCGCTAGGGCATGTCTACGGATAAATCTGGTATAGACCAGGTTTACTACACTTCAAGACCATCAAGAAATGTAAGCCACATTTGAATTATTTTATGCCTAGCTAATTGGAACAAACTATTTTTCTGCAGATGACCAACACATTTTTTTTGTCGTATTTAAAGCTTGTAATGATTTACGCAAGACTTGTTAGAGTTATTCTGAGCATTTTCAGCACTCAGAACAGTTTAGGATCGATGACCGAGCATTTTGAGCAATTATTTGAATATTTCATATTTTTGGGAAATCACGGTAATCAGCCGATGTAACTGTAAAAGTTAAATTTATTTTTGTTGAGGAATGGATATTTTTTCCATATTCGAAGGTTCGAACATGTGGATTCTCACATAATGAGATGATAATTAAACATATTGGAAATAAATAATAATAATAATCCACTAATAATAATAATCCACTAATAATAATAATAATAATTTTCATAATTTTTCTAAATAATTTTTGGATATTATATTTTATAATAATCATATGTATTGAGAAAGAGCCTATGAAGTAGTTGAAACATTTCTAGTCTGGAACAGGAGATTTTACGAAGGAGAGTGGTTAGCGCAAGCCCGCATTCAACCAATATTTCAGTTCTGGTTGAACAGTTGATATTTGCTATGAGCAAAGTATATGTCTCATATAACACGGAGAGGCATGAAACGGGAAGCAATTGATATTTGTATCAAATAGGATATGTTGTATTTATATAAAATCATGACGTAAATACACTTCGACAGTGAAATGAAGCTTTTCATAAGTATGGTAAATTCACGGGTTGAACTGAATGGTAAAATAAAATAAACTTGTAAGTTTATTAATCTTCCAGTGTTGATAACAAGCAGAGGCTTGATTTATTGTATAAATTTTGGGAAGATAATTTATGTGTGTGGAGTAGTTGAATGCCATTCCCAGGTGCGCATGTTAAGTCGCAGGAATGAAGGTTTTTTCGAGCATCAATCAAATAGCAGGTTCGATGGTTCAGGTTTATAGTAGGAGTATTGGAGACACACATTTCGTCGTATGAATAACCCGAAGGTTATTTCTTTGAAACCATCAGTTCTTATTTCAACCTTGTTTACGAATTCCATTTAGACTTTGATTTTGCTAGAACCCGGATTTGTCATGATAGTAGTTTATTCTTCTTCAGAGGAAGACCTTTGCCGTTGTTGTTATTGTAATATTGTGTTCTTACACAAATAATAGAATGGGCCACTGCCAATTAAAAATAATTCTTTAACCACGAATAATTTGAAGGATATTTTCAATCCTAGTGCCATGAACTAAATGAATTCATTATAAAACTACAATTCTTATTTCCGCATTCTGTCGAAGAATTGCAAGTTGTGAAAGTTGCTAAGAATGGCCATGAATATAAATATTTTTATAATATTGTTCCCAAGTGGATAATCTAATAGTTGAATGGTTCAACCATTTATTGATAAAGTTAATGATTCAGAAATCATATATTTTGTTTGGAACTTGAAGTTCATAATCGAGTCACTTCTCGAATGTTTAATGTCAGAAGAACAATTAATTGTTGTTGTGCTTCGCACAGTTCTTCGATGCTATGCTCGATGGTCAAATACTTTTCAGATGTTATTAATATGTGTTAATAATTTGTGTTGCTTCGATGATGATAATATTTTCAACGATATATTTTTTGAAACTGGAAAACAAGTAAAAGTTTAAGAAATTCTATAAACATTTATTCTACGAGTGTTAATATCATGTAAATAGTCAAACAGTGATCTACGTTATTTCCAGTATGGACAATTCATTTTGCACTGGAGTTAAAGTTTAATAATTTTGGAACACAGTCCACAGGACTAACAATCGGACTTGTGTTTTCAAAAAGATTGTCAAATGTGTTTGGAAGATTTCTGTATATTGTGTGTAAATAAGAGTGTGGATCGCCACACGTGGATGATGCTGCTTTGAGCATTCTTGCAGTCAGATTTTAACTTTAAATAAACTGAGATAATTTTACCAGATGTGTTTCACCCAATTAAATCTCCTTCTATCCTTATTGTTGCATTGAGCCAAAAATCAGCAAAGCATTTTTATAAATTTGATGTCGTTTTTGCGATTTGCTTTAACCCATCTGGCACTCCGGGATATTTTGATTCTCGTGCTGACTGATTATTGGTAAAATGCATATGTGGTCGTGCGGACTCCGGTCTAAACGGGCACATAAAATAAGATAGAGAGAGAAATGGCGCCCAACGTGGGGACCGATTTAGACATGGTCAATCGCATGCCGAGTTGAAATTGTGATAATTTTTATAGAAATATTTTGGGAGTTGAGAGATGTCTGGTTTGGATGAATAAATTAGTAGGAAACCCAATTAGTGGGGAAAATTAAAAATTTAACTGGTTAATAATTAGAATGGGTTTGATTATTTTGATAATGGCTTAACCATTTAGGGCGTCAAGTAAATTCAGTAGTAAACGTTCGATGACTGGACATACACATTATTAGAATCCAGGTGGAGGATATTTGAGAACTTGCATATTTTTCTTGTGATATTATGGTAAATGTAATTCGTAAAAGTAGAGACTTTTGTTTTTCCATCACGTCGATATTAGGACAAATCTCATTTTATTATAGTGTTCCAATTAGCTATTCATATTTCTTGTTCTAGTTATAAGCTTGTGTTTGCCACTGTTGTATACCCCTAAGTTTGAATAATAATTGAAATTATGGAAGAAATGATGAGGATGATGAGGAGTTTGGAGGAGAGTTCGAAAGAGGCTGGACTGCGTGTAGCAGCCATTATGAAAGAAAATACTGAGGCTTTGGAAAAGAAACTTAAAGAAAATTCTGATTCTTTAGAAAGTAAACTTAAAGAAAATTCTGATAATTTGAAAGAAAATTTGAATGATAAACTTAAAGAAAATTCTGAGTCTTTAGAAAACAAACTTGAAAAAAGTTTAAATGATAAACTTAAAGAAAGTTCTGATTCTTTAAAAAGTAACTTGAAGGAAAATTTAAACAGTAAATTTAATTCAATGGAAAGTAAATTTAAAGAGAATTCTGAAATTTTGAAAATGACACTTGAAGGTAAAATGAATAAATTATGCGACAAAACACATGAGCTCGAAACTTCATTAGCTACTAACGCAAGTTTAATGGACGAAAAATTTCGCGATGCCGATCTTCGATCCCAAAGCTTAGCTGATAGGATAGAACATGGTCTTAGGAAAGTTGGTGAAGACATGGTGAAGAGATGGGAATTCTAGTTGTTCAACGTTTAACGGAACAATTCAAAGAACTTGTCATGGGAGAAATAAGAGAAGGTGTGATTAGTGAATTGCAAACTGAAATCAAAACCACAGTTGTCAATGAAATTAAAGACACACTCAAGCTGGAGAATCAAGAAGGAATCAAGGAGATTAGGGAATCTTTGTCATCCCACATTGAAGTAATTGCCAGGGATATCCAAGCAACTCAGAAGGACATATCAGATATGACAGGGTCATTGAAAAGTCATGAGGCTGTTATGAACCAGATATCCATTGATGTTAAAGAAAATAGTAAAGAGACTGAAGCAATCAAGAAGATGGCAGAAGAAAACCAGAAGGAACTTGAGGCTATGAAAACTCAAATAAAGGATGAGAAACAGTCTGATCATCTGTTGAAAATGCCAAATGTAAGGGGAAAGGAACAGATGCAGATAAATCTAGGAGGAGCTAGAGAGACTGATAGACAGGATGAGGTCAGGACAGTATTTCAATCCAACCCCATAACTGTATTTAAGAATATAGAAGATAAGCCTTCTAAATTTTCAGGGCGAGATTCTGTAACACCCGTGGAATTTTTGAGAGAAGCAGGTGATTACCTGAAAGATTCTAAGATCCCTAAAGAAAGACAGATCCGAGTGATAGGGAAGTTCTTGGAAGGTCCCGCACTTTTGTGGTTCAGAGCATTTAGATCCACCCTAACCACTTTTGAGGAGTTTTCTCGTGGGCTATTGAAGAAGTTTTGGTCCCCTGAAACCCAACAGCAAGTTAGAGCAGAGTTGTATTCGAAGAGATTCTCGACGTCACAACCTACTCGATACTCTACGTACTTTTCTGGACAGCTGTCTAAACTCCAACATTTAGATCCGCCGATGCCAGATAACGAGTTGATTACTGCATTGATACGTCAATTTCCAGCAGACGTCCAGAGGACTTTGATCGCTGCTGATATCTACAATATGGAACAGTTTGATGAAGTATTACAGAAACTGGATCATACAAACGCTCAATTCTTCCATCAGAAGGGAGCAAAGAATAACAACGCTGTGTATGCTGTTATGGCTGACAGTTATTCTCAGACACCTCGAGAGATTCGAGAGGAGCGAGAAGAGAAATCGCCGAGGGAAGATTCCAATACGAGAGGATGGAACCAATACCGTAACAGATACAGTTACAAACCATATGCGAGACCGGATGGTGGTAATCGACACAACACTCGATGGAGAAGACCACGTGATACTCAAGGAAGGTACCAGGAAAGAAGATCCTATGGTAGAAATAACTATAATAACCGAGGGAATGTAGATACTCGTCAGTCCAATGAAGAGTTTAACAAGGACACAAGGAAAAATTTGGAAGCAAGACACCAAGATAACTTGCAATTTTTGGAGCAGAGGCCCAATGATCCAGGTACATCGGGAACACAACAATCCCGGGGGAATGGCAATGAAAAAAAAAACTTCGAATTCACAGTAGAAGATAGAATTTTGAATACTTTCACTTCCAGAATTATTAAATGGCAAGCAGAGGATGATGACTTAATTCAACAGAATGACGAACGAAAAGAAATGGGTACCAGAATTAGAATGCCGATCATATCATGCGAATTATTTGGTATGCCTGTCGATACTTTGATCGATACTGGGGCTATGCTTTGTCTGGTGAGTGAGAAGCTTTATATTCTGTGGAAGCTCAAAGAGAATTTAGAGGAGATTCCAGTATCAGGAATTCAGATCCAAGGAATAATACCCAATAAAATATCTCTGTGTAAAACACAATTATACTTATGTATTACGATTGGAGGACATGATTTTCGACATGTGTTTGTTGTAATGAAGGACATGGCTTTTGACATGATATTGGGAGCAGATTTCATTCAGAAATATCAAGCAGTGATAGATATGAAGACAGAGACGATCAGATTCAAGAATACCGAAGAGATTAACTTCGAGGGAAAAGAAGAGGAAGACATCGAGGGAGATGCTCAATGGTCTCTGATTTTTCATGAAGCTGAAGGAAGAGAAGTCTACACTGAGAAGGAGTCCCCAGAGCTAGGGAAGATTTTGGAAGAGTATCAAGATATTTTTGACATTAAGCCTGGTGAAACTGAAGATTTTGAATATTGTGGAAGTCAACAATAATGGAAGCTATGAAGTAGCTAATACACGAACTGGTAACATCGTGGGAACTTACAATGCATCGAATTTGAAGATATATTATTCAAGAACCAGATGATTTAATGTGTAGATAGGAAAAATAAAAATTTTTCAATTTTTATTTTTTGCTAGGTGTGGGGTGGATGTGCCCAAATCTAGGAATGGGTATTCCAAGTTTCAGACACCTAGATATCAAGGGAAAGGCTGTAGCAGCTTTTGAAAGTTCAGATATTTGAATATCGCGCTACATTGCTTCTCGAAGCCTTTCGAAGGATTTTACCGATAGTTGGATGGTAAATGACGTAGCGAGTCATAGCAGAGGTGGAGGCTATTTATTGATTAAATAGTTAACCATGGAGCAGAGACTTGAGACTGGGATCAGATTACTGGCACGGCCAAATGAAAGAGAATGCAATTAGTATCAAGTAAATCGGACCAGGGATTCAAGAGATATGAGGATTTCTAGATATCAGGCGATGACGCGTCACCCTGACCGTTTTTGTATAAAAGCCAGCTGGGGCAGGAATGGGTAGCTCACTTCAACACAAGCACTTGCAGCGCAAGTTGCGTCTACGCTGAGCCAAGGCACATGGTTGCCGTATCTACGAAGAAGTACTTTTCAAATCGTGATAGTCACGAGAAGTGCTGCGCAAACGAGTTGGAACTTAGTAAGTTTCTGGTGAGGAGAATCACTGAGGTGATTGTATTTCTACAGACATTGGTGGAAATATTTATATTTCCTAAAGGACATATGCTAGACTCTGTCTAGAAAATAGTATTTTGTCACAGTCCTGTAGTAAATTAATACTTGGATGTTTAGATCCATTTTGAAGTCAGTTTTCATATTTTGTAACTATTTGACCACTTCGGTCCGTCAGTACATTGAAGACTAGTCTATAACGGTGGCGTTCATTAGTCTACGCAAGGGAAACTGCAAGTTGTCTAGCGCATGGCAGATGGTGATTTTAATAAACCATGCCCAGGGAACGATCTTCAGAACAGCCGTTAACTGCTTAGACTGTCAATGTTTTTCTTGTACTGATGAGATTACAGTGAGTTATGTTACAACTGACATATTCAAGAAGAGATCACTTAGATCTGACCCTATTTCAACAAACTGTTATGGCTTTGTTAGAAGCCCATATTAAAATGGAACCACAGTTTATTCAAGCGTCGAAAGATACTACCACTATGTCTGACTAGACGATTTGTGGGTCTACAATGGCGGCCGATACAAGGATTATACGTGCTTGTCCGCTAGGGCATGTCTACGGATAAATCTGGTATAGACCAGGTTTACTACACTTCAAGACCATCAAGAAATGTAAGCCACATTTGAATTATTTTATGCCTAGCTAATTGGAACAAACTATTTTTCTGCAGATGACCAACACATTTTTTTGTCGTATTTAAAGCTTGTAATGATTTACGCAAGACTTGTTAGAGTTATTCTGAGCATTTTCAGCACTCAGAACAGTTTAGGATCGATGACCGAGCATTTTGAGCATTTATTTGAATATTTCATATTTTTGGGAAATCACGGTAATCAGCCGATGTAACTGTAAAAGTTAAATTTATTTTTGTTGAGGAATGGATATTTTTTCCATATTCGAAGGTTCGAACATGTGGATTCTCACATAATGAGATGATAATTAAACATATTGGAAATAAATAATAATAATAATCCACTAATAATAATAATCCACTAATAATAATAATAATAATTTTCATAATTTTTCTAAATAATTTTTGGATATTATATTTTATAATAATCATATGTATTGAGAAAGAGCCTATGAAGTAGTTGAAACATTTCTAGTCTGGAACAGGAGATTTTACGAAGGAGAGTGGTTAGCGCAAGCCCGCATTCAACCAATATTTCAGTTCTGGTTGAACAGTTGATATTTGCTATGAGCAAAGTATATGTCTCATATAACACGGAGAGGCATGAAACGGGAAGCAATTGATATTTGTATCAAATAGGATATGTTGTATTTATATAAAATCATGACGTAAATACACTTCGACAGTGAAATGAAGCTTTTCATAAGTATGGTAAATTCACGGGTTGAACTGAATGGTAAAATAAAATAAACTTGTAAGTTTATTAATCTTCCAGTGTTGATAACAAGCAGAGGCTTGATTTATTGTATAAATTTTGGGAAGATAATTTATGTGTGTGGAGTAGTTGAATGCCATTCCCAGGTGCGCATGTTAAGTCGCAGGAATGAAGGTTTTTTCGAGCATCAATCAAATAGCAGGTTCGATGGTTCAGGTTTATAGTAGGAGTATTGGAGACACACATTTCGTCGTATGAATAACCCGAAGGTTATTTCTTTGAAACCATCAGTTCTTATTTCAACCTTGTTTACGAATTCCATTTAGACTTTGATTTTGCTAGAACCCGGATTTGTCATGATAGTAGTTTATTCTTCTTCAGAGGAAGACCTTTGCCGTTGTTGTTATTGTAATATTGTGTTCTTACACAAATAATAGAATGGGCCACTGCCAATTAAAAATAATTCTTTAACCACGAATAATTTGAAGGATATTTTCAATCCTAGTGCCATGAACTAAATGAATTCATTGTAAAACTACAATTCTTATTTCCGCATTCTGTCGAAGAATTGCAAGTTGTGAAAGTTGCTAAGAATGGCCATGAATATAAATATTTTTATAATATTGTTCCCAAGTGGATAATCTAATAGTTGAATGGTTCAACCATTTATTGATAAAGTTAATGATTCAGAAATCATATATTTTGTTTGGAACTTGAAGTTCATAATCGAGTCACTTCTCGAATGTTTAATGTCAGAAGAACAATTAATTGTTGTTGTGCTTCGCACAGTTCTTCGATGCTATGCTCGATGGTCAAATACTTTTCAGATGTTATTAATATGTGTTAATAATTTGTGTTGCTTCGATGATGATAATATTTTCAACGATATATTTTTTGAAACTGGAAAACAAGTAAAAGTTTAAGAAATTCTATAAACATTTATTCTACGAGTGTTAATATCATGTAAATAGTCAAACAGTGATCTACGTTATTTCCAGTATGGACAATTCATTTTGCACTGGAGTTAAAGTTTAATAATTTTGGAACACAGTCCACAGGACTAACAATCGGACTTGTGTTTTCAAAAAGATTGTCAAATGTGTTTGGAAGATTTCTGTATATTGTGTGTAAATAAGAGTGTGGATCGCCACACGTTGATGATGTTGCTTTGAGCATTCTTGCAGTCAGATTTTAACTTTAAATAAACTGAGATAATTTTACCAGATGTGTTTCCCCCAATTAAATCTCCTTCTATCCTTATTGTTGCATTGAGCCAAAAATCAGCAAAGCATTTTTATAAATTTGATGTCGTTTTTGCGATTTGCTTTAACCCATCTGGCGCTCCGGGATATTTTGATTCTCGTGCTGACTGATTATTGGTAAAATGCATATGTGGTCGTGCGGACTCCGGTCTAAACGGGCACAGTATATACTGAGGAATTTCAAATAAGAATGTTCATATTGTAGCACTGCGGCAAATGAAATACTCGCAGTATTAATGCTGAAGGTAAAACGTCTGACCACCAAGCCTTTAGGATATAGTTTTAGTATAAAGTTCTTTCCAAGTATCATTCCGTGATACCTTCTACGTGAACACGTGTTTTCAATATCTCGACATAACTTGACTTACTTGACTTATGTCCTTTTACTCTTTTGCAGAGCATAGGGCTTCGACAAAGCAGCGCCAGCGTATCCTATTTTGAGCCAAGGTCTTGAGTTCGCCAAAGGTCTTTCCTTCTTGTTTTGCCTCATCCATCACTCTGCGTCTCCATGACTTCCGCGGTCTTCCTCTCTTCCGCTGTCCTTGGGGGTTCCAGAACAAAGCCTGTCTCTCCACTGCATTTTGTTCTTTACGTAAGGTGTGGCCAATCCATTTCCTCCGTTTTATTTGTACACCAATAGGTTCTTCTTTGGTTTGCTTCTCAAGGTCTTCATTTGAAATGACTCTTGGCCAGAAGATGCGCTTTATTCTTCGTAAGCATCTGTTTATGAATACTTGCAGCTTGTGGGTGATCTCTGAGGTAACTTTCCACGTTTTACAGCCATACAGCAGTACTGTTTTCACATTTGTTTGAAAAATGCGCAGTTTCGTTTTCATCGATATTTATCTGGCCCTCCAAATCGGATAGAGCTGTATGAATGCCGCATTGGCTTTCTGGATCCTCATTTTGACATCAGCTGTTGCTCCTCCATCCTGCGTAGTCACACTGCCAAGATATGTGAACTCTTCGACTTCCTGAACATCTTCGTCATTGACTCTGAGTTTCTGCTTGCTCTTCGCATTGACCTTCATCACCTTTGTTTTCTGAGCATTTATCCTTAGGCCCACTGCTCCAGCGTCTCTCTCCAGGTCCTGCAGCTTTCCCTCCGTATCAGTATGTTTCTGAGTCAATAGACATATGTCATCGGCAAACTCTAGACTCTCCAATCTATCGACCAGTCCCCACTGGATGCCTCTCTGCCTTCCCTCAACAACTTTTCTCAAGACATCATCAAGGACAAGGAGGAAGATAGTCGGAGATAGGACACACCCTTGTCGCACACCAGAATTTACGGAGAAGGGCTCCGAGAGTTTCCCTTCGTGGATTACTCTATATGTGAAGTCGTCGTAGGTCTGCTTGATGATCTTGCCTATTTTCGTTGGTATGCCATACTTTTGTAGTGTTCTCCACATGGCGTTCCTTTCCAATGAATCAAAAGCCTTCTCAAAGTCCACGAACAGAAGAAATAATCTAGCATTGTACTCATTAAACTGTTCAATAATGATCCGTAGAGTGTTAATTTGGTCGATGCATGAGCGGTTGCTCCTGAAACCTGCTTGTTCTTTGCGAAGTCGTTTTTCTATCCTTGTTTTTACTCTGTTGAGTATCCCGCGAGTCATCACTTTACTGGGAATTGAAAGTAAAGTGATACCTCTCCAATTGTGACAGTTGGTCAGGTCATCTTTCTTCGGTAATTTGACAAGGAGTCCCTCTCTCCGTTCCTTTGGCAATTTTTCCTCGTTCCAGATTTTTGTAAACAGTGGATGCAACATATCGGCCGTCATATCAGGATCAACGGTTAGAAGCTCAGGCGCTATGTTATCCACTCCTGGGGCCTTTCCATTTTTCATTTGTCTGATTGCTTCTTTGATCTCACTTCTTGAGGGTGGTTCTGTGTTGATGCCGTCCGTTTCACCATCTTCATTTACATATGGCATCTGCCTATCTTCCTCTACGTCGTCTCTGTTCAACACCTCCATGAAGTGTTCCTGCCATCTGTTTAATTTTGCTTCGTCATTAGTGAGCATGTCTCCTTGTTTATTCGTAATGGGTCTACTTTGTTTAAATTTCTTCTTGGCAAGTTTCCTCGTAATGTCATACAAGCCTTTCATATTTCTCTCTCTTGCTGCAGTCTCTGCTAATTCAGCAAGGTTTGATACCCAATTTATCCGGTCTGCTTTTGCATTCTTCTTTACTTCCCGGTATGCTGCTTGGAGTTCAACTTTCTGGGTTCGTGTCCTGCAATTATTCAGCTTGAGTTTCAGCTCTCTACGTTGTTCTATACACTCCCAAGTGTTTGTTGTCATCCATTCTTTCCTCCTGGTGTTCTTGAAGCCAAGTACCTCCTCTGCTGTGTTTGTTAACGTAGTCTTAACTTTCTCCCAGTGTTCTTCAACATCATCTCCATCCACCTGCAGGGCTGTAAACCTGTTACTGAGGTTGATCTTAAAATGTTCCTTTTTTCTCTCATTCTGTAGTTTTCCAACATCAAACCTTTTCATTTGTTGCTCAAACCATTTCTTTGCAGCTGCAATCTTAACTCGGATGCGGGCAGTTACTAGATGGTGGTCACTGCCTATATCTGCTCCTCGTCGATTTCTGACATCCAGAAGTGACCTTCTCCAGCTTCTGCTAATTGTCAGATGGTCAATCTGGTTTTCGGTTCGCAGATCTGGAGATACCCATGTCACTTTGTGGCAATCTTTATGAGGGAAGAGGGTTCCACCGATAACGAGTTCATTTCTTGAACAAAAGACTACCAGCAGTTCTCCATTCTCATTCATGACACCCAATCCATGTTGGCCCATTTCTTGTTCAAGACCCAGGTTTTCAGCTCCCACTTTGGCGTTGAAGTCTCCCATGACTATCACAATATCCCTCTTGTTTATGGTCTGCATAGTAGTCTGGAGTTCTGAATAATATTTTGCCTTGTCCTCTGCTTCGGCTTCTTCTGTAGGTGCATAGCATTGGACCACCGAAACATTTCTGACCTTCCCCTTGAACCTTGCAGTGATAATTCTTGATGAAATGGGCTTCCAGTCCAGCAAACTGCTCTTTGTTCTCTTGTTTAGGAGCAATCCCACTCCCTCGTGATGTGGGTCGTCTTCATTTGGCTTACCCGAGTAGAGGAAAGTTTGTCCGCTCAATGTTCTCATCTCTCAAAGTTCGTTCCACCTTACTTCACTAACTCCTAGGATATCCAATCTGTACCGTTCTGCCTCGGTAGCAAGCTGCTTTAGTTTTCCAGTCTGGTACATAAGACAAGTCCTTACACGCTGCATGTGAATGTTTCAAAATCCCTCTTCGACACTTTGGTACGAATATCACAGTAATCTTTCCGAGTACGGCACTCGCGTACGCACTAGATCAATCCCCGTGTCATTGTTAGCTCGGCGGAGCTATCTCAATATCTGTTGGCCACTGCTCTAGCAGCAAATCACAGGAAGGCTATGTTTCCCCCTCTCCTGTGTGGGATATGTAGCGATATTGATACGCTGGCATATTATTAATATACTTCATTTCTTCTGCAGAGGATATTTCCACTGAAATGTACTTGTGTTACCTCTCTGCTGGATAAATGTCAACTCCAATACATACTGGACAGCATAAATAGGTCTTAATTCCATATACTTCTCAAGCGGTCAGCTCGAAAGACATTTGAATATTTATCGATCGCTCCGCTTATCGTACGGATGAAACTGCGTTCTGATGTGGTTGCGAAGACTTCGGGTTTACTAGGGCGAGCCACAGCTGTAACCCCAGCCGTCAATGATGTGTATTCTTAACTGGGTCATGGGCTTCTGTAGTAACGGCATCTCGAGCGAAAATGTACCGCATTTTGGACCATAAAATAATGGTACAATATAGAGGAATTATTGTGTATCAGCGAAATAAAAATTCTTCGAAAGAATCCACCCATGCTCATTACCTGAGAAAGACGGTAAAGGAATTCTGGGCAGGATAGGTTTGACGGGAATGACCGGGTGTTCCCTTTGACCTTCAGTTAAGGATTTTAAGCAAAGTTTTTGCTTCAGTGAAGCCTTCATAATAATTGATTTCCACCGCCTCTCTTTCCTGATCTTGAGCAGAGTCAAGAATTTCAAGTTCTCTTTGTATAGCAGAATAAGCTTGAAAGTCAGATTGATAAACTTTAAGCCTTTCTTGCATGATTTGTAAATTATGGTCATCAAGACTTTTGTATGTAAGGAATGACCGAAAACCTGATAATTGTTTCTTAAGGATGGCACGAGTGCCAAGTAATTTGTCGGTTGTAGACATGGCTGAGACTGAAGTACAACTCACCAAATTTTGCAGAGAAGTTGTTGAAGATGAATATAATCCAGATTGAGCAGGTGGAGGGGTCTGCGGCAGCTGTCCGTATCGTGCTCTAGTTTAACTGACGCCGTTTTTGGCTGAGAAAGTTCAAACACTATTAGAACAGAGTATAACGTAAAGCAACTTGCTCCAAATGATAGAAGTTATGTTAAAAGATAAAGGTAGCAAAGCCGAATCCACGGGTTTCCACACCAAAGATGGTATAGGATCGGTCAATTAAAGACCTCCCGTATTGGAGGGAACTCCAACTGAAGGTTGTAGTTGAAACTTAGGTGAGCTTTATAAAAGAAAGGTTTAGTCACAGTTAAGGTAAATAGAACAAGAGAAAAAGAGAACAAGTTGCTTAAACAGGAAGACATTTATTGCCAATTGACATGCATAGTCCTAACAAGATAATTAACACTATCATTTACTATTTAACAACTGGTTAATCAATTTATAACTGTAACAAGTTAGACTGTGTGTTTTTTTTTGTCGTGTGGTCTCCTCAGAGGCCGATTGCAGGTCTTTCTATTCGACGCCCGTGGGTGACCTGAGCGTCGGGATGAGAGATGAATGAAACTGGGCAAGGATGTGGAAGGAGGCGGCAGTGGCCTATCAGAAGGTACCGTCAAAGCATTTGCATGGTGTTGAAAATGGGAAACCAACTGTGTATAACAAGGTAATATCATATGTGTTGATGGTTGAAGTATTTATACTGTTCTGTAGAAAATAACGAATAACCTGATTGAGTTTTACACAACAACAAGCTTTTCATGGCTCTGTCATGAGTTAGATATAGTACTTGGGAGACCAGCCCAAGATACTAAAGAAAAGTAATAAGAAACTACAAGTTATTGGCGGCCAAGCCCAAGAATCTTGAAGAAAATGAGGGAAAGTTCCAGAAAGAAAGTCCGGAAAGAGAATGAACTGCTTTCAAACACTTGGAGCCCTAACCCAAGCTGTTTGAAAGAGAATGAGAAAGATTTAAATCTTAAGGCAAGGCGAAATACCTTGATGCAAGAGAAAGAATAGACGGGTCAGTGAGAACTACAAACATGAGTTTTAGTCACGCACTGAAAAGATAATATAACATTAAAAGGAGTTATTGCGATCAGGGGCCCAATCCTGACGCAGTAGTAACAAGGGGAGAGCCAGAAGGGCATGCGATAATCCTTGACAGAAAACGGCCAAAGCAATCCCAATCGGAGATTCAGAAAACAAGTGAAGCAAACAAATAAATGCATATAAGCACATTGTATGATAACCAATATTAATGGTACAGAAAGGAAAAATCAGAGTCTCAAAGAATATAGAAAACGTTTTTGCTGAATTACTTGAACAGAGATGCTCAAATCAAAGTTGAGCGGCCTATCAAAAGAGCCCAGATGAAAGAATTGAATAATAGTTTTAAGGTTTGAAAATATAATGAGAGATGTTACTTATCCAGATTCTTGTCGGAGCATTTGCAGGTTAGATCAACCATGGCAGAAACTGCCATATTGAAAGACACATAATTAGTGACACGCTGAATACCTCACCAGGAGATCAGGTAGGAAAATATGAAATGCAAACTGTAGCACACTAAAAAGCGCCAGACTTATGCACTTTAAATAAAATTAAATCGTTGCAGTGAACGAAGTTTGAAGTGTTACAACTTCCAGAGCTGAACTTTAAAACATGAATGTTTGGCTGGCAAACATAATGCACGTTCGTTGGCACAAAATGTCTTTGAGAAAGCGACGTACCAGGATGAAATCGGTGAACCAAGTAAGGTTTATTCAAAGTCCTTTCGACGGAACATGTCGAAGGTGCAGCGATGCGTCATGATGAAACAGGACTCGACGATAATCGTTGTATTCGTAGTGTTCAGACGAATTCAGACATGTTCGATAATAATAATAATAATAATAATAATAATAGCGTATGGCCTCGGGTGCCTGGTGCAAGCTTTGTTAATTGACACCCAGAGGGTAGCTTGCATGTCGAATTTCGTCGTTCCTTTGAACGCTATGGAAGTCAAGGAGGTTAGATATCTAACCTCCTTGACACTACAGCGCTTTCAAGTAGAGAATGGAGGAACTTTGTGTTGGCGTAAAATCCAGAGATTAATTTTGCCATTGAACACGGCCTACTGAATTCAAATGGGTTCTTTAACATGCCAATAACGTATGGCATGAGTATCGTGATTTTTGTCGCCTTCAAAAATCACTTACCATGGCCAGGGGCGAACCTGCAATCTTGGGGTTGGTAGACCGACACTATAACCACTCACCCACCGTGGCAAGCTATGTTTGATGAATTCCTGGTATTCATAAAGTTGTTGGAAAATCCAGCTGCTAATACATGGTGTTTAAGGAGGAATAGTAAATATTTTAGGAGGTGGTGTTATAGATGAATTGCAATAGAAAGTTCCATTAAAATGTGTCCCATTTGTATTGCGTACTGAGATACAGCTGGTGGTATTTAACCCAAACAAATGTAAAGCCAAGGCAAATGAGGACGCTCAAAGTTGATTTTCAAAAGTTCCACCACCAACTTCGATACATTTTTCACTTCTCTTGATAACACCCCGTGTAACTCTTCGGAGGGCGTCTTGGCGTTCTCTGACGAGGGCTGAACTATGCATAATCCGAACGACCAACTCGGCTCTTGTGTTAACATTCTCCTTGTAGACTTCGCCTTTCAACCATCCCCACAGGCAAACATCCAAAGGGGTAAGGTCCGGGGACCTTGGTGGGCCAGAAACGTTCCCATAGTTACCCATGTGCCAACACTCGAAACGACAACAGTTCTGGTTACATACCAACATCTGTATCTCGGTACGCAATACAAATGGGACACAATATGTTATATGGATTTTTATTGCTATTCTTCTATACTACCAGCTCCTAAAATATTTACCATTCCTCCTGAAACACCCTGTATAGTGGCCGGGAAGAGTTCTAGGCCATTCCATAGAGAAAACGCTGGGATTGGTCAGCAGGAAAGTCGACCAATGAGAATGAAGTAATGGCTGTCATTATAAATGGAATAACTGGAACAGCACTTAAAGAAAGTATATTACAATCACGCACGAATGAATAAATAACATGTAAGTAACCAAAGTTGTTCACATGCCTACTGGAGAACCAATTTAGGAAGTTGGAATGGGACAACAAATACGGCATTGAAATAAACGGGGAAAGGCTGACACACTTACGGTTCGCAGACGATATTGCACTGCTAGCAAAATCGGCATCAGACTTGGAACAAATGCTAGCGGACCTGCACACTGTCAGTAAAGAAGTAGGTCTATCTATGAACCCCCTAAAAACAAAACTGATGACCAACTCACTGGAAGTACAAATCCTCATCAATGGCAAACCACTAGCGTACACACAGGAATACGTCTATCTTGGACAAAACCTGTCATTTGACTGCTCCCAGGAGAAGGAAATCAAGAGACGAGTTGGACAAGCATGGAAGAAGTTCTGGTCCTTAAAATTTATATTGATGGACAAATCCCAGAAAATAAGTCTAAAGTCAGAAGTGCTGGAAAAGTGTGTAATACCGGTACTGCTATACGGCTGCCAAACCTGGGCTTTAACAGAGAAGCAAAGGCAAACAATCCGGGTATGTCAACGCAAATTGGAACGGAAGATCCTTCAAGTCTCCTTGAGGGACAGATTACGAAACGAGGAGATAAGAAGAACTGCCATAAAAGATGCTATGACAACAGCTGACAGGCTAAAATGGAAGTGGGGAGGCCACGTGGCCAGAATGAAATACGATCGATGGACACACAAGCTAACGGTATGGGACCCCAGGACAGGAAGAAGGAACGTGGGTAGACAGTGGACCCGCTGGGATGACTCAATCGTAAGGAAGACAGGCAAACACTGGACGAGGATAGCAAGAGAGAGACAAGAATGGAGACGTATGGAACTAAAAGAAGGGAAGAGAAGGAGAGCTTCAACAACGAAAGATGCTGGTAGACAGCACACCTATGACATGAAAGATACACCTGTGGAACCTGTTACAAGCCAAACAACGCACGTAAAGCGAAGTGAAATGTAGTGTTAGTGAAGTGAACTACAGTGAAGTGAAGCAAGTGGATTAAAAAACTTGTACACAACTCCTTAGGACTTGCTCGCCTAACGAGTTTAAACCAGAGCACGTCCCTGTTCGCAGGAGGCCTTTGCCCTTATGGGATTATCTAGGCTATATTTATTATTATTTATAAGTAACAAGTATAATAAGTACTTTAGCAAAAAAAAAGGAATATATAAATTATGACAAATTTATACGAGCACGTGGTAATTTTTAGGTTAAGAAAAAACAAACGACGCCTCGAGTTCTCCATTTTTCTCTCGAAATATTAGAAAAAATTTAATGAAAATTTACGGGATTTGTAGCCTTTCGCAAATGCAAACAATAAGAATAGAGACTTAGCTAAAGGAAGTGTTGCTGAGAGTTTGAAAGGAGACATTCAGTTAATGCAACAATCTCTCGAGGGGCTGCACGATAGAACGTCAAAATTGCAAGATAGTAATGAAGAAATACAAGATAGTTCTAAGAGAGTAGAGGCTAAGATTGGAGATGTAGAAACCAGTGTATATGAGGTCCAAGAAGACATTAGATAGGTTCAATTGGACATTGGTAATGTAAGAATGGAGATTATAATAATGCATTTTATTAATCCCTTAACGAGTCAAGGACTCATATACAAAGGAATCGTACAGTTTTATCTTGTTGGCGACAAATTACAATTCAATGTTTAGTTTACAAGTTTTCAGTATGAAAATATATACAACATTTTGTAGCTTTCATAAGTTTTTGTACACAATGTAGTCTTCTTTTTGTCTTCTCAGATTTTGGAATTTCTTAAACTGACATTTTATAATCATTCCACATAAACTGTTTTAGCCTCCTTTTAAAGATTGGTAGGCTAGGTGCAATTTTTATATTTTCTGGTAGTCTATTGAACTTTACAAAGGCACTATACTTAATGCTATTACTGCCATATTGTTTGGAATTGATATGGAAAAGTGATATGTCATCTGCATGTCTAGTTTTGTAAGCGTGTAAATCAGATTGTTTAGTGAAGTTTAAATTTGTGTGGATACCTTTGTGTAGGATTTGGTACATCAGGACATTTGATTTGATTTCTGCATTTAGGGCTACTGGTTGAATTTTACTCGTAATATAAAGGTGTTTGGTAGGTGTTAAAAAAGGGTAGTTATACATATTTCTTATGGCTCTATTCTGAATTACCTCAATTTCCTTTTTTAGGTAATTTGAGCATTTTATCCAAATTGTATTCAAATATTGTAAGTGGCTATGGATTAAGGAAAAAATACACTTTCCTGAGTAGATATTTTGGGATATAGTAGCTCAATTTTTTTATCATCCCAGCATCAGGTGATATTTTTTTAACTAATGCATCAATGTGCTTTTGCCAGGAGAGATTTTCATCTATTATCAGGCCTAGGTATTTGACAGATGAGACCCTTTTAACTGCCTTTCCATTCAGCATTATATTCTGAGCGATGTCTAACTTTGTTCTACGCTTAGATATTATTAAATAATTTGTTTTACCTTCATTTATTGTTAATTTATTTGACTGGGTCCAGCCAAGTATTGTATTCATGTCCTCCTGCATGTGTGTAATCAGCGTGTTGGTGGTGTACGCATTGTAAAAGATGCTTATGTCATCTGCAAACAACGTTATATTACCATGAAAACTGAGTGTTGCTATGTCATTAATATATACTAAGAAGAGGGAAGGACCCAGTATTGATCCTTGGGGCACACCATGGGTAACATTTACCTCCTCACTTCTGTAGCCATTTATTTCAACATACTGCTTACGATTAGACAGGTAACTTTTAAGCCATGTCCAAGCTACTCCTCGGATACCTGCTTTATCAAGTTTCCCTAAAAGAATTTATGGTCAACAGTATCAAACGCCTTTTTCAGGTCTATGAAAAGGCCACTCGCTGTCATCTTATTGTCTATGACATCCTGCAAGTTAGAGATTATATCAATTGTGGCTATTTCTGTGCTTGAGTTTTCTCGGAATCCATACTGCCCTTTGTAGAAGTAATCACTTTTATTTAAAAAATTAACAATTCTGTTTTTTACTACTGTTTCGAGTACCTTGGATATGGGTGGGAGTATGGAAATGGGTCTGTAATTGTCTGGATTGCTTTTGTCACCTCCTTTATAGACTGGTATGACTCGTGCTATTTTTAGATCATCAGGTACCAGGCCAGTCTCTAACGATAAATTAATTAAAGTAGTTAGTGGGCTACTTAGCATGTCAATGGAGTTTTTTAACAATTTTACTGACATACCATCTTTGTCTTGGCTACTTTTCATTTTAAGGCTTAATATAATATTGCGAATTTCCATCTCATTAGTCGGGGTCATAAATATGGAATCTGTGTTGACATTAATTTCATTAACTTTCTTCCCTGGGAGGATGTTTTTGGCTAACTTGTGTGCTATGTTTATAAAGTGAGTGTTTAGAGCATTGCAAATATTTTCTTTTCCTGTGAAAGATTTACCGTCATTTATTATCTCACTGGGACCATCTTTGTTTTCAGTTGTGCAGTTGTAGATCATTTCATTGATTACTTTCCAAGTATCTTTTATGCTATTGGCGTTCAATGTTAATTTATGTTCATAGTATGAGGATTTCAGTTTCCGTTTTAAAGCTGTCACTTTGTTCCTACATATTATGTGCTCTTCCTTTAAGAGGTTGTTGTTTCTGTGAATGTTAGTTTTAAGTTTAGCATGTAGTAGGTCCCTTCGTTTTATTAGCTGAATTAATTCTGTTGTTATCCATGGGTTATTGTGGTTCTGGTGTATTTCCTTCAAAGGTGTGTCAGTGTTCTCTTTGTTGGGTGTCTGTGTCAAGATTTTGTGTTTCATGGCGATGTAAGTTTCATTTACATCATCTAAACAGTCTATTTGATTGAGATCATTGGAGAATATGTTTTTGTTCACGTACCGGTAATTTTTATTTACGTTTTTTGAGCTAGAACTTTGCTTGTTGTGGGGGTATTTAAATGTCATGTTCGAGATTGGGCTTTTGCCTGGATAGTAATTTGACCAGAAAATCTCAGTTACAAGAATATTATGATCACTAATATCACTATTTATATTGCTTATCCTATAGGTATATTTACAGTTATTAGTGGCTACCTGATCAAGGAGTGTACTTGTTGATTCACATATTCTTGTTGGATACCGAGTATTGCATTGGTCATAGCTTGATAGTAGATTGAGGTATGATTTGGCTACATTATTTTTGTTTAGTAAGTTAATATTTGTATCACCAATGCATAAGCAAAGATTGGCATTATTTTTCGAAAGAATGTGCTCTAGAGATTGCATGAAATTTGTTGCGTTATTTATGTTAGGATTATATACTGCAATTATATTAATAGTATGCAGGTTGTTGAAACGAACAGTATCACTTCTTATAAGCTCTAACTGGAGCAAGCTATGGTTACTCTCAACTAGGTTAAGAACTTTTAAATTCCATTTTTTGTGGACATAAACTCCCACACCTCCACCGTCCTGATTGTCTCTGTGTACAAAAGCAACAGAATAGTTGTTTAGGTTGAAGTATTTAGCTTCATTACTTTTTACCCAAGTCTCGGTTACCACTATGACATCTAGATTTTCAACAATATGAATTAGTATCTCGATATCTTCTAGTTTATTTTTGATGCTTCTGCTATTTAGGTAAAGACACTTGATTTGGCTAACCTCATTTTTAGTGTCTGCTACGTAGTCGTGGATACAGTCATATTTACGCTCATCAATTGATGAGTGTAAGTCAACATCAACTAGTAGGTCCATGTCTTGATTCATTATTATTTATGTGAATGGGATGGCTGAGCCTTGTTGATGGAAGAGTCTCTTACTAGCCTTTCAATGTCTTCCGGTGAGCTGATCCTGACAGCCTTGTCATTATCTGATTTACGGACGAATATTTTGCAGTCCCGGGTCCAGACGTATTTAAAACCTAATTTACGGAGGTCTCTTGCCTGTTTGTGGAGTACTTTATTAGCTGGCGTCAAATGCTCGTTTATGTAGATAGGCCTAGCCCTTGCATTGATTCCAGCATCACTTGAGTTCAGGTTGGGTTTGGACCTTTTGCCTTTTAAAATTGCCTCTTTTTTAGCCGGCTGCAGAATTTGACTAGTAAAGGAGGTGGAAGACCTTCTCTGCTTTGTGGTAGCCGATGGCAGGCGTCAATATCGGACTCTACAACTGTGACACCCAGTTGGTCAGCGATAGTCTGGACAATCTGAACGGTGTTTTCGTTTGAAGTGTGCGGCACGCCATGAAGCTCTAGGTTGTTTCGCCGAACGTACTGTTGAAGCTCGAGATTCTCTTGCTTTAACATTTTAACCTCACTGCAAGCGATATCCTTTTCTTTCTCTAACTCACAAACTCTTTGGCTGAGCTTTGTAATTTCTGACAAGGCTTGCTTCAGAGTTTGTGTGGCAGTTGAAATCTCACTTTTCATACTATCGAAACAATCAGAAAAGTATGTCACGGACTTGAGCATGTCATTCTGAGTCTTTTCAATGTTTTCGAGTTTTATCAGTCGCAGGTTGATTTCACAAACAAGATCTTCTAAATCAGGTTTACTTACATTCTCGTCTGGCGAAACCTTTTCCGTAGTTGACCTACTTACTGCACTGCACTCGACACAATGCCACTGCTTGGCTTTGTCGGACAAAAGCCGGTTAAAAACTTTCTTTTTTATGTTAACACAGGTTCTGTGGTATGATTTACCACATTCCCCATCACAAATTATGTAGTCTTCGTTATCAGTTACAAATTTTTCACACTGACCGCACTTGGTTGATTTGTCACTTGTCGCCATCTTGAACTGTAGAGTCTAACAAAACCGACATGCAGTCAGATGTAACCACTAAACAGTCTAATATTAACAACATACAAAGAAAGGTAGACAGTACAGAGTCTAACATAACCGACATGCAATCAGATGTAACCAATGTGCAGTCTAATTTAACTAGTATACAATCTAATGTATCTTACGTACAAGACAAGACGATGTTAGAAACATCAGATTGGAACTAGACAACACAAAGAAGGAAAATACGGTAGGGATAGTTTAGATGTCCTACAGTTACAATTTTCTAATGAAGCTATCAGTACTCAGGGCACATTAAAGCAATTAAAAGGATAACTTAGCCTATATAGCATATTTACAAGAGCAAGTCACAAATCACACTAATATATTAAGAAAAGATATTGAAATTGACTTAAAGGCAATTGTTAACGATCAAGTTATCTTTTTAAGGGACGAGATTACCAAAATCAATGACGAATCTATTAAAGGTAACTTATAAGATCAGGGTTTGAATAGAAATTGTCCAATGCTGAAATTATAATAAATCGGGATGTAGGCTACAAAATGTAAGAGATGATCTTTGTAAAAGAATTGACACAGTTCAAAAATCTTAGGTCGAAAGCGTGTCAGACTTACGCGCGGATCTTGTTTCTAAAATTGATGACGTTAACCTTAAAATAGATCAGTGCAAGATTGATGTTACTGCAGAAAGGGAATAGAAAACTTCGGAACTGAACGAATTACGAGCTCAGATAGGCAATATCAATCTTGGCGAGCATGTAAATGTAGACAGACTAAGGGAAGAATTTAGGGGTCAATTTGACAATTTAAAAACTTCACTTAGTTCTTGTGAGCAGAGAATCAGTAAGCAGGAGAAAGACCCAAACAATCTTAGGTCACCCATGTTGGAACAGCTCGTTCAGATGGGGAAAATGGTACAGAACAGGTTCATGTTAGGCGAGCAGCAAAGCACGCCTATATTAGATACCAATACGCGTGACTTCAGGATGGCATTGCCTACAGAAAGATCGTCTAACATAACAATAATCAGAAACTATGAAGATAAACCCCGCAAATTTAATGACGTGGATGGTCTGACTCCTATCGAGTTCATTAGAAGTCTTCGAGACCATTTTCTGGAAAATCACATATCTAGAGAGAGAGTTGAGGATTGTTGAACGCTCTTTGGCTGAAGGGCCATTGGTTTAGAGCTTTTAGGTATACATTCGACTATTGTGATGAGTTCGATGACGCCTTTATCAAACTATTTTGGTCAGTTGAGAGACAACAGTGTGTCAGAGCTGAGATATACTCACTGTGTGCCAAGATCAAGATCTCGACTGCCTGGATTATGGAACTCCAGTATGCAGATGACAATGTTCTTCTGGCCAGCTCACCAGAAGATCTACAGGCCATCCTAAATGCTTTTACAAAAACATACAAGAGCATCGGTCTAAGTCTCAACATCCAAAAGACTCAGATATTGCATCAGTCCGCACTAAAAACCAATGCTACTGCTCATACCATCACAGTTCACGACGAGATCTTGCAGAACATCCGAAATGTTGCTTACCTTGGTAGTCACCTATCAGCAAATGCCAATATAGATGCTGAAATTAAATATCGCCTGAACTGTGCTAGTGCAGCATTCGGTCGTCTACGACAAAGGGTCTTTGATAACCACAACATCAATGCTCAGACAAAACGTCATGTGTACCAGGCTGTTGTGATACCAACACTCCTTTACGGGTGTGGAACTTGTACTACTTACAGGAGACACATAAAGTGCCTGAAGAAATATCATCAGCGCTGTCTGAGAAGGATCCTTAGGGTTAAATAGCAAGATCACTGAATTAACATCAGTATCTTGGAAGAAGCATGTACCATCAGCATTGAGGCTATGGTCATGAAACATCGACTTCGTTGGTAAGGTCATGTCGTTCGTATGCCTGATTTTCGCTCTCCAAAGAAAATTATGTACGCTCAACTGAAGGATGGCCGTCAGCACCAGGGTGGACAACAAAAAAGGTTCAAGGAAGTCCTAAAGAATTGCCACATCAACACCACTAACTGGGAAACAAAAGCAGCTAACCTCCTGGAATGGCGTCGTCTTACCCACGAAGGTCCTAGGAACTTTGAACAACAACGTCGGAGATTTGAAACTGAGAAGCGGATTGCTCGGAAAGAGCGGGCGTTCCTCAGGATGAATAACGCACAACAACTGGATTTCGACGCTGGCAATGTTTGTCAGCACTGTGGAAGAATTTGTGGATCGAGGATTGGCCTGCATAGTCATATAAGAACGCATATACTCACAAATAACATCTGAGGAAGACAATCATACTCGTTAGCGAGTGATAGCCTATCATCATCATACTCACGAAAATATACTATTACTGGTCCGACTAGTTATGCTGAGTTTTTTTCGTCAGAGTTGGCCAAGTTACGTTTCCTACAACCACCCCTTACTCAGGAACAGCTTATTGAAGATATATCAAGCCAGTTACCGGTGGAGGTGAGACGGTACGTAAACTCATCTGGATTTTCAGATCTAGCCACAATGGATGATCTTTTGCGCAGGCTAGACCACACTAGTAGTACACCCAACATTGTTAAAAATGTTATGCAGGAAAATAGAACTGTAAATGCTGTGGTTACGGATCGCACGCAATAAACGGAAAGACCATAGCATAGGGAAGTTAAAAGAATAGGTCCCATTAGGAATAACTATTATCCTAACAGAAGATATGACAGCCGGTATAACAGAGAACAATATAGGTTATACCAAGAACGGAATAATGATGGTAGAAACAGGAACGGTTATAGGGAAAATTACCAACCCAGGAATAGCTATGCCAGGAACTATGATGGGAATTACCGAGAAAATTACAGGAATAATTATAGGGATAATCAGTATCAACAGTTTAATAGGCCTCAACAAGGATATGTTCGATATAAGAATTATAGGAATTGTCCCGAAACTCCCCCGATAGGAAGACAGGACAGCCCCCTCTTAGTGACCCAAGGCTAAATGTTTAGGCTACCTGGAAGACAAAGGGAAAGAGGGAGCTTGATCAGAATGATCATGGGCGGAGGGCTGGGTAGGTTAACCTAGAGGGTGGTTTTCAGTTACTGGCCAAAATAAGTAGTCATGTAATCAAATTAGAAAACAAATAAAACAGAGGTATATTTAAAAATAAAGGGATACAACAGAAGGCGGGGGCACACATAAATAGAAGCACTGGTCCTAAGAAAACGGTTGGAGGTCCCCATTAAATGAATTGGTCTTTCCAGGGCAACACGAGGCCCGAGTGTTAAATAGCTCAGGACAGGAGAGCGAAGCAAAATATCTTAAATAAAATGCCCATATGAAGGACTGGAAAGCGTCAAAACGTGGCGTCAGAAAACCACCGAAGTAAAATAGCTATCACAACACGTGATGCAACCAAGGGAATACATTTAAAATAAAATCACCTACGAAAGTATTCTAAGCCAAAGGCTCGAACTTAAACATTGCAAGCAAGGCAATGATGAGATCAAATTAGGCCTAACAATGGCCTGCGTGAAAAAACACGCCAACAATGGAAAGACCAAAGCAGGCGACAGTTGAAGGGAATGCCGCCGTAAAATAAACTAAATTCACCACCAAAATTACATTTTGATTATATTTCAATTAGGCAGATAAGGTCCTTTAAGGTTAAATATTAAAATTCAATTAAGCGGAAAATGTTAGGTAGGGGTCCTTTTGGTGATCAGATCATATATGCAGGTGCCCAAGCATTAGTGAATATGAGTAGCGAAAATGCAGACGAGCGAGAAGCGATAAATATCAGAATGTTGGCCATAATAACTTCTCGTTTGTAGCAGAAGGAATAATTTAGAATTCGACGTATCTGATCATTTAGTGGTTTCACAAAGTTACAAGTCTAGGACACATGGCTTTCCCCGCACTGAAGCTGCACTAAGTTAAATAAAACTCCGACGGGAGTAAAATATAGATTTAAGAAATGGCTCAAGGCTCTTGAAATAAAACAGCGCACAGTACCTGGTTATTGGCGCATTTGCCAATTAATTTCACTGCTGGCCAGCCTCCGAAAAGCCAACCAGAACACACCTTTTCGCTACATGGTTCCAAGTTCAACTCATCGTGTTTGACGCCAAGAATGACCTTCCTCGGCCGCGAAGGAATCCGAACGCGCCCGATCGCCAACAAGTGACGATCGCGATGCCAACTGACACATTCAAAATGCGCGATGCATTGCGGTGCTTGTTAAACACGAAATAAATGATTTTGGGGTGGTAGCTTGATATTTTCTCCACAGTTCCATGCCAATGCTATTTTGTTCAGAACATCGGAAGATCGCCGAACAATCTCGAACTTCTTTTTGGCGCCATCCTGAGTATTGGCAGAGGGGCGAAGAGGAAGCGGGAAATTCAAGATTCAGAAATGTTCCAAAGTTTTGAACTCTCTCCCCGGGGATGACAGAACCGGGGTAGAGGGGGTGGGGGCGAAATAAGTGGCAGTCAATAAACTGTCACAGGAATGATGAACACCAGAATTAGAGGGACAAGGAAAACTGGGGAAGCAGCAAGGTAAAAAAGAAGGAACAGGATGACAGGAGAGATAACTTCGATGATCACTAGGAACCCGGTACTAGTCAACAGGCTAGAAACCAGGATATGAGTTCCGCCTCTTAAATCGACAATAACTAACTAAACCAGGATAGGGTTCCGCCAGAAAAAATGCCAATTTTAAATCGACACTAGCCATATTTGATTAACCGTCTCCATTTGACATCTCCATAAATGAAATTTTTGAAGTGACTGATGATGATTTACTTTTTGAAGAAGAGGAAAGGTCTGTTGTAAAACGCGCAGAATTACCCGTTATTGACATTATTGTTGGTGAACAACATTGCAGATCACTTTTAGACACGGGAGTGCTCATTTCTCTTATATCAGAAGAATGCTATTTTAGAGTTCAGAAGGAACAGCAATTTACCATTTTGCCGGCTTCATTAGTTACTATAAAGGGTATTTTCCGAGACAAATCGATTAAATGCAAGATTCAAGTATTAATGAAATTCAGAATTAACGAGAGATTATACGAACAGGTGTTCATAATGACGAAGAACATCAATTTCGATGTCATACTCGGTATTGACTTCATCACAAGGGCTAGAATAGTCATAGATATGGACAAGATAATTATTAAATTTCACGAGAAAGCTTCTAGGAAGATAGCGTCCGAAGAAATAGACTTAAATGATGATACAGAAGACTTAATCAAAGAAGACATTTTGGAAAATATGGTGAATGAAATCGAGCAAGAGAGAGAGCGTTATGCACTCAAAGCCGATGGATTTCAAGAAATAGAGAAAGAATTTAACGATTTGATCGTGGAATTTATCGATATCTTCGATGATAAGCCAGGCTTCATTAAAGACTATAAATATCAGATTAGTTTGACTGACGAAACTCCGTATCAAGCCAAGTTATACCCTATCCAAGATAAATATTATGAAGAAGTTAGAACCACAATCAAGAAAATTAAAGAAGATGAGATTATAAAAACAGGCTTCATCCTTATCAGAACCCCATTGCAGTAGTCAAGAGGAGTAATGGTCAGCTACGTCTGTGTCTGGATGCACGTCGAATTAACTCAAGGATACTTTTAGAAATGGACCGACCTCCCAAAATTAGAGACCTTCTCAGGAAGTTTAAACGGAAGGCTTGTTTTAGCGTTCTTGACCTAACGACATCGTTTTATCAAGTGGAATTAACGGATTCCTATTTTATCAGACGATGTTAGGCCCCTTAAAACAACAATTATCATCATCTTGTTCTGTCGCGTCCCGTTCGGCATGGTTTATAGTGGTCCAGAGCTCATCAGGACTCTAGACAGTAAGCTGTCGGAAGAGGTTAAACAGAATGTAACATGTTACATAGATGACCTCATCATTGCATCTGTGGAAGAACACTTAGTACAATTGACGACATTATTTCAGGATCCCCGCGATGCACATATTAATGTCAATTTTGACAAGTGCCGCTTCATGCACGAGAAGATTAATTTTCTTGGTCACACGATTGACCAATATGGATATCATCCTAACCTCAAGAAAATAGATGGAATTGTAAAATTCCCAAGACCCAATAAGATTAAGAAACTCCGCCAATTTTTGGGCATGTGCCAATTTTTGAGTAGTCATTGCCCCGGATACTCAGTGACCATGACACCTTTATATGAACTGCTTAAGAAAAACAATTGATGGAAGCGGTCGAATCTAACTGAACAGGCCTTTGAGAATGCGAATACTATGCTAAGGGACTGTGTTAAGTTAGAATATCCTGAGTTTACCCACACTTTCTATATTGAATCTCATGCGTCCAGAGTAGGTTTAAGTGCAGTCCTGTACCAAAAGGATGAGGATGGTAACAAACACCACATTGATTTTTGCAGTAGGAAGTTAAGGCCCCTCGAAGGGAATTATTTCACTACAGAGCTCGAGGCTTTAGCCTTTGTCTCAGCTCTGGAGAAGTGGAAAAAGATATTCATTGGGCATGAAATTGTAATAATTACTGACCACAGAGCTCTGCCGTACATGCTCCAATCAGACTTGTGCAGCGATCGCCTCACTAGATGGGCGTTGTTTATCCAGCAATTCAACGCCAATATCAGACGTCAGCCTGGCAAGGATAATTTGCTTTCAGACGCTCTTTCAAGGAATCAATCAGATAATATCCAGATAAACATAGTACAATTGGAGGGGGAAGACGAAGCGACCCAGGAAAAGCTACGGAAGATAGCTGTGTCCACAGAAGAGACACACTCCAATAAGGAATATGTACATGTATTTAAAAGGCTATATGGATAACTAGGATGCAAGCTATTGAGATGTACGGAGATGTTCAGACAGATTTATTCTATGTGGTGAGACAGTGCGTAAATACGTAGATAAGGACAATACTAAGCTTAGAATTGTGGTTCCGCCGAGACTAGTTATCCCCATTGTTTGGTTGGCGCCTCGAAGTATAGGTCAAGGAGGTCTAGACAAGACTATGAAAACTATCCAGGAAACCTTCACTTGGAATAAGATACGAGCATCTATTGTCAAGACTATTACAGGCCGGACGTTTGTTTTAGACGAGTGAAAAATCTTATTGGAAGCTTGGAGGCGAGTTACTATAGTACCTGTGTTGATTTTGTAAGCTGCTCATGCAGTCACGCTGCTGCTGAAGTACAGTCACTGGCAAATATAATGGCGTTCAGTTCGTATTTTACATTTCACACAAAGCACAATCAATATACAAATACTTTTTTTCCAGATAGCTACTTATAACACAATCACACACTAACTTTTATGGAATGGACAGTCAATCATCCCCTATTTCTTCTATACCGGACATGCCTTCGTCTTCGGCGTCTTCTTTTGCCATGGGATCGTCCTCGTTTTCGGTCGCATCGTCACTACTTTCCAGTCCGTTATATCGAATTATAATTCTCTCAATTCGATCTTCCACAATCACATCGTTTGCAAAATATTCCCGTTCAATGTCTTCCACTTTTTGACATACCTTTTCCCATTCTGTTTGACCGATCTCTTCAAACCTCTGCCGGCACAACATTTCGACATCTTTTATTTTGAATGTCACATTTCTACTAGCAACCCATTGTTTGACGTCTGCCCAAATGAGCTCAATGGGATTTAGGTCCGGGTGGTACGGTGGAAGTCTCAAGGCCTTGTGATTATTTTCAGCTAAAATTTGGTCAAATAAGTATGTTTTCTCTGCAGGCTTGTGGGCTAATATTTAATCATTTAATCATATAATTTAGTTTTAGTGCAGTTTTCAGGAAATGGAATGTTGTATTTCGTTAACCAGGACTGCATAGGCTATCTGTTTTCAAGGAATTGGAAGTTGGGGGTTTATCTTGTTGTGGATTGTGATAGGACGCATTGTCGACAATGAGGACAGAGTTAGGGAGTAAATTAGGAATTAACTTTGTACGGAGCCACTTAACATAGTTATCAGTGTTCATTTCTTTATGAAAATCTCCAGTTTTCAAATGTGATCTGTAAATAAGAAGTGCATTAGGTACAAAAACAAACCTTCCACCAGCATGGACAATAATAAGACGCTCACCTTTTGACCCCGGAGCCATCAAACCTGAGCTACTGTCATCGGACCAACTTTTCGGGACGGTGTGGCTACTATGAATATATGTCTCATCCTCATAAACAATGGGTCATTCTTCAGATCGGTATTGACGGAGACAAGTCAGGTACGGTATGTTTTATGAATAGAACGAATGTTGTGTGTCTTTCAATAAGCACACGCCTGTTAGATCTTGTTTTCCTCCACATGAAACCTAAATTTGTTATTATTGTCTTAAGACTAGTGGTTCTACCTTCGAAATTGATAGAATCTCTTAATTTCTGCAGCAGTCTTCTTATTGTTGGTGCAGCCTTTTCTTCCATGTAATAATTATAAATAGTACCGTACGTCGAATGACACACTTGTCGAAATCATCGATGCCTGTTATTCTTTTTGGGACATTATGTTCTTTTCCAGGGGTGCCGAAAGATGGTCCTTCATCGTCACGCACTTTCTTTTCCCGCAATACTCTGAAACAGGCGCGGATCTAGAGTTTGGCTTTTGGGAGGGGGGGGGGGGGTCAGAGAATCGAAACTGTTAAGAAAAATGGCATCACTAAAAACGCAATCACAAAATAAACAAACGTACAAAACCAGACCATTTTTTTGCATGCTACATGGATAGAAATTTGATGCGTTTAGTGCACCAAAAATATTCGTACAAATTGCAACGGCGTGTTTTGCGAATTTTACATCGAGCTTCGAGAAAAGTATCAAGGTACGTTACAGTTTCGGCAAGTCGAGTTGGTTCCGTCAAAGGGAGAAAGTCACAGCTTAAATTGCCAACCAAGCTTGCAGTTTGGACGTCGGCAACTTTTTTTGGTGCGAGAAAAGCCCCAAATTCCTATGCGTTGCTGCAATTCATCGTGACATCACTATAAACATCGATTCGGTAATCACAAGGTTTGCTAAACAAAATAGACGAGTTGATTTTGTTATATAAATAATAATTGTTTTTATATAACAGGTATGAAGTTGTAAATGTGTACAGTTGTAACAGAACGTAATAATTGCAATAGAGATATTTTCAATATTGAATAAAATGAAAAACAAACTGTTTTTCAGTTAAAATTCGTTAAGTTTTATTTGTCTGGTTATTGTGTTTTCGTTTTTTGAGTTTGCAAAAAAAAAATTGGTCTCCGTTTGGGGGGGTGACGCCCCCCCCCCCCCTTGAATCCGCGCCTGCTCTGAAAACAGAAGTTTGTGATACTCCAGTAGCAGCAGCAACTCTTTCATGCACTTTTTAACCTCTTTGTAGTACTGTGGTGAAAATCGGTCCTTTACGTTTGCTTTCCTCCTTCATATAATCATGAACATTTGCGATGATCTCCCGACTTTGACTTTGAAGAGTCTTTCCTGTCAATTTTGAAAGTATAGGCGGCAGGTCAATAAGACTTATTACCGCATCACAATCAGTACCTGACACGTACACTTCTCCGTCACACCACAATTATAATTACCGTAGAATAATAATAATAATAATAATAATAATCGTACCACAATCTGTAACTAAGTTATATCACGTTTACTTCTGCATCACACAATACTTCGACGTTGGTTGGACTGTATACTGTGGTATCGTCATCTGCTCAAGTCTGGAATTCTATTACGTCAGACGGTGCGGTGGTGACAGTTGTGAAGTGAGAGGGTGACAGATTGACAGTGTACAGGCTCACCCGCTAGCTTCAAGGTCAATGGCAATGGCAATGGCAATCGTCTAAAACAAACGTCCATCCTGTAGATCTTGTGGACAGTGTCAGAGAGGGAAGTATCCTAAGCTGGGCGGATAAAAGTGATATGATGATAAATTCAAAGAAATGTCAGGCAGTGAGATTTGTTAACAAAAGGAATCATATTGTTTTTGAATATTCAGTGGGGGGAAATCAAGTTGTATTTGGGGACGAATGTAGGTATTTAGGTGTAACTGTGGGGGGTGGGAATTTTCACTGGGGTAAGCACATAAGGGAAATAGTAAAGAAAGCATACAAGTCACTACATATGGTTATGCGAGTCTTTAAAGGCGCTGGCAGAGAGTTTAGGGAAAGGGCATACATGTCCCTAGTCCGTCCTCTGCTGGAATATGCTGGGGGAGTGTGGGATCCATACCAAATGTATTTAATAAAGGAATTGGAAGGAGTGCAAAGGAAGGCCGCCAGGTATGTAATGGAGGACCACAGATCGACGAGTAGTGTGAGTAGGATGATACAGGATTTGGGATGGGAAAGTCTGGCTGATAGACGTTCAAGAGCAAGACTAGGGGGTATTTTCTTAGCTTACAAGGGGGAAATTGCATGGGAAGATATTCATGAGAGATTGGGAAAGGAAAGTTCATATATGGGCAGATACAGTCATTGTTGTAAATTGAAATTAAGTCAGTGGAAAAGTAACTGGGGCAAATATTCGTTCATTGGGAGGGGGGAAATAGAATGGAACAGTTTGCCAGGGGGCATTTTCAGCCCTTTGCCTTCTGATGTTGGTAAATTTAAGGAGTTGGTGAAAAAGCACCAGATTAAGAGGCAGTGATGAACGATGCATAAGTTGAAGCAATGAAAGAAAGTGTAAATGTTCAGTATTTTATGTTTATTTCTGTTATTAGAATGATTATTTTACGATTACCGGTTTCTTCTCTTAACAACTATTACTTATTTTCTAATTAGTCCTAATTTTCTAAAATTTTTGTGGTTGTGAATTGTTTTGTGTATTTATTGTAATTTGCCACCATGGACAGTGTCCACATTTGCAAATAAACCATGTATGTATGTCATCTCAAAAGAGGAGTCCAACGCTATAATTCCTTATAGGCCTCACGAGTTCATGGCTTGTGACATTTTTGGCCCGTGTCCCAAGGAAGTCAGAGGAAATAGTTCTTGCTAGTCACAGTCGACGTATTTTCTACATTTGTCACCCTTGATCCGATGCAGAAGGCAACAACAACTCAAGTGTTAAGTCGTCTGGAAAACAGAGTGTTTATTAAGGCTGGTAGACCTGAACTATTCTTTCTGGCCATGGAACTAGGTTTACTTCTCTTGAATTTGAAGCAAGTATTGTGACCGTTTGACCGAAGTCCCACGTCCACACGAATATGAATTTCAACATCCGCCGAGCATAAGACTCAACATCTCGGGGTCCATCTGAGTAAAATAAAACAAATTAAACAAAACTAGCCGGACGGATATCGAAATTCACACTCCATAAAGGATGGAAGGAAGTGCAAATAATTTGTGAATAACACCAACTTCTTAAAGACACCTCAGTTTAATTTAAGATTACAATGCTCCCCCAGGGAAAAATCTAATATTCCAGTCCTGAAAAATAAAGACATCCTGCGCTTCCCCTGGGCCCCTCATCTACATATAATTTACATAACGCATAAAATAAATTAATCACAGCCTTTAACCAAAATAAATTCACTATTTTCAAAATTCAATTTGATGTCTGAGAAAATCTTTAGTCCATCTCAGCATCTGTTTTAAATTAATTGTGTAAACTGTACATTTATCACTGATGTGCAGGAAAATATCAGTCCATCCTGACACCGTCACCTTAATATTTACAAAAGTATCACTTGAATCGAATTTCCAGAATTGTTTCAACCTCTGCGGTGAAATTCACATATCGTAACTCATATCTGGTAAATCACATTCCCAAAACGATGTGAAATCAATATTACTAACACCATGACCATAATTTCCAAATTCAAAAATTTGAATGAACTCCAAACATTCTTCCACATTTTTTTCATAAATAAATTTTATTCCGCATTACATATTTTATTTAAATCCTTTGATTTAATTTCTTCAATTTAATTCACTTCAATTTAATTCCTTTATTTATTTTCTTTGATTTATTTAATTTATTATTATTTAGAATAATCCAAACTGGTATTTTATGAAAATTAATGGACCCACAAACCAAACAGCTATCAGCTTAAATTATTAATTAATTTACCATCCTCTGGACAAAAATGCCTCTCATAATGTAAAAATGTAGAATGGGACACGGTAAGGCCTTCAGCAAAAACTAGGATGAGTCATCAACTTATGCATATTTAAACGAGTACAACATGTGGGCTATTATACAACAGTTTAGGAATGTAGAATTTCACTGACGATAGGCCATTAGCTTCCCATATGAGCGACTATATTGTCCTCATTTTAATCATATTTGAGCATGGAGCAATTATTTGACCCTCAAAACTCAACTTCAAAAACCTCCTTCATTATTTTCACTTAACATTTGACGATGATATTCTTATTTTTATAATGACCCCTCAGCTACGCAGGCTGGGTTCAATGGCTTCTAAATAATCCCTCACAATCACCTTAAATATTTCGGCCTCTCACATAGGTGTAATAAACTTTTAATGTCTTCTCCAACACACCCCTGTTTAACTGTCGCATTATTTCCAATACATAGTTCCTCATTTTATACAAAATTCGTATATGAATGACCTTCCGCTCCCACTATCAAAAATTACGTTTTCGGCATGTCCCTCTATTCAAAATAAACTCCCTTATTATCAACTACGATCCATTATTCATCCAATTATTAACCACTATTATTACCAGGAATTATTATTATTATTGGAAAACGTTCCAAACAATATAATCATTTACTTATTATTATTATCATTACCGACAGTAGTGGCTACGCTGGCTAAAGCTCAGCATTAGGTCATGGGGCCAAGCTCTCTGCTGACTCGGTAGACGCGTGGGTTCGAGCCCCCCCCGTCGGCCGTCCTTGAAATGGTTTTCCATTTTCAACACCAGGCAAATGCTGGGACGGTACCTTCTGACAGGCCACGGCCGCTTCCTTCCACACCCTTGCCCAGTTTCATTCACCATCGTTCATTTCATCTCTCATTAACTCCTCTCATGAGGTTGGCGTCAGGAAGGGCATCCGGCCGTAAAAATCATCGCCACAAACACTTCCATCGCATCTCATCCCCGACCCCGTTGGTAAACGGGAATAATAAGGGGTAGACATACATACTTATTATTATTATTATCATTATGGCTTGACTACCAGTCATACATCCTCCCGATATCATATCTCAACTTCATTTACAAAGAAAATATCTACAACATTTATTTTAAATTCAAATGTAAAAATTTATAAATTCACAGAATATTCCGTTCCAGTGAATTATTATTCCCGAGGAATACTATTTAAACGCAATGTGGCTATCCACATTACTCATTCATCAATATACTAAAATGAGAAAAACTCAACAAAAATATTATTAACAATTAATTTAATTATAAACAAATAAATTCAAACAAACCTCCAACAGCATTATCAAAGTTCCCTAGCATAACATTTAGACGTAGAATGGTTCAAAAATAACCTCCGCATCGTAGCCTACTGCTATATCGTGGCATTTCCAGCCGAGTTCCCCACACACTAGATTTCCATCAAAGAGATCTGAGAGGCGTGCAGATGGACGCGGACCATTGAGACCTAAGTCGAGACCTTTAACACATGTCGAACTAGATGGGGCACTGACCATCCAATGACTACACTTTTCGAGTAAAGGTTGTGGAATAAATTTTAATATCAAAACAAGGCATAGCAAAGAGGAAACGAGGGGTGCATGAAATGGTAAAATGAGGGGTGAAGGGGCTGTAATAAATAGTACACATGATTATAAAACAGTAAACAAGAAAATATAAAACTCTGAAAATAGAACTATAAAAGAGAGGATGTTGACGAGGAGGTGCCTAAGTCACTGAAGATCGTTCAGTAGAGGGGCATAAATTAACAATAGTGTTAATAGTACGTTTCGTTCCACCACAGGATGACCACAAGAAAGTAGTCAGAAGAATCATTCTGAGAAGTACATGAAAACGTGTATCCACGAACCTTCTAACCGACCACCCTTATATTAAACTGTATGTCACAACAACTACCCAAGGAAACAAACCCATACAATAACAACGACCCTTAAATGTCACGTCAAGAAACACAGAAAAATACATGACTTCCATAACGACAACACTTCACCAAACATGACGTGATGTGACATACAAACCCCACAGAGAAACATAGATCGGTTCAATAAAATAAACAAAGACAAACTCCCAAATAAAGATAAAACAAAACGATTTCATGTGCTCGTAGAATAAAACTTCTCTCGAACGAAAGCACGAGATTCAGATACCTTACTTGAGAGGACATGAGCGCCAATTACTGTCCCGGACACAAGCAAGAAGCACGCATATCTCCGTTTGAAAGAATAACTGATGCCTGTCTGTTAGGTAGTCAGCCCGAAGGCTGGTTGGATCCTCAAAAAGCACCGCCGTTAGGTTATGTGGGTAGATACCCACAAAAACCCAAGGCAGCGCTATATTGAGGCGTACTAAGCAAGATGAGGAGTGAGGTAGTTTGCCATTGCTTTCCTCACTGAGTCAGAACAGCAGTACTAACCCTATGAGTAGAACCTCACAGCATCCACAGGCACTGACTGTGGCCAGGATGTCATTACTAAGCACCACCCATACCTCAGTAGCTTCCATATAATCACAGCCATGAATGAGACTGAGACATCGGTGAAAAGCCACATTTTACTCTAGCCTGTGCCAACAGACAAATGCAAATGTACTGCATTCATCAAGATATGGCAAACAGGCCAGAATAACTGATATACCTCATTTAATATACGTACTGGGATAACGCGTTGCTTGCTGACTGAAAGCCACAACAAAACAGAACAACACTAAACATGACCTTCGGCCTTCAGTCCAATTCCCACTTAAACAAATGACATAAGCCCACCCTTAACATAAGTCTAGAACCGTGATTGTAAATGAAACACATTTCTGACACGTACATGGTAGTGTCTGCCAGTCTCTAAGGATAAAAAGAAAACCTATCCGGCCATCCTTAGAGTTGCACAAATGCAGACACTGAAAAATAAAACCTTTAAAACATTTAAATAAACTTGATGTGCATTCCGATCATACAGAAGAAGATCCAAAGCAATTGAACGAACACACCTACCCTCGTCAGGATACAAACCGCGAAGTTAGTTAGTTAGTTATTGTTGTTTTAAGGGGCTGAACTACGAGGTCATCTGCCCCTCTTAACACAGATTAAAGAATACAAATTTTGAATTGAATTTAAAATTTTGAGGTGGACATCTAAATTTAAAAAGACCAAAAATTAATAAAACAAAAACAAACAATTAAGTAAAAAATAAAAATTATAAAAATAAACAAAAATTACGGAAAAACAAAACATTATCATTCAAAAACGAACAAGTCGTTGAGTCAAAGTTCACTGGAAAATTTAGATTGCTGGCCCTAACCCACTCTCACTTATAAAGCGGATAACGCGATCAGCAGCCACCGCGTCATCGGCTAATATAAGTTTGAGTGTCGTCTGCAAACCAAGGTTTCTTCGTAAGTCAGCAAGATCCACACACTCGGTGAAAATGTGGGCCACGGTGAATACGGCTCCACAGGTACAAAGTGGGGGGTCTTCCCTTCTCATTAGGTACGAGTGGGTGGATCTTGTATGACCTATCCTTAGCCTACACAAAATGACGGACTCTCTCCGGGCCCGGAAGGAGCTCCGCCACACGCGAGTAGTTCCCTTGATCGCTCTCAGTTTATTGGGCAGTGGGTCAGCTAGCCACTGACTCTCCCAAAAAGCCAGAACTTGTAGGCGTAACTGAGAGCGAATATCTCTAGCGGGTACCTCCATTAGTCGAGGTGGTAGTGATACCGCCTCTTTTGCAGCTTGATCCGCTAACTCATTTCCCGCAATTCCCATGTGGCTTGGAAGCCACAGAAAGGTGATTCGAGTGTCAGCGTGGCACAGCCCGGCTAGTAGGTCGTGGATTCGCTGCACTAGGGGGTGTTGCGGGAAACATGTAGCAATTGACTGCAACGAACTCAAAGAGTCGGTACACACGAGAAAGTGGATTCGAGCATCCTGTAGTGCAAACTGCAGAGCTTCATAGATGGCAACGAGCTCCGCAGTAAACACACTACAGGCCTCAGGCAAAGAGATCTTGGTATTTGCACCATCAATAACGTAAGCACAACCCACCTTCTCGTCCACCTTCGAACCATCCGTGTATAGAATGCCAGCGTCCGGAAACTGGTGAACTATGCTGTGGAACTGCCTCCGGTAAACGGAAGCATCAGTGTTCACCTTAGGACCTCGGTGCAGATCTAACCAAATTTCCGGACGCGGGACTTGCCACGGAGGCACCTCGCTAGATGTCCGGATCATACAGGGACCTACAGCCACTCCTATTTCAGTACACGAGCTATCAAGTCTAATACCAACCGGCCGAGTGGCACGAGGCCGGTTGGCGTACCCCTGGTGGTTTTGGGTACCGAAGAGAGCTTGATAGGTCGGGTGTTGCGGCATTTGACGCACATTGGCAGCATATGCTAAAAGCATATGTTGGCGTCTATAATTTAAAGGTGGAACACCCGATTCGGCGAGTAGGCTGGGTATCGGGCTGGTCCGGAAGGCACCGGTAGCCAGCCTAACGCCACTATGGTGGATACTGTCCAGCATTTTCAAGGTTGCCGGCCTTGCTGAACCGTATGCCGCAGAACCATAGTCTAGCCGGGACAGGACGAGGGCTTGGTAGAACCGTAGCAGCACCGCACGGTCAGCCCCCCACGTAGTGCCACTAAGAAACATGAGCATGTTCAGTTTCCTGAGACATGTCATTTTCAATTGCCGTATATGGTGCTGCCACGTTAACTTGCTGTCAAAATGGAGCCCCAGGAAGCGATAAGTGTCAACCAACGGCAACGCAGCATCCCTGAGATGTAGTTCAGGGTGTAAATGTAGCCTCCGTAGCCGACAAAAATGGACGACGGAGGTTTTCGCTGCTGAAAAACGAAAACCCCGGTCGTGAGCCCACCTGTCGACCCGGTTGATGGCTAGCTGCAATTGCCGTTCCACGACTGCCATACTTCCAGAGCTGTAATGCAGAGCTAAATCGTCTACATACAGCGATGGAACTACCGAGGACCCGGCGGCGGCAACAATGCCATTAATGGCAATCGCGAACAAGGTGACACTCAGCACTGAACCCTGAGGAACTCCATTTTCTTGGGTATAGTACTGCGATAATGTCCTACCGATCCTTACACGGAAGAGTCGGACGGACATGAAATTCGCAATGAAAGTCGGTAAGTTACCACGGAGTCCCCACTTGTGAAGGGTGGAAAGGATCCCGTAGCGCCATGTGGTGTCGTAGGCTTTCTCGAGGTCAAAGAAAACCGTGACTAGGTGCTGCTTTCGGAAAAAAAAAACCCTGTATGGCGCTCTCAAGTCGCACCAGATGGTCAGTGGTGGACCTATGAGAGCGAAATCCACATTGGTACTCAGACAGGAGACCTTTATCCTCCAAGAACCACACCAGTCGACGGTTCACCATCTTTTCGAGCAGCTTACATAGGCCATTTGTCAAACAAATGGGCCTATAGCTGCTTACAAACTTGGGATCCTTTCCAGCCTTGGGAATCGGTATCACGATCCCCTCTCGCCATTGAGATGGAAACTCCCCTTCAATCCATATACGATTGAAGAGGATCAACAGTTTTTTAATACTGGATTCGCACAGATGTTTTAACATTTGATTATGTATGTTATCCGGTCCAGGAGCCGTATCCCTGCACAGTGCAAGCGCACTGCGCAGTTCCCATTCAGAGAATGGTACATTATAGGACTCCGAAGCAGCAGTGGCAAAGGACAAGGGGTGAGTCTCTGCCTCCCGCTTCAGAGTCAGAAATGTAGGATCGTAACTCCCGGAGGAGGATACATCGGAGAAGTGCGAGCCAATGCTGTTGGCAATGGCGAGATGGTCCGTGATGATGTCTCCATTGATGGACACTCCGGGTATCGATAGTGATGTCGGGTGTCCGGAGATCCGACGAAGCTTAGTCCACACTTGAGATGAAGGAGTATGCGCCGTCATGGACGACACATACTTTTCCCATGTCATTTTCTTACTCTCCCGAATCAGATATCGGGCTCTAGCACGCATCCTTCTGAAGGTGATAAGGTTGGCCATAGTGTTTTGCCTCCGATAGCATTTGAAAGCACGTCGACGATCTTTAATGGCTGCTGCAATCTCGGCTGTCCACCAAGGGACAAGCTTCCGGCGTGAGTTGCCGGATGAGGAAGGTATTGTTTCCTCAGCAGCAGTCAAAATACCATTCGTTATGTGAATGGTATGATCGTCGACACTCTCAAAGGTATCTTCGGCAAACACCGCACGTGCCGTGAAAGTTGGCCAATCAGCCCGACGGAGAAGCCATCGACTTGGTAACTCGATGGCTCTCTGGTTCGGAAGAGTAACGATAATTGGAAAATGGTCACTATTACAAAGGTCATCGTGTACACCCCACTGTAGCAGGGGAACCAGCGCACGACTGCACAGGGTAATGTCGATACTTGAATAAGTACCGTGTGCAATAGAGAAGTGCGTAGGCTCCCCTGTGTTCAACAGACACAGGTCCAGCCGCCTGATCAGCCTCTCAAAATCTCTCCCTTTACCGCTAGTGGTAGCGGAGCCCCAGGTGGTGTTGTGGGCATTAACATCTCCCAGAAGGAGAAAAGGAGGGGGGAGCTGAGAGACTAGATCCACCAGCTGGTCGTAATCCGGCTGAGAATCAGGCGGGATATACACGTTACATACTGTTGCCATTACTGGCAACGAAGTACGAACTGCAACTGCCTCTAGCTGAGTACGCAACGGCACCTCTTCACTAAAGAGGCTAGAGTGGACGAGAGTGCAGACGCCACCAGCGGCCACAGCTCCGTCCATCCGGTCTTTAGAGAAGAGTTTGAAGTGACGCATTGTTGTCTCATGTCCAGGACGAAACCTGGATTCCTGAAGACAGACAATGGTAGCCGAAAACGAAGATATTAATTGTCGTAACTCAGCGAGATGAACAGAATAGCTATTACAGTTCCATTGTAATAGTGCCATGGTGTGGACTTAAGTAGAAGTGGGTCTTCTACTTATGCTTGACCGTTTGCCACCCTTCCCCATCTCTAGTTGGAGATGATGGGGCAGGAGAGCACACCTCAATCTCCACATCTCCGTCCGAAGACGAAGAAAATGGAGCGGGCGCTCTCCTGGGTTGCGCGCGGTCGTCGTCGGACCTCACGAGTCTCGCTCTTGGGGAAGAGCGAGAGCGGTGTCGAGGGACTTTCTCCCGGTCCGAAGACTGGGTGTCTGTCCCCGACACGCCCCGAAGAGATTTCTTCTTGGATCGGCGCCGACGTGTGTTTGGGGAAGTTGATGGTCCCTTCCCCACAGACGCCGGGTCCTTATAAAACAAGGTCGCTCCTGCTGGCACCGCTCCACTGGTAGTGGTGGGAGCGGGATGGCCAGCAGATACGTGAGCAGCCCTGCCTTTAGGAGAGGAAGAGAAACGGCGCTGAACCGCTCCCCTCTCCTCCGCCGATCTATTTTCTTTTCTATAGGGGAGTTCCTCCATACGGACGGACTTGGCTTCAGCAGGCTTCGCTCCCTTGGTGGTAGTGGGAGCGGAAAGGCCAGCAGAGACAGTAGCCACCCCGTCAGCAGGAGGGCGAGAGAGACGGCGACGAACCGTCTCCCTCTTCTCCCCTATATTTTTCGTATTAGGTGGGCTGGAAGAAGGACCAGCCCCGGTCGGGAAAGTCTTCTTTCCCCCATTAACTGGGGAAGACTTATTCCGACCGTTTCGGAGAAGAAGATTGTGCCGGTTTAGATGGTATAACCGGCGCCTTCTTTTGCTGGGCCGAAGAAGGTTGTTGTACCTCCTTCGGGCTGACATTTTTCGCTGGTACAGCGAGGGGTGATTTCAATACTGCTGAAAATACGGGCGTCGAGGGTACTACACTCGGTAAAGATGCGGCAGGGGTGAATGAGGGCGTCGTTGCAGCTGCAAACGATACCCGAAATTCGGGGGCATTCATATCACGGTACCTCTTGCGAGCGTCGTGATATGAAAGCCTATCAAGAGTTCTTATTTCTTGAATTTTTGCTTCCTTACAAAACTCAGGGCACTGCTTCGATCGTGGAGAGTGGCTTCCTTGGCAGTTAGGACAAATCGGGGGAGACGTACACCTCTCACCCTCATGTGTCCCCTTGCCACACTCTCTACACACGGCCTTGGCAGTGCACCTGGCGGAAACATGCCCGAATTTCTGGCATTGATAGCAGCGCATAGGTGGAGGGATGTACGGTCGAACATCGCAGTGGTACGATGTGACCTTCACCTGCTTAGGTACAACATCACCCTCAAAATGGAGAATAAAAGCGCCGGTATCGACGCTGTTCTCTCCAATCTTTCGGGCGATGCGCCTAATCTTGGTGACGCCTCTCTTCCCCAGATCCCGCAACAATTCCGCATCGCTATTTAAAATGAGGTTACGATGGAAAATAACTCCTCGGACCTCATTCAGCGTTTCGTGTTTTGAGACCTTAACGGGAATTTCGCCGAATTGCGTGCATTCCAGCAACGTTTCGGTTTGCTTCCGATCAACGGTGTGCAGCAGCAGCTGACCGTTCCGGAGCTTGGAAATCCCGCTTAGGTCCCCGAATTTCCCCTCGATTTCCTCAGAAAAAATTATTGACTTTACTAGTTTAAAATCACCCCCGTCAGTCCTCGTAGCTACCAGGTAGCGAGGAGACTTATCAGCGGGGAATCTTCTATTAAAGGCTTCATCCCAAGGCGTATACACCTTGGGATTAGCTCGACACTCAAGAGACGGCTTTTTAAGGGTGCCACCCTGTACAGGTGTCCGTGATCGCTTACTTGGCATCCCGGACGAAATCCTCCCCGAATACTGCCCACTCCGAACGGGGGCTATCACTGTGGGCGCCACCCAGCCAAGGCAATACCTACCTGGCATAGCAGATATTGCCCGGGGTCCCAGTGCCTCGAACAGGCACTTCCCCCTCGGCATGCACAGGATTTATGCAGCTCCAGTATTCGGCCATGCAGGGACCTTCGTTGTAAGGCGGATAATACTGTAGGGTACATGGCGCACCCACCTGACGGGATGGGGCATACCGTCTAGGCTTTCTGGCCAGATGGCCAAGCTGGTGGCCCTTCCCCTAACAGCATGCATGTTTGTTTCTATTGGTCAAACCAGAGCTGGGACCAGAAAACCAAAATCGACCTTTATAAGGCCCCCTCTAAGTCGCCTTTTACGACAGGCAGGGGATACCGTGGATGAATTCTGCCCTCCCCATCGACAGGGGGTCTGAACAAATCAAAACTGGCAAGTTATTCGGCCATGTCGGCCCTATTAGTCGCCTCCTACGACAGGCAGGGCATACCGTGGGTGTATTCTATCCCGCACCCACACGGGGGACAAACCGCGAAACTAACCTAAAGATACCGGTCCCTAAAGGCCCTCGAAAAATCCCATACTTTTACAAGGGGTTAGGAACTGGTAAGAAACATCTCTCAGAAATACAATCACGTTTCATGACACCAAAAACCGGAAGAACACGCGCACAAAATAAAACTCTACAAGATAAATAAAATAAAACGACAACAAGAACCCATTTAAATTAATAAACACATAAACAAGCAATCGATTCTCCACTACGTACATATATATATATATATATATATATATATATATATATATATAACGAATAACTAGGGACAAAAATAAACATCAAATAACCTCAAAAAAAAACATGAGCGATCTCCAGTTTAACCCTACATTTTGCAAGTTAAATGAATGGACCTTTTAACACTGAAACTGGGGGAAAAAACATTGATAATAATCTTCTTCAAGCACGATTATACAGAGTTACAAATTATCATTTCCACTTAGCTGATAGCCTCGAAACGTTCTAGAAGACCTCCGATGATTATATTATTTTATCATAATTTCATATTTCGAGAATTCTCAACTATGAGACAAAGCCGGAATCTCGCGGTTTCTCCCCAAAATTTATAGCTTCGTAAATCATTTTATAATGGACATCACGGAACATTTTAATAGAATTGCTGGCAGTAGTGGTTATATCGTCAGACCATCTTTTTTCTCCCCGTCATAACAATTCTGTCGCGATAACAATCGCCGAAGGCGTGTGTCTTAGTCTAGGATGGTTTCTCCATCGCGGGCGCTTTCCTTTTCAAAACGTGCCGAAATTATGATCTCTCAGATGTCCTCTAGTGACCGCAAGATGGAAATAGCGTCGAACAGATCTTAAAATTGTACCGTATCAAGATCCATTATTATAAATTGGCTGATAAATCCGCAAATGTACTGTAACCCCTTGGAAAATAAAAATCCAAACGCAGAATCCTACTAGCAGACAATATAGTCGAAATTGAGAAACCAGAAACACTAGTAACTAATAATAAAGTTGGCTTACATCGTGAAGTTCTTGTAGTCGGAATCCTTTTGACGTCGAGTCCGTGTATACCGCTGATACACATTTCTTCCCGTGCACAGACGTTCAGCTTCACGTTTCGCCTAACTCCATCACTCACGACGATGTTCCCAAAAATCCCCTGACATCTCACCTCCTGTTCTCTCAGCAACTCATAATGACGGTTCGATCTATCATTCTCAAACAAATATGATGCATGTCCAGCAACATAATGTTATAAATATTCGAGTCCCAATCTTAACTTGCAGCTTTGTGCCACAGAAAATCTTCCTAACTCGACTGGTTCACTTTCCCGTTCTAGAATATTTACACCGGGTTCGAAATCATTTTGCAACCACGACTATTGGTTCGATCCTCGCGTACTTGCTTATGGCCTTGATGTTTGGAGCGATACACTGACAATCTTAAGAGTGGTTTACGTAGTACACTAGTACCATTTCTAGTTTCTAGACTACATTCCCTAGATGAGAAAGGAATATTATTCCCCAAAGCTCTGCACACACAAAATCAATGGCTCATATGTTGGCTAAGATATCCTGACTGCAAGTAAGGAATATTATTCCCCAAAGCTCTGCACACACACAAAAGCAATGACTTGCCTTCGTTGCCTATTTACGATATATGGATTTTAAGGCCCACATCATATTCGTTGATTGCTTTCCAAATCATTTAGACTGGTATCCTCAAACTCAATTACCAATCGTGACTTGACCTCGTGCGCCTGACGTCGCAAGCCAGAGTCTCCTCGCATCACCTCACACCTGTTGCATGTGGCCTAACTCCCACCAGCCACGCGGATGAAAAACATAATCCTTGCGCCATGGATTCTTCGCTTTCCAATATCTCCTGACCCAGTCGACGGATTCTCTTGATCTCTTCGGTATTTTTCCTAGAAATGAGTACTGCATGTTCCCACGATGTTTTGGTGGTTCGACCTCTTCACATTAAAACTCGTAAATATACCATATGAGGTTCCTTCTGTCGATGCTCTCCCCATCTGGTGTCATCTTGATGAAACAAAACACCTAGGCTCCGCGCGCTCCTCAAACAGTTGATTCATCCAAAGAAAAACAAACGGTGGCCCTCATCCTTATGGGCACAGTATGGATGGACTAGGTATTCGGCATGTTTTTTCAAATAGGCCCTTTGGCACAAATCTACACCGTTTCACCGATCTGAACCAAAATTGGAATACTTAACCTTTGGAACCCTGTCCACTCCATTCACTGCATTTAGGCCCTTTGGCCCAAATCTACACCGTTTCACCAATCTGAACCAAAATTTGTATACTTACCCTTTGGAACCCTGTCCACGTTATATTTCTGACAGACCACTCCATTCCCTGCAAATAGGCCCTTTAGCACAAATCTACACTGTTTCACCGATCTGAACCAAAATTGGTATACTTACTCTTCGGAACCCTGCGGGTTACACTGTCCACTTTAAATTTCAGACAGACCAATCCATTCCCAGCATTTAGGCCCTTTGGCCCAAATCCACACTGTTCCACTAATCTGAACCAAAATGTGTATACTTACCCTTTGGAACCCTATCCATTCCATTCACTCCATCCACTCCCTTCGGCACAAATCTACGCCGTTTCACCGATCTGAACCAAAATGTGTATACTTTACCTTTGGAACCCTGCGGGTAACACTGTCCACTTTACATTTCTGACAGAACACTCCATTCCATACAAATAGGCCCTTTGGCACAAATCTACACTGTTTCACCAACCTAAACCAAAATTTGTATACTTACCCTTTGGAACCCTGCGGGTTACACTGTCCACTTTAAATTTCAGACAGACCAATCCATTCCCAGCATTTAGGCCCTTTGGCACAAATCTACAGTTTCACTAATCTGAACCAAAGTTGGTATACTGTGAAACCAGTCTATAATGGACATCCTTGGAACCTTAAATACTGTCCGCTAAAGAGGGGTGTCCACTATAGAGAGCGCTAGAGAAAAATGATCACAATTTCGCACATGTACTTGTGCAGTATGAGTAGGCTACTTACATGATAATGTAGGGAAACGCGGTAAAAACAGTCCAGCTTCGTCCGCAATTAAAATGTTTTCCGGCAAATAGCCGTCAGTGATGGAAGGAAATCTTTCTTCCCAGCTTGAGATATCAACACTGGAGGATTCTCCGCGAATTTCTGAAATTCTCAAGTCAGCCGTTCGCGGCTTCGAAATCTCTGATACCTAATTCTGCCGCGAAATTCAATGCTTTGGTCCGGATACAAGGATGTTCTGACTTCTTATTTTGCTGAACCACCGCATCATTGCCTTATCAATAACAGCACCATTACCACTTTGAAACTGACTATTTTTCAGCTATTATTATTATTAGCGTATGGTACAACAGAAAACAAACAACATAAACAATATACATACATACATACATACAATAGGTAACACATTACAACTGTAACAATCATGCAAGGGAAAGGGTGTTCAAAGATTAATGTCTAAATTTTCTAGCCATTTTATGGCTTCAGTAGAGGCTATTACAAAGCCCTGTGTTGATCCAGCGAATGCCCTACTAATACACTCAGTGACAATATGGTTCATAGTCTGTCTAACTGCACCACAATCACAGGTTGGGGAAGATCGCATGCCCCATTTAAACATCATTGATCCGCATCTCCCGTGGTTAGTGCGGACTCTGTTGAGAGTTACCCATGTCTTGCGGGGCAAATCAAATCCAGCTGGCAGATTTTGAATGTTGAACAATGCCTGCCATTGCATTGGAGCTATGCTGTTCCACTGTTTTTGCCAATCAGCTTTTGGATCATAAACCTTCCTAACCAGTTCCTGTGTTGTTTGATTAGGTGGAGATCTTGACTTGAGACGGCTATATCTGGTGCTAGCATCTTCATGAATAGGGAGTTCAGGATTGGCCAATATCTTGTTGTATTCCCTGACCAAGTTGTTCAGTGTTCAAATTCTAGGCGGTTCCTGCTCGTGATGCCCCTGCATAGGTACTAGGATTCGATTTTCCAGTACTGAACTGAGCGTTAGCATTCACTTGTGATCTCCTGGCTAATGATACACAAAACTAAAGATTTTCAGCTTATTACCATTAAGACGCCATACCTTAATTATCTCTTCGTGTTTTTTCACAATTTCTGCTGCCTGTGGCTCTCCAATCTTTAACACTTCAGATAGTTGCGGTATACAGTAGAGTCTCGCAAACTCGGCACTCCGGATTTCTCGGCCACCCTGACAGGAGAAAAAATCATGATTTTTGTTTGTTTTTGTGTTTCCGCACAGTGTTTTATTATGTTTATTTCGTCTTCTCCGCTATGGCCATTCTGTTTCTTCGCCGTCTTCATGACGAGGCTTCAAGAAACAGGTTTCAAAGCGAAAAGCAAAAGAACATTACTTACTCTTTTCCAAAAAAGTAAATGGTAATTTCCATTAAGTGAAAAAACTATTTACGTCCAGGAATTGTTTCGCCCATATACTGTACAGTGTACATATTATAAAAATAATTTGTAGGCCTAGTTTTTCTAAGTTTTCTTTTATAATTTATTTGTTTCCCTTGATTTCTTTGCAGTACAATACTGAACTATATATTCAAGTACTGTAATTTATTGTAGTGGCTTTATCGTTTTAAAACTTGTGTTTCTGTTAAAAACAAATAAATGTACTGCATTGCATTACTTTTAAACCAAAACAAACACATTTCCCGATAACCCGGCATTTTCGCGAACTCGGCCACCCTTCGGTCCACATTAGGCCGAGTTTGCAAGACTCTACTGTACCACATTTCTCACGTTTGTGATAATCTACGATGTCTACTTTCTCTTTCAAAGTTAAACTTTTACAAGGAGCCATTTCAGATGCACCCACTTGCTACTTAAACGCACAGATCCTACGATGGATTTAAGAAGTTTCACGGTAAAACTGATCGGATAGTGAAAGTATTAATTCCCTTATCCCGACCATTTCAAGTTCAAGAGAACAATGATAGCGATACCGTTAGGTGTAGGTTTATTTTCGGAGCAGTGCAGAAGATAGAGGATGGGAAGGTCAGCGCGAACTGGTTTCCAGGAAGCACAGGAGGTGTCTCAAGTACGTCAACACAACAGAGTGTTCATACCAGACCAATTGGCAACTCCAGCTATCTGATATGACATCTAGCGGTAAAAATGAGAAACTTACCAAGTAGGGTACATTTGTCACGTGGTGACTGTTTGTATATGGTTTCTTGTATTGGTAAACAGATCGTGGTAAATTGTTCGTGTCTTTATACATAAGTAATAAGTTTTACTCGTTGATAGAGTGAAAAATGAGTAAAAACAAAGTGTATTGCTCAGTTTACGGCTGTAAGTCGATGTATAAGAGGGCTGCGGATATACGTTTTCATCACTTTCCAAAAGATGCAAATAGCAATAGCCGAAATGTGATGATACCTAATAATACCTAATAATAATACCTTTCCACCCCGGGAAGGATCTAACACTTGTCGAGGTAGACAGACAGAAGACCTGCGACGTAAAGCCAGCGAAGGTTATTCAGTTTAAAAACAGCTGTTACGATGGGCGCGCTGGTAAGATTGAAGTTACTTGAATAATTAATTAAATAATTAATTATTGGCTGCTTGGTAGGGAGAAGGGATGAGTTTAACTTGTATTAAAACTCGTGGGGTGACGGGAATTGCTTGATTTGGATGGTTAAAAGGTGGGTTTGGTAGCGGAATCACTCATTCTACAGTGCCCACGGGGAGGCAAATTAGGCCTATATGACTCGTAGTGGAATAGCTCGAATATCGAAGAACTTAGCGATTACGAGGTATAGGCTTGGCGGAAAGGCTGGCGGATCATCAGTTTGACATCAATTCACGATATAAGTCGGAGCTTGGAACAGTGGCGTCTGGTTTGCGTGGATGCTAGTCTCGGAATGATAAAAGTAGCACAGCTTCGGTGTGTTATTTATTTGTTTATGTACCGTATTTCTCTATTTGAATGTCCTCGGCGTTGACTCAGGATCGACATTTACATTATATTGCGCATAATAGTACCGAAATAATGTCCGAAGTGTAGCCCTGTGTAAATTTGAATCAGCTGATCTACATCAACCATAAAAACTGATGCTTGATAATATGCAAATGACACCAAAAATCCAGTGGAACACACAAATTAGATCACGTGTATCGCACAGTTATACATATATACAATTAAAAATAACACTGTCATTACTTTAGAGACCACATTTACTGATTATAACCGAAAAATAAAAAGTGTTCCATATCAAACCCATGTTATTGAGTACCGTATTTTAAACCCTACTTATCCAGACCGACCGCAGCGCCCCAAGTGTTAGTTTGAGTTGCCAATAGACCTACAGAGATATGATTTCTTTTCAAAACAAGTGTCTGCTAAGAGAGGTTGGTTGATATTCTTTATTGCGGCCGGGGTGTCCGTGTCTGTTATAGCGAGAGTCCGCATAAGAGAGATTATTTACTAATATACTTAATAGGGGTTCGGTCAACCTCGCCAACCTGGACCCATTATCATGAACCCAGGCTCTGTCTGTCAAAAGCCAGAACAAAGTATGCTGAGCTTCTATGCCCAAGATAGCGGGTTCAAACCTGGCCGAAGCCGTCGGATTTTTTAAGAGCGTTAAAAATCCCCCAGTATGCCTTTCTTCGGAGGGGAAGTAAAGCCGGCGGTCCCTTGTCATAGATTTATGGCATGTGAAAGAACCTTCCACTAATTACACCTGTGTCAAGCTAAATTGGATAGGTTAAGAATGTAAACAACGCTCTTAGGTTTCTACGTTCGTTGCCAAGAGCCGACTGCGGTGGCGTCTAGTAGCTAAGTTCTGAACTTGGCCTAGTAGTCGTTGACGGTAAAAGTAGGAACTATTTGAAAATTTCAAAGTTGCAGTCTGTACTTAAATTTAAAAAAACAGATAACAAACACTAATACAGTCATCACAATTAACACCGGTTATCAGACAGATTCTACACACACCCAAAGTACATGACCGCGTTGTCGCAGCCCCTAAACTTAAGAACCAACCAGAACAAAATAGGGAGTGATAGAGGAGTAACACCTCTTTAAAAAACCTAGGTCCAGCTGACCCGGCTGGTAGTACCTTGTAAGGGTCCTTTGCCAGGGTTACGGTATCTGCAGTGGAAGAGGTGGACTCTGGAACAGTGTAGATGACGGACGAGGCAACCTAGTGCTCAGGTTAATAAGGGCAAAAGGTATATGGTTGCCATATATCAATTTTACGGGCACGACGGTCCCACATGTTAGTGGTGGCTGATATACCAATACTCAGAAGTGGAACTCTGAGTTTAACTCGACTGAAAACTCTGTCAATTATCCAACATGAATAGTGCACTATACAAACATATTGCCCGAGTGGGTCAAATCCAGGGGGTGACAACCAGATAGGATTTATTTGGAACCATCGGTGTAGTACGTCAGTCAGTCGTTTGGAGCGCTGTATATCGTGTAGCCAACATATGCATGATACAACGTTGTAATTAAATTGCAAACATATCACTATATTTAGTCAATAAATATACACATAATTCCTAATTGACATTTCCTTGTAATTATCTTGCTCACAGACGATAATTACGGCACTTATTAAATATACATTATTTCTACTGGGTTGGCGGCATTGATCATGATCATGGTCACTTTGTTTATGTGTGTTGCATGTTGGGGACTACTATACATTGCGATACGGCCGCGTATGAAATTCCCCTAAAACAAAATGGCGGCTTCCGTGACGTCATCAACGACGTCACGAAATACTCCTCTGGCAAGCATACGGGAAAAGCCTGGGTAATAGGGGTTTTTTGGGTGGGGAAACACCAAAAAACGTCAATTTTTTTATGTATCGAAATCTATATTTGAGCTATATAGTTCAACTAAAGATTCCGATACATTAAAAAATCGCAAATTCACGTATTCTATGTATCGAAATCTATATTTGAGCTATATAGTTCAATTAAAGATTCCGATACATAAAAAGAATTCGCAAATTCACGCAAGAGGAGTTTTTTGGGTGGAAAAACACAAAAACCGTCAATTTCTTTCTATGTATCGAAATCTATATTTGAGCTATATAGTTCAATTAAAGATTCCGATACATAAAAAAGAATTCGCAAATTCACGTAAGAGGAGTTTTTTGGATGGAAAATCACAAAAACCGTCAATTTCTTTCTATGTATCGAAATCTATATTTGAGCTATATAGTTCAATTAAAGATTCCGATACATAAAAAGAATTCGCAAATTCACGTAAGAGGAGTTTTTTGGGTGGAAAAACACAAAAACCGTCAATTTCTTTCTATGTATCGAAATCTATATTTGAGCTATATAGTTCAATTAAAGATTCCGATACATAAAAAGAATTCGCAAATTCACGTAAGAGGATATTTTTGGGTGGAAAAACACAAAAACCGTCAATTTCTTTCTATGTATCGAAATCTATATTTGAGCTATATAGTTCAATTAAAGATTCCGATACATAAAAAGAATTCGCAAATTCACGTAAGAGGAGTTTTTTGGGTGGAAAAACACAAAAACCGTCAATTTCTTTCTATGTATCGAAATCTATATTTGAGCTATATAGTTCAATTAAAGATTCCGATACATGAAAAGAATTCGCAAATTCACGTAAGAGGAGTTTTTTGGGTGGAAAAACACAAAAACCGTCAATTTTTTTCTATGTATCGAAATCTATATTTGAGCTATATAGTTCAATTAAAGATTCCGATACATAAAAAGAATTCGCAAATTCACGTAAGAGGAGTTTTTTGGGTGGAAAAACACAAAAACCGTCAATTTCTTTCTATGTATCGAAATCTATATTTGAGCTATATAGTTCAATTAAAGATTCCGATACATTAAAAGAATTCGCAAATTCACGTAAGAGGAGATTTTCGGGTGGAAAAACACAAAAACCGTCAATTTCTTTCTATGTATCGAAATCTATATTTGAGCTATATAGTTCAATTAAAGATTCCGATACATAAAAAGAATTCGCAAATTCACGTAAGAGGAGTTTTTTGGGTGGAAAAACACAAAAACCGTCAATTTCTTTCTATGTATCGAAATCTATATTTGAGCTATATAGTTCAATTAAAGATTCCGATACATAAAAAGAATTCGCAAATTCACGTAAGAGGAGTTTTTTGGGTGGAAAAACACAAAAACCGTCAATTTCTTTCTATGTATCGAAATCTATATTTGAGCTATATAGTTCAATTAAAGATTCCGATACATAAAAAGAATTCGCAAATTCACGTAAGAGGAGTTTTTTGGGTGGAAAAACACAAAAACCGTCAATTTCTTTCTATGTATCGAAATCTATATTTGAGCTATATAGTTCAATTAAAGATTCCGATACATAAAAAGAATTCGCAAATTCACGTAAGAGGAGTTTTTTGAGTGGAAAAACACAAAAACCGTCAATTTCTTTCTATGTATCGAAATCTATATTTGAGCTATATAGTTCAATTAAAGATTCCGATACAGGTCAATGCCATCATAAAACATTGTGGTCAATAATGTTGTTTTTGCTGGGGAGGTTGCGCCCCCCCCCCTCCCCTCCGATAGGTTGGTATTTTTATGTTTTCCAATATTGGCTGCAAACACAAAAACCGGCAATTTCTATCTATGTATCGAAATCTATATTTGAACTATATAGTTCAATTAAAGATTCCGATAGGTCTAATACAAAACATTGTCATATCTATTTTACAGGTGTTCATGTACATGCCAATTTGTCTAAATCCATTACTATTTTAACAGGCGTATTCCCCAACACCGTTCCTGACGTAATATTATCGTTTAAACAACTTTCATATTAAATTCAACAACCAAAATATATGTATGAACAACGTAAAAACTCACCGAAATATTCCAAATGCTGTATTATTCCACATGTACAAGCAGAAGCACTGATTTTCCACCACAAGTAACGGCTTTTAGTTTAATGCAACAACTTCAGGATTTAAACAATTTTAATACAAATCGTCAACACAATCGAGCACACGACACTGCTAATATCAAAATCTTATTTTACAGGTTATTCACGGGAATATTTATTTTAATATTACGCTTAGAAAACGCGATCGCGTGACAATACAAAAATGGCGCACCGACTCCAGCAAAATCTCGCGACGAACTGACCACGGAACTGAAGTAATCAGCTGACAACCAATAGCGTTACCGATAGCAATACGTCAGCCAACCAATAGCGTTACCGATAGCAATACGTCAGCCAACCAATAGCGTTGCCGATAGCAATACGTCAGCCGTGAGATCACGGTGACGTCACCGATCTCCCTAAATATTCCCCAGATACCGGTGTATCGGATGGTATAGTTTAACCGCATGGTGTAAACAATATTGGCCGTATATAAATAAGCTAATTTTGTGTTCTTTCTCATCTTTCTTACATCAAATTGTCTTCGTGGTAATGAGAAGTGAACAGTTCTTCTTCTGCTACGCCAAGTAAGTACGCTTATTTTAAGAATTTAAGTAAAAGCGTGTTTCTGCGTGTGCAAAATATACCGTAGCCTAGTTTTGAATTTATATTAGACGCAGTGTCCAGGTGACATTCCACTTGACATATTAATTAACTTTCACTATTATTTATCCCACAGGTAGGCCTACCAAATTCTGGGAACAAACAAATCGTAAATTGCTGTTCTCGAAATAGCAGAGGAATGTGGCAATTAGGCCTACTCTCCTTAGAAATGACCAGGTAAGAGTCTATGTTACCGTAATGTTTTCAACTTGATTACATCTTGCAGAGATACGTCCAGGACCATGAGCTTATTGCATATGTGTACTCAAGTTCTTGAGGTGTGTTAATAATTCAATTTACATTGTGGTAGATTAACAATGTCATGATTCTTGACAATGTGTCGAAGCTTTAATATTTTCCCCTTCCTTGAATTTCAAATTATTATTGGTACCGTACCGTATTCAAAAAAGATCAGTTCTTGTACATGTTAGTTACTGGTGCTGTGGCAAGTACCTATGCAGTTGGTAGAATAGGTAGTAATGCCATTACTGATGTAGAACTGTAATTACAGGTTCTAAAATCTTAACACACACTGGTCCTGTGGGTGGCTGTGTGCTCTTGTTCTGTGGAGCAAAGTCCAACATTAAAATTTATTTCAGAGGTCTAAATTTTGGTCAAAATATACAAATGAACAAAGCTCCAAATGGTGAACGCACTTGTACTCTTAATTTGAAAATTATTAAGTTCATCAGAATGGTTTCATTTTGTACGTATGTTGTTATTTTAGAATAGGCTATATTTATTTTTCTTCCCATCATTCCATAATTATTTTTAGAAAATTCAGCAGCTACAGCACTGTATTCATGCGTTGCAAAACTGTTTCGCTCTGGCAGAAGAGTAAGAATAGAATTAGAAATGATGATACATCTTTCAGAAGGATGATACCTGCAGAACCAGTAACAAAACCACTCACCATATCTAGAAGATATGCTGGAGTTCCCCTTGAATTGTTGTGTAATAGAAATTATTGGGAAGAAATATTCCCTAATCATAAATTTTGTAAGATCTCTTGGTCCAAATCCATGAATTACCGGTAATGAAATTAATGAATTTTTATTGGATAATGTGTACAGGCCTAATATGTGGCTCCATCTTTTCTTTTATGTTGGGGGAGGGTTACCTCCACCCCCTTGCCAAATATCAAGCAATTTGGTGGGATTGTGGGTATTTGTGATCGATGTGATGGTACCAAGTGGACTCACATGTGAATTAGTCGCAGATTTAAAATTTTAGTTATTTACTGAAAGGTGAGAGTGGCAATCTTATGGGTTGCATCAATCTCAGATGTCTATTACATTAATAAATAAGCTTCTGTGTCTTACTATAATCAGTTTTGAAGGGGTGTTAAGTCATAAAACAGTGAAAGAAGATTGGTTAATATGTTTATGTTCGACCCTGGCGAAATGTAAATATTATATGTCAGAAAATATAATGAGGCTCATTATAGTACAAGTTTGTGCTTTTGTTTCTTGCCCATTCAACGATGGCAGCCATGTTCCTCAAGCGCATTAGGTCTCTTCAACTGTTACCTAGGTGCATACATTGACGTCACGTTCGTGTTGCCAACATGTAAGATAGGCCTAAAAAATACACCTGTCATGAGGTCGGTCCGTGCTATCTAGTAATTATTGGTACCATATACGTGGGGTTGGCAATACTGTACTTGTGCATAATTCACGCGGATAATGGCTGACACAGATGGAATATATATAAGTTGTGATCAAAAAAGAGAAAGGTGGGTGGGATATTAGGATATTAAGCTGACGATATTAGCCAAAAATAACTACCTTCTGTAATGATACATATTGAATCTGGAAATTATGTACGGTAACTTAGTTTACAACTCCGCTATCTATAACCCACCGTATCCTTTATTAGATAACGACTTATATAGTAAAATTCCAGCTGTGTCGACCATTATAGGCTATGCGTGAATTATGGACAAATTTATTAGAATGTGTATATATTTACCAATTTTATTGTGATAATAGTTAACCATATTGGCTGGTGATAGATTTGATGAACCACCGCCTTGTCAATACTATGATGTAATATTTATTAAACAATGTAGGCTACATGTTTTGGCATTACATTCATACCGGTACTGTACCTTCTTCAGCATCAGCGTAAATGGATTATGAACTAGGTTACCAAGTGTTAAGAAAAATTGATATCCTTAAAATAATTTAATTAAAAGTTCCTTATTGGTTCGTATTTTGGGTGTTAGCAAATTCTTCAAAACTGGATCAGCGATATACCATAGTATTTGAGTGTAAAATACTTAGAAGTTGTTGCATTTAGACTGTGCCATTGGAGTTGCGATGGACTGTAGTGATTTTGTTAACATCGATAGAGGAATTGAGATGTCTATGTTCGATTTCACCACAGTCCATCGCAACTCCAATGACAGTCTAGATGCAACAACTTTTAAGTATTTGCCTCGACCAAATATTACTAACTTAGATAGTGCAGCCTATGCAACCCAAGTTCTTGTCACACACAGTGCGAATAGTCACACATCAATAAATCTTTCTCTAGACCAATGGGTTTGGCCTGGAACAATAATTAATTAATAGGTAGCGTGATAGCCATATATGCAACCCTGAATGTTGTCACGCAAAGTGGGGATAGTCACGCATCCGTATTAACCAAGTTGTGAGGGTCAAATGAAGGTTCTCGTCTCAATCAGTTTTAATAAACAGAATTTTCTCTTCGAATAACATTCCAAATAATACATAGGCATAATACAGATGAAGTTCGTTCGCTTCACTGAGAAACATGATGATGATGATGAATATTTGTTGCCTAGGTAACCGTATAGGAGGTCTAGATAACAAACTCTCATTGGCATGGTAACTAACAGTATGAAATTTATCTCTAATGAATTATAAGTATAAAGTATAAATAAGTAAGTTATAAATCCTACACGAAAAAGTAATTAACCAATTAAATCAAACAATTATAACTCATAAAAACAACAGATTATGAAACGCAGCAAGGTGAGTGTGCACTGGAGGCAACCAAACAAGCGACTGATCGGCGACAAGCATGTGGTCAAATAGCATCGCTCAAATTGGCAGCGTTGTATAGTTTCCACGGCAACAAGCCATGCATGCGATCTAGTCGTCAACTGTTTTTGCCCAGTGGTGCTGAACTGTCAGATTCCAACTCTGGAAAATACACCTGTAGGTAGTGAGTTATTGTTGTTTCAAGGGGCGGAACTACAAGGTCATCTGCCCCTTAGAGAGAATGTTATCACTCGTTCTACTTTCATTCAGTGTTACTATAATACCACCTTGTGGTGTGGTAGCTGCCACTCCTGAGGTCCTGGGCTAGTTTCCAAGTAATTTAATTCTGGTCTGAGGGTTGGAACGACTCACAACCAGCTTCGTGAGCCAGAAATGAGAAGGGGTAGGTTCGATTCTCACCTCGGCCATCCAGATGTGGATTTCCGTGGTTTCCCCACTTCCACTCCAGGATAATGCTGGGATTGATCCTAACTTAAGACTATGGCTGTCTCCTTTCCAGTTGTTGCCTGAATTACAAAAAGTAGGCTATACTGCTCGGGTCCAAGCTCTGTGAACTTGCGGGGTGAGGGGAAAGAGCAAGGAAGGGTCAGGCGAGAAGAGAAGGGTCTGTCAACAGCCCGCCGTGATATCTGTTATTCTTTTCTATTCCAATAATGCTTACATAGGGCCGTTGCTCAAACCACTGTGGTGTTAGGAATGACTGAGTGAGTCACCGACCAATGTATTTGGTTCTGTACTATGCACGGACCGAGGAACCTCATCACTCGTCAACACCACTTCTCATAGTCTGCGATGCACATTCCTCTCAGGTTCATGCAGCTTAGACCCGAGCAGTACACACTACTACAGATACTACAATAACACAGATTATCATACAAATCCCACACACTTCCAAATACACGGGGCTAAATGAATGTTATCAAAAGCCCTAAATGAAGTATTATCAACAACACAATGATTCTACTATAAGATCATCATCATCATCTTGTACAGTTTCCAGCCCCAGGCTATAAGATATTCTTTTAAAATGTAGTTATAGTAGATGCAACCATACACATATCAGCAAATTGAAGTTCTCCATTTGGGGAAGCATTACATATTTTATTAAGTTTACTGTTTCAACATACAAACTTGCATGTGTTGTAGGAATTTGCTGTTCATCAGTATTAGCCATGGCATAAAGGAGGGAAGAGGTTCATTATTCTGCGCTATAGCCTACTGTTATGCCTTGGCAAGAAAGAAGAAAGGAACATGCCTCAACACGTACTTTTAGGAGGACCAGATTTGATTACTGTATTTTTCCTAAGTGTGATCTTGACTCTCGCTGTTCCTTTTCTTCGTTGACAACTTTTTAAATAAAACATGATGATTTCTAGCAGTACTGAGTGTTTTTCTTGTTTTTCATTGTTGGACATTTTATTCAATTAATTCCAAAGAGCCATAGGCTCGTACAGAGGAATTGTATAGTAATATGTGTGTTTACACACCAAGGAAGAAAATTCTGAAGGTAACACAAATTGATGAATAAGGACATAGGCCTATTATAAGGTTGATACCATATCTAAGATTGTTTAGACCAAGGTCCCTTAAAATGATAAGCACTTAGGATTTTTAATCTTATACATAACTTAACTTATTTGATGTATTAAGATGCATCGAATTTTTCCCACAATACTTCCATAGTTTTCCTCTTAAATACCGACAAAGTTGGTGCACTTTTTACTTCATCAGGAAGTTTATTATATGACTGTGATGCAGAGAACTTGAAACTATTTCTACCATATTTAGAAGAGTGAATGATATATAAGGCTACGTCCTTCGCATGCCTAGTTCCATAAGAATGATTGTCTGAGTTCAAGATGTAGGGAGAGCTATAGAGTATTGTGTTGGGTTTAATCTTGTATATTAGCATAGCTGCTCGGAGTTCTGCACTTATGCTGAGGGGTAGAATTTTACTTTTGATGTACAGATCTTTTACTGGAGTGCAGTAAGGAAGGTTAAATATGTTTCTAATGGCCCTATTCTGAATAGTCATTAAATCATTCAGTGTGGATTTCCTGCAGTGAGCCCAAATAACATTTAAATATTGGAGCTTGCTATGTACAAGTGAATAGTAGATTTGTTTTACAAGGTTTAGGGGAATAAGATACCGAAGTTTCCTTAGGATCCCTACTACAGGTGAGAGTTTCTTAGCAATTCGTTCAACGTGTTCAATCCAGGTCAGGTGTTTGTCGATGATTAGACCTAAATACTTTGCCTGATTAACCTCTTTTATTTCAATATTATTTATATATATTTTGTCATGTGTGATTTCTTTCATGCTTTGTTTTGAAATTACCATGTAATTGGTCTTCTGTAGGTTCATTGTTAATTTATTGGCCTGGAACCATTGTGAGAGAGTATTTATATCTTGTTGCACATTTTGTATGATTTCAATTATGTCTTTCCCAGTGTAGAAGATATTTGTATCATCTGCATACAGTTTGATATGCCCTCTCAAATTACATTCCACAATATCATTTATATACATTAAGAATAATGTAGGTCCAAGTATAGATCCTTGTGGAACGCCATGAGTTATATATTTTCCTGAACTTATGCATTTATTCAAAGCTACATGCTGCTTTCTTCCAATAAGGTAGCTTTGGAACCATTTTAGAGCTATACCTCGGACACCAGCATTTTCTAATTTTGACAACAGTATTTTATGATCTACTGTATCAAAGGCTTTTGTGAGATCAATAAATAACCCAACTGCCATATTATTTTTGTCAATAGTTTCTTGTAGCATTGTTATTAGGTCAATAGTTGCTGCCTCAGTACTAGATTTTTCCCTGAATCCATATTGCATATTATGAAAGAATGTATTCTTGTTCAGAAATGAAAGCAATCTTGTTTTTACCACTTCTTCCAGAATTTTTGAAACTACCGATAAAATAGAAACAGGTCTATAATTATTTGGATTTCTTTTGTCACCACCCTTAAATATAGGAACTACTTTGGCCACTTTTAAGTCATCTGGTATCATGCCAGTAACTAAGGACTCATTAATCATTTCAACCAAGATTTTAATAAATGATTGCATATTGTTTTTAATGAAATTTGTCTTGATCCTATCTAAGCCACAGCTCTTTTTATTCTTTAAATTTGTGATGATGGACTTGACCTCTGCTTCATCTGTTGGATATAAGTAGAGGGAATTTGACTGCTTGTGGTCCTTACTGAGGATTTCCTTCTGTTCAGGAATAGCTTTTGCTAGACTTCCAGCAATGTTTGTGAAGAACAAGTTGAATGATTCGCATAGCTCTTGATTGTCTGTGATAATTTTGTTGTCTATTTCAAGTGAAGTGCATGTCTCAACTGTTGGTTTTTTGTTGTGTATGATTTCTTTGATAGTCTCCCAAGTTTTTTTTGGAATTGTTTCCATATGTTCTGAATTTTTCTGAGTAGTAATTTGACTTTAGTCTTCATTTTAAGTTTGTTACACTATTCCTGCATCTACAGTATTCTTGGTTCATATCATTATTATTTTTGTGAAGGGGATTTTTGAGCTTTGCATGCAGAGTGTCTCGTTGTTTTATAAGTGTAAGGAGTTCAGCTGTGACCCATGGTAAGTTAGTAGTCTGTCTTTTATTGTTAGTTTTGTTTGTTATTTTCCTTTGACTATGCCTGTTCCTTAGATTCAATTGTTTGATGAAAGAGTTATATAGAGAGTTAACAGTACTGTTTGCATCATTATGGGAATCAGCGTTTATAGATATATTAGTTTCAGGAGTGTGTTGCCTATCCCAAGAGTCCTCGTGTGTTGTTGATTTTGTCAAGTTATGTGACTGAGTGTACGTGCTATAATTGGTCTTGGAAATATCAAGAATTAATATACTGTGATCACTAATATCATTGCTGACATTTGATACTTTATAACTTAATTCTGAATTGTTTAGTGACACGTGATCTATTAAGGTAGCTGCAGTGTCACAAAGTCGTGTAGCATATTTAGTGTTGCACTGTTTAAACCCATAGCATGCTATTAGATTTAGATATTTCCTTCTTAATTGATCATCAGCTAGGATATCAATGTTGGTATCTCCGAGGAAGATGCATAATTTATTGTTTATCTGGCTAAGAAAACTTTCAAATGAATTTAAGAAGGGTATGGCATTGCTTCTATTGGGGTTATATGCTGCAATAATATCAATGCTTTTATATGTTGGCCTATTACTTTTAACATCATCTCTGAATACCTCAATCCACATCAAACTATGATTCATTTCACACTTTCTTTTAACATTCACTTTCCATTTGTGTGATACATAAATACCCAGACCCCCACCAACTTTGTCATCTCTATGAGCAAACACACTTGTGAAATTGTTGAAGTTATAAAAATCTGCCTCATTACTTTTCACCCAGGTTTCTGTAACTACCAATACATCTATCTGGCCTATCATTTGCAAGAGAATTTCAATGTCATCAAGCTTATTCCGAATACTTCTGCTATTAATGTACAAACACCTAACCTCTCCACCTAATTCTAATGAGTTTATGCATGCACTTATATTACAGTCCTGTTGCATGAACTCATCCAAACAGTTGTACTTGTGTTCACTGCATTGTACTTCACCTAGGTGTCCACTTGTAGTCAGCGCTTTCTTCTCTCTAAACAATAAGATATCATCACTCGTTCTAGCAATCAGTTTTCCGAGAGTAAAAACTTGGCAACTCTGTTTAAAAGTTTTCCAAATTTCATTGTTCCTCTTCTATTGAGGTGGAGACCATCATAAGCAAGGTCCCTGTCTTGTAACCAAGAGTTCCCTTCTAAAAAAATAATGTTTTTTTCACTACACAACCAATCCAGTGTTGAATTCACGGCATTAATGTATCGTGGGTCTATGTCACGTCTTTGTAATACACCACTAACACACACTTTCGAACTCGGAAAGGCACTCTTCACTTCGTCCACGAGCTTGTCCATGTCATTCATAATGTAAGTTGGTGTTCGAGAACTGTTCAAGCAATTGGTCCCTACATGAATCATTACCACCTCAGGGTCTTCTCGAACCTCGTTTGCACATACCTTTCTAGTTAATTGATCAGTTCTTATTCCTGGATAGCAATAGACTGCGGCATCATCAACTACTGGGCCTACATTTCGCAGAATTGAGTCACCCATGACAAGTACACGGGGACGTCTCCTTTTCTTAGGGTTATGGGTAGGTTTGTCGCGTCTGGATGTCTCGTTTTCAATACCGGTATCTTGTCTTTCTTCTACTTGGGAATCGGAACGGCTGAGGATTTCAAACGGATTCTGGGAGATAAAGTCGTTAGGAATATTCCCAGATTTCACCAAGTTAGGCCTACTTCTTGGAAAGCGTGCATTGGTTTTAGACCTAACCTCTAAATAGTCTGCCTGAGTAGGCCTATCTTCTTCTGCTTGTAGTCGTTCTTTAAGGAGACATATTTGTGACTGTGCATTTTTTAAATCAACCACAAGCATTTTGATTATTTCCTCTTTGGAGGCCAATTCTAATTTGAGGAGTTCAGCTTCATTCGCCGCTCGCGGCAACTCGTACTTGTTTCCCTGTTGATTTCGTTCACATCTCAAAAGTTTTTCGCCACTACATGATTTTTCTTCACAATTAAGACACACCTCTTCAAGAAATAAAGAATTGTTATCACATTGAACACTTACATCACTCGATTGGGAACAATTTTCAAGAGATAACCGTTCGTGACTTACATTTAACATCGCCATCTTTATTTCTCCTTCCCCTTCACAGCATTTACTGTATTAGTGTGCGATGATTTTTTTGATGTACTTACTGTATTTCACCCTGAAAAATTGGTGAACTGAATATATTTAAAAGGGAATATGAATGAACTACTGTATAGAAATTTTGTAATATCCAATTATTTTTCTGAAATTTCAGTCTCCCAATGAATTTGGCACTAATTGCACTAACAATTTTAGTGTGATCTGGTTACATCACCTGTTCCCTCTTAACATTTTACTATTATTGCTAACAGCATGAAGCTTTTTAAGATATGAATATTCTCCCTTCCCAGTACTTTTCCTTTGCAGTTTATTCTAATAACTAATTGGTTATAGGCCTACTGTGGTTAATTGGAAGGGACCATTTTTTTAAGGTGAGTAATAATATGCTGCAGGCCTTTTAGTAGCCTAATTCTTGTCACCAATGCAATATGTTCCAATTGCAACTGAAAGAAATGTAAACATGTAAATTATTGATGAGATCATGTCCTAAAATAGGGGCAGATAAGCTCGTAGTTCCGCCCCTTAAAACAACAATAACTAACTAACCTGTCCTAAATGCTGTGATTGTTCATTTCAGAGTTCTGGAATTCACAATTTCCCACTTCGGTATTATTTAAAAAAAAAACTGTTATTGGTATTTTGAATGTGATTTATTTCTTGTAGATCATATGATTATCTCCACACTTAAAAACGTGCTGTAAGTAATGGGAAGATAGTGATTTTCGGAACATTAAAGTGGGCAGAGCATTTAGGACGACAATATTTAGCGGAACGAGGTTAAGGGGTGGGGGTAGGCTACCCGCACGGCCGTACTACACGTCAACTAGTACTGCAGTCAACCACCAGACAGCGCTGAAGTCTTAGGTGCCAAGAATTAGCATGGCTGTCGGCTATCTGTAGTAGTAGGTAATCTGTGGTCAAATCCCACGGTTGAAAAACCGCTTGTGGTCTATTCGGATTCTGGGAAGACCACAGTAGTGTGCCTCAAAACCCCGTAAAGACAAAATCAGACCAAATTCAAGACTGTGGTTAATGACTTTTAATGTCAACTCCCTCTTGAAAATGGGAAAACTTTAGAATATTCTTGACAAATCTTGAGAATGGAGAATTTGAATCATCGCTTTTCAAGAATCAAGGTATACTGATGAGCACCCTTTTGACTCAGAAGGGTACAGAATATATAAGGTAAAGCCTGGTGTAAGAGCTATGCCCAATTGTCCTCAATTCGGTACTGGATTTATAGTAGACAAGACAGTCCTTGTTTCTATCGTGGACCTTAAATCCTTCTCGGGTCGACTTTCCACCATGACAGTTAAATCAGCTAATAAGATCTACACACTAGTCAATGGACATGCACCAACCAATATTACCAATAGACAGGACGTTGATAAAGTAGACGAATTCTGGAACTTGTTAGACGATGTTCTAAAGAGAATCCCAATAAACCATGTTAAGATCTTAATGGGGGATTTAAATGCCCAGATTGGCAAATAAAAAGAGTATAAATACTGGGTTGGTAAATGGTCAGGTCATAAGCAAACTAACAGGAATGGCATGAGACTAATAGAGATATGCAGGAGCCATAATTTATTTTTTAAATCAATATTTTTCAAGAAAAATTCCTCAAAAACTAAGACTTGGATTTCACCAAATCCACTAATGGGTGAATTTCATTTGGACAATGTACTGATCTCTCTTTCCAACACGGCAGAAATCATGAAACTTAAAAGTCCTCGAAGGATTAGATCTGGACTCTGACCATTGCCCCACAAAATTCTCTTTGTACATTATCCCAGAAAGGAGGAAATTCGCTCCAAAATTACCACCCCGTCGATATGATGTCCATCTTGTACAAAATAGTATGGAATTCATGCAAGAGACACAAAAGTTAACCCCACAGAATTGGCAGCAACTTCAAGCTGAACTTCTAAAAACGGCTGAAAAAATTGCACCTCTAACCAGGGTACGGAAACATGCATGGTGGACTGATGAGTGTGACCGCCTCATAAACCTAAGACAACAAGCATGGCAGAACTGGATGTGCAACAAGAATGAAGGGACGCTACAATATCTTCAAGACATTAGAAAAACAGTAACAAAATCGCTAAGAGTGATTCGTAAAAAACATGAAAACACTAAATTAAAAAATATGGAAGAGGACTTCAAGAAACATCATTCTAGAAATTACTATAGAACATTCAAGCAGAAATTAACTAAATATTCCCCACCTTCTCTCCAGTTTCAAAACGACCTTGGGAACATCGCCCACTCCAACTCTGAAAATTGTGCACTTCTTGCAGATTATTTTGGTAAACTACTCAATTGTGAGAAACCTCAGGAAACATTTCACTTTTGTCATACTCTACGGAATCCTGACTCGGAACCACAGGAAATTCGGGAAATAATCCAATCCATGAAAAACAACAAAGCGTCTGGAGAGGACTAGATCGTTGCAGAACTATGGAAAAATGTAGGTGAAAACCTCATCATCAAACTCAAAGAAATTATTGATGAAATCTGGCAAACTGAAAAAATTCCTCCAGATTGGAAGATGGCGATCATCCATCCAGTATACAACAAAAGTAGCAAAACGAATCCAAACAATTACCCAGGGATCTCATTACTCTCGGTAACTTACAAAATTTTGTCCAAAGCCCTTTTGAACCGTGCCTATCTTCAACTGGATCCGCAGTTTGGTGAATACCAAGGTGGGTTCTGGAAAGGCCGATCGTGTACCGAGCAAATTATCAATTTGAAAAACTCAATGTCTTACTTCTGTAAAATGTCAAACAAAAATTATGTCATTACTTTTGTTGACTTAGCAAAGGCTTATGACAGCATTGACCGTGAATCCCTTGTTGCTGTACTCTCTGAATTTGGATTAGATCGCTAGACAACATCAATCACCAAAGATACCATCTTGAATACAAGTTCAAAGGTTAAATTTATGGGAGAACCGAGCGCAGAATTTTCAATTGATACAGGGGTGCGTCAAGGAGATGGATTATCTCCATTGTTGTTTAATTGTGCGCTCGAAAAAGTCGTCCGAGAATGGAGACGAGCTGGTGCACCATCCCATAGACTAGGACCAAAACTCAAAGGGATAACACTAGGATGACATGGCGTTAATTGCTCCAAACATTTCTGATGCCCAGAAACAACTTGAATTACTCCAAGAACAAGCAGCAAAAATAGGCTTACGGATTTCTTTTGACAAAACAAAATTTATGACGGATATTAAAACAGCTCTGAATACACTCTGCATCAGTAATTGTAAGGTCTCCCGAGTGAAAGACTTCAAGTATTTGGGTGAATGAATCAATGAAACTGGCAACGAAAGAAAAGCTATAGAAGCAAGACTACAGAAAACGGAAACTGCTTTCCATTTGACAAAACAAGTTTATAACAAAAAATGCCTTTCTTGAAATTGTAAAATTCAACATTATAAAACAGTAGTCTTGCCTGCAGCCCTTTATGCAGTCGAGACAATCTACAACATAAAACACTGAGAAATCGATTGGAGATTAAGGAACTCAAAATCATGCGAAATATGTTGGGACCAAGAATTAAAGATGGAATTCACCTTCCGAAACCAAATGCTGACGTCTATTTAAAAATTACTAAAATCACAGACACAATCCGTATGAGAAGGATCCAATTCATGGGACATTTGGACAGAATGGACCCAACGAGGTTAACAAATAAAATCTATACGTTTTTGCGGAAAAAGGCAACAATGTCCAATTGGTACAAACAGGCGGAAAAGGACTTGATTGAATTAGGTTTTCCCAATCTCAAGGATCGAGAGGAAATTAGGAAATTTACTCATACACGGGGTTTTGAGGCAGAAGAGAGAAGATCTACCAGACACGTCTGGCCGCAGCAACGAAGACTCGCTCAATCATTGCGCATGAAGAGTTATTGGGCAAACATCAAGGCCAAGAAGTGTTGATTCCGCGTGGTCCTAGGAGACCCATTCGCGCAGAAGGGGTTTGGTCACGGACCTAGAAAATCGTCCGTTAAAAGAGGTTTCACTGTACTTACCCTCTGGAACCCTGTCCATTTAAAATTTCCCTGCATTTAGGCCCTTTGGCACAAATCTACACCGTTTCACTGATCTGAACCAAAATTGGTATACTTACTGTCCACTTTAAATCTCGGACAGACCACTCCATTTAGGGCCTTTGGCACAAATCTGCATTGTTTCACCTAATTGCACCAAATTTTACATACTTACCCTTTGAAACCCTGCTGGTAACACTGTCCACTTGATATTTTGGAGAACATTCTCAATTCCCTACATTTAGAATAACAGACAAGAAGAACTTGAATACCGCGTTTTAAGGCCCTTGAACCATTCGTGTCCATAGTAGTGAAACTGTAAGAATATTTTAATAAGTCTATTGTTGGCTGGGAATGCGGGCTGCATCACGTTGCCCCTACCTGTGTTCTTGTACAGAATTGCGAAAATAGTTACATCTTGCTCTGCTTATAAATTGCAGTCACGGGGAATAATTAGTGCAAAAAGATTTCTTAGGCCCCTTAAAATAGTTATCATGAAAATATTATGCCTCTGTATAAGTACGATGGTGTTGGTGCAGTACATTGAGGTTATCAGCTACAATAAGCGTAGGTGCTTTCAAATTTACTTTCTTATGTTCCAATCCTTATTATTGAGTGCTATGTGGCGATAAATAACACTATTGCTACGTCAGGAGCTCCGGACAGCCAAAGTTTTCTAAAGTGCTCTGATTATTTTCCAACTACGAAAGTAGACACTATTGGCCTCTACTTTTCTAACAGCCAATGAGATATAGGCTCTAGGCAGTGTCTTTATTTCACTAACTCATCTTTCTATTCCCTTTTTTCAATTCGATTGTAAATTACATGTGTCAGTACTGTAGTTAGTAAATAGCCGTTTCCCTGTTCATTATCATCATTATGGGAAAATGACCTGGATGTTACGTCCATTATACCGCACTACCACCACAAAAAGTTTTTTTTTCTTTTTCTGTTATAGTTTAAGTATCATGTGCCAGTTCTGTAGTAGTATTCATTATCATTCATAAAATAAATAGATCCACGGGGCAAAGCCGGGCACTACCCGCTAGTATACCATAAAACAGACTCCCAGGTTAGGAAGCTTCAAATTAAACACCATCTTTCACATTACATAAAAACTCTTTATTAATAGAGATTTGTATCAGACATATGTTAAAATTATTACAGACTTGTCCTTAAATTATCACATTTTCCAAAGAGCCCAGCTACTCTTCTTTTGAATAATCATTTGTGAAGGCGAGGAGAGCATCTTAGGGAATTATTTCAATCACTAGAACCCATGGATTCGACTTAGCGCACAACAGACATTGTGTGACGTTTCACAGACTTGGTTTTCATTCCATTTTACAAAAAATTCAGAATTATGTTGGCTTAGACACTTAGTCTGAGAGCATTTGCTGTTGTTTCCGAGGTTGCTTGTCTCTTGAAAGCTAACCAATTTGTACACTGATTTTTAATATAATGCATGGAGTCGAGTTTCGAAGATTGTACCATGGTTGTGCTGACTTTTTTGATCTATATAGGAAAATATAAGGTGGACATGCAAACGCTGGAATGCAGAGGAATCAATTATGATCCACCTTTTGAAGGGGGAAAAAAAAAAAAAAAAAAAAAAAAAAAACCAACCTGAATTTTGTCTTAATACACTGGGCTGATGCCTAATAGGCTACTAAGGTGCAGAATACTTTAAAAAGATACAGTATAAAATAAGGCTATTACATGATCTTTGGGGGCGGCGGGGGAACAGGCATATTGGAGAGTTTGGGTGGAGGGGGTGGTACAGGGTTGAACATGGGAGGTGGTGGAGGAATGCCGGGTGGCATCAGAGGTTTCGGAGGAGGCGGTAACTGCATCACAGCTTGTGGGGGCATTGGAGGAGGGGGCATGCTGGTAGGGGGTCCTGGCAGTCTGAGAGGAGGGGTCGGTGGGGGAAGAGGTTTAGCCGACAGGGTAATCACTTTGGGATCGTTCTTGAAAGCAAACTGGAGGAAGAACTGCTTCGTGTCCTTGTTCCAGTGAGTCCAAAACTTGCCCTCCGTCTTCTCCACCTCGCGACTTGGTACCTGCAAGAAACCATTTCGTATAGTTTGGCGACAAGAGGTCGTAAGTACACACACCTAGTCTGGGATGACAGCCATGTTGTCATTGTTGCTAGTCTCCAAGAACATTTAAATAAATGTGTTTGACAAAGACATTGAACATTGGTTTTATATTCATATTTTGGTTCCATATTGACTCACAATGGAAATGAATCGGTGATTGGAAAAAGGAAGAATGTCCAATTTTTTCATAATTGACCTGAGATATACAATTTGCTCGCGATACATCGACGCATCGATTGGTAGAAGAAGGATGAATTTCCATGTAAAACCCTGGGAACAGCAGGCCATCGTAGTTTCGGATGAATGGAAAAGGGAAGATTGTCCGGACTTTCGTCTTTGTTCCACTAACTGCCGTGAACAGCGCCGTCATTCGAGGGGCTAGTGTTCTTCTGTTGGATCAGTTATTCACTGCCATTTGCGATTGCTGGTAATAAACAGTGAGTTTGAAAAGATTATAGTGACGGATAGCATTAAAATGAGCGTAAGTGACGATGAAATGCGACCAAGAAGAAAAGGCATTAGAAATACTGCTGATTATAGCAAAGAGAAACGCAAGAGAGCCAAATCAATGGGCCAGCAATACATTACTTCGCAAGGTGTTGTTGTACCGCCAAAATCTACTGGACCTCTATGTCGGTAAGTACCGTGTAGTTTCGTTACTTCAACAGCATCTATGACTCAGCGGTGTTAAAAACTCAGTTATTTTGGAAGAGTTGGTTACCCTTATGTGTGATAATGTTTAGTAATATGTATGTGACTAGGCCTATATTTCATAGTGTTATGAATGAGGACCGTCCCGGGGTAGCATTCTAGCTCCTTGTTCTGGCGAATTGGATTCGATTCCCGGTACTGGCAGTAACTTACAAAGCCAGTAGGTCCAAAACGGCATTGAGCCGACACAAAAGCACCCCCGCGCAACATAATGTTACATCAATCACTTGGATATAGTTTATATGTGGATAACCTTTACTTAGGCCTATATTTTCCTAATGTATTTCTCTTGTATGTTTCTTGCAGTTGCCGAAAGAAGTGTTTTGACAGAATTACGGAGGAGGAGCAAATGACTACTATCTCTACAGTGTATGATGGCAAAACTAAGAAAGAGTCAGATTTGTATCGTATGGGACTGATAGAGTGTACGCCAGTAGCAAGAAGAAGAAGTAGAAAAGAGGAACCATGATTTGTGAAAAAGGGTACATTTAAATTTTATGTTATGAAAGGATCTGAGAAGTTGCCCGTGTGCCGCAAAGCTTATTCAAGTTTACATGCGATAAGTGATAAGGCCATTGTTCGCTTAACAACACTACTCGTTAATGGTCAGTCTCCAAATGATAATAGGGGACGACACCTCAATAGAGGAAATATTCTAAAACCAGAAGTTATTGGCAAGATAGATGAACATATTAGATGTTTTCCTACTCATCAGTCACATTACAGTGGGAAAATTGTTCGTTACTTGGATGCAGAGCTAAATGTGAAAAAAATGCATGCACTTTTTTGTGAACAGAACCCTAATCTGAATATTAAATATGAATTTTATTTGAAATACTTTAAAGAAAACTTCCAGTATAGATTTGGACGGCCACAAGTTGACGTGTGTTCCACCTGCGAAGAACTCGGAGCCAAGATCGAATCTCCTTTTCTAAACGCAACAGCAAAAAGAGTTGCAGTTGTGGAGTTGCTTATTCATAAGCGTAGGGCTTCCAAGTTTTATAAAAAGCAAGATGAAATCATTAAACTGTGTGCAGAAGGAGATGATGTAGTAGGGATAGTTTTGGACTACATGCTGAATGTCCCTTTGCCTTGTGTGCCTGTCCAGGAAATGTTTTATTTAATAAAACTCTGGCTTTTTGTATTTGGAATTCATAACCTGAAGAATAACACAGCTCAGTTTTATTGCTACCATGAAGGTCAAGCAAGCTAATCGTGGTCCAAACGAGGTGTGCACCTTCTTGTATGATTATTTACGTCGACTTCCTGACACGGTCAAAGAACTTCACATCTTTAGTGATTCCTGCCCTGGACAAAACGGGAACAACACTGTTGTTCGTTTTTTGATGTATCTCAGCATGATTGGAAAGTTTCAAACAATTCACCAATATTTTCCCATACGAGGCCACTCGTTTTTACCTTGTGACAGGGATTTTTCTGTGATCAAAAGAGTGTTACGAAGACGAGACAGGGTGTATTCAGTTGAACAGTATGTTGAAATTATAGTGAATTGTAGAAAGAAGCCTCTTGCATTTCAAGCCAAAATCATGGAATATGAAGATATACTTGATTTTAAGCAGTGGTGGCCGCCATATTTCAAGAAAAGTTGTACTGCCTTGGACAGCCAAATGAAAGTGAAGTTCTCACTTGCAAGCTATAGACATTTAATCTATAAAGCACAGCTACCAGGCTACGTATGTGCATCGGAGTTTATTGATGGACAAAATTTCAGCTCCTTCAGGCTTCTTAAGGGACTAGAGATATCGACAGGTCCTGCAGACAAAGCATACAAAGAAGAAGTTCCTCTCAACCGTAAGAAAATCGAAGATGTTCAGAAAATCATCAAGTACATTCCTTCAGAGTATCAGGGATTTTATAACAACATTGTTCATTGGTCGACAAGAAGTGATGATATGTCTGATGTAGAAAATGATTAGGACTATGAAAGCAAAATAGATGATTTGATGTAAGGAATTGCTGTATTGTGTGGTATGTAAGCTAAGAAATATTATTTTGTATCTGTTGTGAATTTATAAGCAATAAACTAATTGGTTACTGTGACATAAACAAGGGATTCTCTAAAAATACATCTTATTACCTTAGAAAAATTGAATTGTTGGAAAAAGGAAGAATGTCCAAGACTTTTTGCCTCAAATTACTTTTTATCAGTGGTGAAAATAACCCCTATCTGACTGCCATAATGTTCCTCCTGTGCAGCTATACAACTTTGTAATGTATCACGAAACTCCAGGAGCAATATTTTGAATGCTGTTAAGTTTTTTCTAGTTTTCTCAAAACAGGGTAGCTTGGACATTCTTCCTTTTTCCAATAACCGATTCAAATATTCTATAAGGAAGATCAATATTGTTCTGCCTAGTGAATTCTTCTGTTTATTATAGTTTCAAAAGCACATGTTTCGAAAAATTCACTTGTTTCCTTCAGCTTTTTTTCATGACAACAGACATTACCCGTATATACTCGAATACCACCCGCACATTTTTAAACAAATTCGGACGTGAAAAATAAGGATGCGGGTCTTATTCAGGGGCAGGTGGTGTTTGAGTGTATACGGTATATAAAATTATTAATGTTCCTTTTTTTTCCTTCTCAAACACGGCCGAAGCCGTCGGATTTTTTAAGAGCGTTAAAAATCCCTCAGTATGCCTTCCTTCAGAGGGGAAGTAAAGCCAGCGGTCCCATGTCATAGATTTCTTCTTCTTCTTCTTTTCCCGGTTCCAGTGATCTGGGTCGGGGCGTGAATCAAGGACCTCCATCCGAGGCCTCGACTCGCACACTATCATATTTAGGCTAATTGTACGATGGGTTCGCCACACCCAAAGGTTCCCATGTCATCGATTTATGGCATGATAAAGAACCTTCCACTAATTGCACCTGTGTGAAGCTAAATTGGATAGGTTAAGAATGTAAATAACGCTCTTAGGTTTCTACGTTCATTGCCAAGAACCGACTGCGGTGGCGTCTCTAAGTTCTGAACTTGGCCTAGTAGTCGTTGACTGTGGCGCTTGGCGGCAAAAGTAGGAACTATTTGAAAAATTCTAAGTTGCAGTACTTAAATAAAAAAAAAAAAACAGATAACACAAACTAATACAGTCATCACAATTAACACCGGTTATCAGACAGATTCTGGACACACACCCAAAGTACACGGGGCTACATGACCGCATTGTCGCAGCCCCTAAACTTAAGAACCAACCATCCTTTTTTTCATTACATACCGTATTTGCTTGCATATCATTCGCCATCGCGTATACCCCGCACCCCATTTAAAAATTTGAAATTGCAGGGAAAAAATTCTCGCATTAATTTCTGACCATGTTAGGAATGAAGCCATGCGGAAGAAATTCAAGGTTTCCCCAATCACAGAGAAAATGCACGAATCACGTCTGCATTGGTATGGACATGTGCTCCGTAGCAGCGAAACCTCAGTTGCAAAGACTGCCCTTCTACTGAACATGGAGGGTTGTCGACCACGAGGGCGACCGCAAACACGCTGGCTGGATAGGGTGAGAGACAACATGTGGCTCACCAAACTCCGCCCTCGGGACGCTATGGATCGATTGAAGTGGAAGAATCATTGCAGGAAGGCAGTCCCAACATTTTTTTTTTTTTTTTAGTCGTTTACCCTCCAGGTTGGTGGAACCCACGCACTCAGCGAGGGAACTCACCACTACCGCCTCTACGGGCAGTGTCCTAGAGCTGGGAACATCTAATCGGAAGGGATACAACTGGTGAGGTGTGATTGGCACCTCGCCCAGGCGGCCTCACCTGCAAAGCGAACAGGGGCCTCATGAGGAAAGGTAAGGGATGGTTAGGATGGATAGGCAAGGAAGAGGGAAGGAGACGGCCGTGGCCTTGAAGGTACCATCCCGGCTTTTGCCCGAAGACGAAGTGGGAAACCACGGAAAACCACTTCGAGGATGGCTGAGGGGGAATCGAACCCCCTCTACTCATTTGGGCCACCCGAGGCTGAGTAGACCCCGTTCCAGTCCTCGTACCACTTTTCAAATTTCGTGGCAGAGCCGGGAATCGAACCCAGGACCTCCAGGGCGGCAGCTAACCATGCTGACCGCTACGCTACGGAGGCGACGCGGCAGTCCCAACATAAATGGGAATATACAAAGAAGATGATGACCGTCATAAAGATGATTGGAATAATTTTAGGATAGAACCCCCACCCACTGGATGACATCTTGCCCGCTATGTTTCTGTCCGTTTTGGCAGTGGTGCTTACCTTCCTTCCACGGTATTTGTTGCCCGCTGTTCCATCATAACTCAACACATTGCTAGTGTTTCGCCCCAGTGTACCAATTGGGCTCTTTGATTCTATATTCAATGCCAAGGCAAGGTTTATTGTTTTGGAGAGGAGTTTTGACTGGCTAGCTCGTGACTTAGTTACACATGCAGCGAAACGTCTTGCATGGCCTTTCAGTGTGTGCCAGCTACGTGTCTTGGTAGGCGTACATTTACCAACTAAAGAGTCCAATTGGTACACTGGGGCGAAACACTAGCAATGTGTTGAGTTATGATGGACATTTTATCACATTTTTTTGTGTTAATATAATGGCTCAACGGACAATACCCATTTTGTTTTTCTTTTGAGAACATTTTGATTCTATGCACTGTTGTACTGTCGACGAGTACCAGTATTCCATTGTTGTTTCTCTCAGTTATGTGCGATTGTTTTCTTGTGGAGGTCGATCTTTCTATGTAAAACTGCAGAAGTTATACTAGTTTTAACCCTTAGAGTGCCAGACGGCGATATATCGTCGTTTGAACAGACTGCTCTTTTATACGTATTTAGTACTGTTGGATTTGCCAGGAGGCGGCACCATACGCGTTGATTCCACAGAGAAAGGATAGTAGTTTTTAACTACGTCGCTAGATGACGCGTAAGTTTCCTATTTCCGGTTCAGTGAATTTTAGAAATCTGTGTTCATCCGCGCCGTGTAACATCTATGACACATTGAGTAAAATGGCGTCGAGCGGGAGAAGTAAGTTTGTTGACGGCGATGATCTGGCTATGTAAGTGAAGAGGAGGATGATGATTACTCGAATGAGGAATTTAATCCTCCAATAGATGAGAAAGTGGAAAGTGAAAGCGATAGCGGCGGGATTGATGCAAACATCCGACCGCTTGATTTTAGGCCTAAGGTAAACAGCAATAGCTACAGTGATAATGACATTCAGAATGACAGTAGTAGCGATGACGACAACAATATCCAGCAGTTTCACGATTTCCGTGAAGTTCAGGAAGGACAAGATGCAAAATACCAACGCTCACCTGGGAGGTTAGGGGTAAATCCTGAAGCCTATATTTTTGTAAACATGTTTTCTGTGTGTTGTGTTTATCTTTAGTGAAGATAACTCCCAAACTATTGTACATAATAAAGTGATATTTTACGTGTTTATTCATCGGGAATGGGAGATTACAGAGAAGTAAACATTACTTATCTGTGAGTTGAATTTCTATTATATTTTGTTTTATTTTGATTTTTTATATTTTTCGTGTTTTGAAAATGTTCCAAAAATATTTCTATTTTGAATAAACATGAGCATGATAATGTTAAAGTACAGTTCACAAGTAAGTGAGTTCTCTAGTTAGCATTTAGGGAAAATTTCAAGCCATTGTGTTGGTTATTGTGAATTATATAGCCCTGAGAGTGTGAACCTGAAAAATCCTCTAAATCAGTCTGGCACTCTTGGCATACTGTGAGCGCGCAGGCCTGGCACTAAGGGGGTTAAACACAGTGCTAAAATTTGCAGAAGAGGATGGTAATAGAGCCGCCGGTTGGGAATCTTTTGTGACTGAATTTAATATCCACTACTGGTGTAAACAAAAAGACGTAAGGGGTTTTCAAATGTTGCAACGCAGTACAGTAAAACAACCATACAGCAGTTTAGTTAGTAGTTCGCACGATCAAGAAGTAATTGTTAGGTTAGAGCACGTCGAGATCTGGTATTGTTCATTACGTTAAGCTGACAACAGAACAGCTCTTGTGTGATTGGGTTATACGGGCATGGTCTTGACAGATGCTGTTATGAAGAGCTCCTTGACTTGCAACGCAAATGCTCAGAGATTGGCAGCAGTGACAATCTCAGTCGTCTTGTTTCAATAATGTAAATTTTATGCTTTTTCAGGAATATGGTATTGCATATATCACACTGATTTTCGGTACTGAAAGTGCGAGCAAGTACGGTACATAACACTTGTGTATGCTGTTTCTATTCTAAAATATTTCATACATAATTTTATCTACAATATTATGTTCACCAAACCTTTAAAACACATTTTTCTGAACATTAAAAATCATTTCTTATTCATCTGTCTTCTTCACTTCCCGGTTCCAGTGATCTGGGTCGGGGTGTGAGTCAAGGACCTCCATACTTAATATTTAATAAACTAATCAAGAAATGCAAGGAATGAACCAATGCCACTCCATTTATTACATTTCTGTGAAAGTTTGCAAATGACTATAAGGTTATCACGGAACCAACTAAGACTGTAAAATTCATCAATGCGCTTAAGGGGGTCAAGGGGCACTCTAGAATTTTTTCACACGACTTACACGTGCGATATGTTGTACAGAAGGACTATTATATCTCCTAACAGCAACATTATTTTCAAAAATTCCTGAATTGAAATAGTATATTTGTGGCTTTTTAGGAATTTGGCCCATTGGAGGCTAAAAAACTGAACTTTCGTGCACCACAAGCTGATATAAATTTATTGAACGGGTCTTCCTGTGGATGGGGACTTTACAGAACGGTGAGGGTCAGTTTTTATGACATGTGTATTGTGTTTCGATTATGAGGTATTCAATTTTATTTTCACATCAGGTAGTACACGTTAGGTGAATTTAGTTTGAGAGCACATTTTAACTAATAATTATTTTTTGTCAACAAACGGGTTCATCGTAAGGATGATTTTGTTTGAGTTAGTTATTGTTGTTTTAAAGGGTGGAACTACGAGGTCATCTGCCCCTTGAATTTGTTTGATACTGTGTGGTTGATATATCCATATTTGGACATCTGGGTGATACGTTTTAGTCAATAGAGTGAGTTTCCCTCATGGCTACTAGCTGCCTTTGCTCTTGCATAAATATACCTATCTATAAATAAGTTATATGATTGTTTGGAAATTTCAATTTTGTTTCTTTTACACGTTTTGGTATGTTTTTTGACGGATGCAAGCAAAACGTGGATTTGTGTGTCTGAATTTCTGTGTATCTTTATGTACGCCTATAACTCGTGTTCGGATGCTTGGAGCACCGTAAAATTAGGTAGGTATCCATGAGGGTCAATACACCAATCATTTATAAAACTCTTCACTGTACTTCTCATAGAAGGGTGGGTATAGGGAAAAAACGTTTCAAAATACATGCTAAAATAGGCGAAATGTAAAAATTGTCCTAGAAGGACGACCAAAGCATATGTTGAGCTTCTCAATGTGAGACACAAAATTCGGGAGTCTATAAAGAGTCTCCGAAAACCACATGTTAAGGCCCTTAAATTAACAGTGTCTGCGATATTCCCAGAAAACTAACTTCGTTCTGATAAACTTATGAAGGAATAACAAGCCCCTAACCATTGCAACAGTAGCTGAATTCATAATGTCTGGTTATTCATACCAAAGACCGTTCGAAGAACGGGTACTTCTGCTAGTCCCTTTATAAACCGTACATTTCTATATTCTTGTTCCCAAATGTACACAACATGATCTTTTGCCCCGAGACTTATACCATTATAATGAACATAATTACGAAATACTTTTCAACAAGTTACATTTTCCTAAGTGATATGGCTCTTTTGGCCGGCGGTAGTCATTAAATGTGAAAACACCAAAGGGAGTGCATCTATAAAATTAGTTATGTTCGACAATGTCGAAATGTAAATATTATATGTCAGAAAACTGTATCATAATGAGGGTCATTATAACACTATTTTTCATTATGAAAGTGTTTCTCCCTCCAATCAGAGCTCAAGAAACAGTTGTGACCAATTAGGTAAGGATAGCATCACACTTGCGCTGACTTCCACGGCCTTTTATTTTAAATTTCACTGCGTGGCTTCTAGTGTCATAGTGGGGTATTCCAGGAGGCCATGGTATTCTCTGCGTCCCATGCGCTCTGTTCAGTACATAAAACTGGCGAAATAACGACAGATACACTGACCGGCAAAAAAAGTGGAACAGTTAAAAAAAGTAATATGTAGTATAAAATTAGCCATGAGAAAGATTTAATCACATTTTAAAAGCTTTTCACGCATTAGAACAAACATCTGAAACATCCGTGAATAGAAATTGATAATATGACATTTCTTAGGGTGGTTTATTACCACCAATTACCCCCGAACTTCGATGAGCCCATCTTAATGGTTTTATGGCGGAAGCGCACTGTAAGCGTTTACGGTTTATGAGTGTTGCCGTTCACTTGTTGTTGTTCTAGCGATAACAACTGGCAATTGTTGAGCACGTGCGAACCATTGTCATACATTTTAGCAAGTTATCCATGTGTAGTTCACACTAAAACGTGCCTCTTAGCCGTGAAGAAGCTGCACAGGCAGTTGCATTGGTGGAGGATGGCCGCAGCTTACGTTATGTTGCTGAGGTCATTGGATCATCTCTCGGTAGGATTCACTTAGCAGTGCAACGTTACAGAGAACTCCAAACTTATGACAGGAGACGAGGGTCAGGCCGTAGAAGATGCACAAGTGCCAGGGATGACAGATTTCTCACCCTGCAAGTTCTGCGTGATCGGCATACCACAGCAGTTCAGGCACGAAATCAACTGGAAAATGTCAGAAATGTGAGAGTGAGTGAGCGAACAGTACGAAGAAGGTTTGAAGAAGCTCATCTTTCGTCCAGGAGACCTGCACGTGGTCCCGCACTCGAACGACATCACAGAGAGGTGCGTCTTTGCTTCGCAAGGCAGCATCTGGGATGGACCCACGAGCAGTGGGCCTCTATTCTCTTCACTGACAAGAGTCGCTTTAATCTTAGATCACCTAATGTAAGAGAAAGAGTGTGGAGAAGGCACGGAGAGAGGTACAGCCCTGTTGCTTTCTCCTCCAGGACTCCATTTGGAGGTGGCTCGGTTATGGTGTGGGGTGGCATCAACGTTATGGCCCGTACTGAGTTGATGTGCATCGATCACGCGACGCTCAGTTTCCAAAGGTACATCGAAGAGATCCTGATGAACCATGTGATGCCCTTTGCGCCTTTCATAGGTCAGAATTGCATGCTGATGCAGGATAATGCCCGCCCTCATACTGCTCACTGTGTTGTTCAATATCTGCAGGAAGTGGGGATTCAAACCCTGGACTGGCCAGCTCGTAGTCCTGACTTGAACCCCATCGAACATGTATTGGATATGCTTGGAAGGAACGTCAGACAGCGTGACCACACCACCTTGGCACAACTGAGAACATCGCTGCTGGAGGAATGGGATCGCATCCCTGCAGATGCCATTCGACGAGTTGTGAACAGTATGCCTGAGCGCTTACAAGCTGTCATAGACGGTAAGGGTGGAAACACTCGTTTTTAGTGACCAGTATTCTCGTGCAGTGCAGTGCAAACATTAATACTGTTTTGTTTGCCAACACGTTTGATAAAAACCAGCCCAAAAGAACATTACTAAAAATTAGAAAATTGTAAGATTTGCAAAATGTAACGAAATTTGTGAGTTAAAGCGTGTTGTAAAACATGTCTCGGCATTTTCTGAGGCCAACCATCTAAAATATACATGAATAATGCAAATATTGAAAAACCGATACATTTTAGTGGAATAAATTAAGAAATTACATAAAAAATTAAAGTGTTCCACTTTTTTGCCGGTCAGTGTATTTATGAATATTCATGTTCGAACATAAAATAGTTATAATTATTGTCGAACATAAACAGTCGTATGCAACTCACCTATAATGGTAATTAAGACACGAGTATGTTTATAAAACGAGCGAAGCTCGTTGCATAATGTACTATTATGTCGTTAATAGTTCTCTACATTGTCAAACTCCCTTAGTATCAGTTCTATTCTTTTGTTTTTTCTTGAAAAACAATGTCCAACAATTGGTGAGTGCTTTCATTTAACTCTTATTTTATATGAAGACATGTTCATTTGAAGTTTGACTAATTAATCTATTGTCATGCATGTAATATCATGATTAGAAATTGGGCGAAGTCTTTCTTGGGATCTTGTTCTATTTCACTGGTTTGCTCTTTTGAGGTCTGACATAGACTTTTTAAGCTTCAAACTGCTGACACGAATCTAGAAAATCGTTGATTGTATACGTGGCATATTATGTGCTTGAAAAACAGCTTGAATTTATTTGATGTCAACGCTAATGTTTTAGAATCATCTTGTGGAAACTAGTGGTTAATTCTGTGTTCTTAGCGGCTGCTGTGTGTGTACAAGCAAGTTCAATTGAGAGTGATGATGATAATTGTTGTTTTAAGGGGCCGAACATCTAGGTTATCGGCCCCTAATGGTCTGGGTGATAGCGAAAAAGTCAATAAAATGGAAACCAGAATGAAAATTAAATGAGAAGGAAAATACGTTAAAAAAAAGGAACTCAGATTGAAACAACTTACAAAATGGAGAGCGGTAATACTTACAAAAGGGAATTTAGAACAAAAATACTCACAAAAGGAATAGATTGAAAAAAGAAAAAAAAAAACGCACAAAATGTAGGTTAAGTTCAAAATACGTACAAAATGCAATTGAAATTGAAAATACACAATGCAATTCAGACTGAAATATCCCATTTCCAATCCAAAATATTCACAAAGTGCAATTGAAATTCGAAATGCTTACAAAATACAATTGAAATTGAAAATCCTTACAAAATGCACCGTACATTCAAACTACTCATTTGGATTGACAATACTTACAAAATGCAATTTAGATTGAAAATTCTTACAAATTGTAATTTAGATTCAAAATACCCCAAAATGCAATTGAGAATCAAAATACTTGCAAAATGCCGATGATACAAAATGCAATTTAGATTGAAAATATTTGCAAAAAGCGGTTTAGGTTGAAAATACAAAATGCAATTGAAATTCAAAATACTCACAAAAGTCCCGGCCTGGATATTGAAAGACTTACCAAAAAGCTATTTACATTGTCAATCCTTACAAAATGCAACTGAGGGTGAAAACACTCACAAAATGCAATTTAGATCGAAAAACCGTACAAAATGCAACGTAGATTGAAAATACCTACAATATGATGTTGATGGAAAAAAAAAAAAAAAAAGTTGGGGAATTTAGATACACGGGGGACCAATTAACAAAAACAGTGCGGGAAACTTAAAGAGAAAAGGAAATTTAATGAAAAGAAAACAAGAGGTCTGACCCTTCGAAGAATGAGGGATCAGGAAAGATGAGACAAGGGCCAATTAAGGAGGGAAAGTGAAAGACTCCCTAGGCCTCGGATACCATAATACTGTCGGGGTCGGAAGAGAACAAGAGTTGACCAAGGGAGGTCGACAGGAAAGAAGACGGAGAGGAGCCCGGCACAAATAAGTGGAAGCAATGCCGGGCTCAGCTGGGGTCCCATCGTCGCCAACTCACGTCCCACTAGATGTGAGCCCCTGGGGGATCAATTGGGAGTGTGCTTTGGTTTATATATTGCATGAAGCTAGTAACATTATTACCTTGAATGCTATGGTCTCGTATGGTTCGGCCGCAAACAGAAGGTACTGCCACTTCCTGTCAGGGGGCTCGACCTTCTGTTCATAGGCGGACATGAAGCGATGACGAGGATAGATTCCTTCTGCAATCTCTGTAAGAAACAAGTATATCCACATGAGCTTTGTGGCTCTACAGTCAGTACAGTCTACACTGGTGGGGGAAGGAGACAACTCACCAGGATAATCAATCTGGAAGAGAAGACTCTGCTGTGCACTTTCTGGCTCTCGTTGTTTCGTCACACGATAACCGGGTCGCCCAATCTTCACAAACTTCTTGGGCTCAACTCGAGGCTTCTCTGGAGCAGGCTGTAGGATACACAGATGATGTATTATCAAGAATTCAAACTCAGGGTAGTCTACCTACAATAGCTGCTGCACAGTGCCAAGCAGAAGTAGAAAATGTCATAAAATACACCAGGTTTGAGATTCGGTACTGACATTAGTGATGTAAAATACCCAGGTATTTATAAATCAGGGTAAATACCCAATTTGGGTAAATACCCGCGTATTTTAGATTTTTCATCAAAAATCCTGTGTCATGGTAAGTTGAACCTTAAAAAAGGGTACCGGTATGCAAACTATCCTACATTAACTATTTAGAAATTTAATCAAATTTAATTTAATTAGAATTGGGACGTAAAAACAGAATTAGAATTGGAAATTAGATCAGGAGATATAAACTAACAACTCCACTACATTGAAAAAGTTAGGTTAAGTACAGTAGGCATCAAACAAAGAATAGAAAATGGGAGGGAAGTACAGTGTCAGTTTGAATTCTGGGTAGGATGAGCGGAGCAGTGTTGCCAACCCATATGCTTGCTGGCATACATCTTCACCCATTATAGAGCTCACATACTACAAAAACTTCCCGACATGCATTTATATTATTTAGAGTATAATTAAAATAATTAATATTTTTTTATATTTAAAATTGAAAAATAACTTTAAACATTTTTACTAAGCCTTTTTTTTTCAAATGTCCTTTCTAATGAATACATTTTATTAACTTTTGAGTTTTGGCATACACATTTCAATTAATATGCATATAGCCTACTCTTATTACTACAAAAGTAGCTTTTCCCTCCCACATCTTTGTTGCTCATTTCCAGTACCGTAATAAATCTTGACCTTCTCAATCTCTTGATATTTATTACAAATTTAAAACACAAAAGGTTTTATCCAATATTTTACTTTAGTTTGAGGAAAAAACACACTTAAAGACAAGGTTGCAGTGCCAATTTAACATACAATACCCAAAAATACCCGGATGTCCATTTTCCTTTTCTTTTAGTTTTGAAGGATCGATATTGTTCCCGATTTCAATTTAAGGCATGAAATACCTGTGTTTCAGTCCTTGTTTGTCCAACACTTCATCAACACAACAAAAAGCTCAAAAAACTGAAAATACCCAATTTTGGATATTTAAATGACCGCTGGGTATATACCCGGGTAAATACCCAATTTATATTTACCTTCCCACTAGGTATTTACCCGGTCCACATCACTAACTGACATACAAATTAGGTATTTCTTACAAAGATTTCTTTTATTCCCACGTTCATCACAGCGAATAAATTATGGTAAATATTCTTTCGTAAACCGTGCCATTGATAATTGGAACTCTCTACCTGCCGCAGTCTTAGAGACTTTTCCCAAACATATAGGTGTGTTTAAGAAAAGACTGACGATTTGTGTAAATACTCCAGTTTAATTGTTAGTGAATTGTTATGTACAGTTATTTATTAGTTATGTATATCTATTTTGCCACCGGGGGACACACCCCCAATTGCAAATAAACGAATGAATGAATTTCACTACACAAAATATTAAAAAAAAAAAGAAATGATAAAATCATCATCATCATCAATTTCCGTTCTCCAGCTTGCGCCGGGTCGGAGCAAATATGACCCACCCTCCACTTGACTCTGTCCTTCCTCAACCACTGAACTCCACTCCACACACACGCTGTCCTTCACCAAATCCATCCACCTTACTCTAGGTCTTCCTCGTCCTCTTTTTCAAGTCATCACTTGTATCGGCATTCTTTCATCATACATCCTTTCCACATGTCCACACCATCTCAATATGTTCTGCTCCAGCTTCTGTACATTCACTCAATCTTCCCTTGTCTTCTGTACCATACTCCTCAGGAATTTCAATTCAGCTGCCAGTATTCTACTTTCCTCTCTCCTCGTCATCGGCCATATTTCTGCTCCATGCGTCATTATTGCTAAGTAATAGGTCTTGTACGGTACATCACTCTTTAGCCTCCAGTAATAGGTCTTGTCTTTATCCCAAATTAAACTCCAAACCTGATGGTAGCAAACACTCCCACATTGTACTCTCTTGTTGATCTCCAATGTTGCATTTTCCATCAATTCACTTCCTAAATATGATGATGATAATTGTTGTTTTAAGGGGCCTAACATCTAGGTTATCGGCCCCTAATGATCTGGGTGATAGCGAAAATGATAATGAAACAATTTAACCTCTTGCTATTTGCCAATATAATAAGTTTGGTTATTTATCATTGCTCTAACAAGACAGATTAGAGGCCAATCTCTGCCATGGCAAGTGTTGAAGTTATGCACTTCTTAAGACCTATATTAGGCAAGATATGATTTCAGTGCAGTGACGTCATTGATTTTATCATCTTTATATTGCTGGTGAAGTATTGAGTAATTAAGTGTTCCTACAGCTGATTCCAACAAAGGTGTTCTGAACTGTTGCTGACGTACCGAACCGGTACCATACATTTGTGTCTTCAATAACACCGTGAGGCGTCCATTGAAAATGTTTATAGACCTACAGTACTTCATAAGACTTTTGACATACCATAACGCATATTAGGCGTAAATGTTTCAATCTTTCTTTATGGTGAACCAAACAAGATTCATTTCTAAGGGAATTTTAAGTGCTACGCAAAAAATATTCTTGTATCGTTCGATCATAGCGGCTGATGAAGGGGCCAATAATATTTAGGCCTCGAAACATGTCCCATTAATGATCACCCAGTGATCTCCATTAATAAAGTATTGATCAGGCGGAACTTGCATCCTGTTTATACTAATGAAATGGAAACCAGAACGAAAATTAAGTGAGACGGAAAATACTTACAAAAATGAACTCAGATTGAAACCACGCACAAAATGTTCTTACAAAAGGGAATTGAGAACGAAAAGATTCACAAAAGGGATAGATTGAAAAATACGCACAAAATGTAGGCTAGGTTCAAAATACGTACAAAATGCAATGTAGAATCGAAATACTTACGAAACTCAATTGAAATTCAAAATACTTACAAAATGCAAATGAGATCGAAAATACGTACAATATGCAATTGAGATTCAAAATACTTACAAAATGCAATTGAAATTGAAAATGCTTACAAAATGAACAGTAGATTCAAACTACTCATTTGGATTGACAATACTTACAAAATGCAATTTAGATTGAAAATACTTGACAAAATGTAATTTAGATTTAAAATACCCACAAAATGCAATTGAGAATCAAAATACTTGCAAAATGCCCACCAAACAAAATGCAATTTAGATTTAAAATTCTTGCAAAATGCGGTTTTGGTTGAAAAACTTACAAAATGCAATTGAAGTTGAAAAAACTCACTAAAATGCCTACATTGAAAGACTTACTAAAAAGCAATTTAGATTGTCAATCTTTACAAAATGCAATTGAGGTTGAAAACAATCGCGAAATGCAATTTAGATCGAAAAAACTTACAAAATGCAACGTAGATTAAAAATACCTACAAAATGTAGTGTAGATAGAAAGAAAAATCGCTAAAGGGAATTTAGATACACGGGGAGCCAATTAACAAAAAACAGTGCGGGAATCTTAAAGAGAAAAGAAAATATAATGAAAAGAAAACAAGAGGTCTGACCCCTCAAAGAAGGAAGGATCAGGAAAGATGAGTTAAGGGCCAATTAAGGCGGGAAAGTGAAAGACCCCCTCGGCTTCGGATACCCTAATACTGTAGGGGTTGGAAAAGAACAAGAGTTGACCAAGGGAGGTCGACAGGAAAGAAGACGGAGAGGAGCCCGGCACAAGTAAGTGGAAGCAATGCTGGACTCACTCAGCTGGGGTCCCGTGGTCGCCAACCCAAGTCCCGCAAGATGTGAGCCCCTGGGGGAACTTCCTAAATATTTGAAGTGCCCTGCTACGTCTCCACTTTAAAAATCCCTTTTCCTTCTTTCTTTCCTCTTGTCATTACCATTGTCTTACTATTCATTCCCCATTATTTTCCTTCGGTACATCGAGCTGTTGTTGGACCACATTCTCATTCTCTCCCCAAATCAGATCAGCAAATAGGATTATGTTCATTCTTGTACCTGTGTATGCTTCCTTGGTTGCCTTTACTATATCATCCACACCAGTATAAATAGCAATGGTTATTCCCGCCTTATCAATGATAAACAATATTTCAGCAGTATAGATCCCTTTTGGGGCACTCGCAAGGAACCGATCCTAACAAATGAGCTTTCAAAACAAAGAGAATTACTGGGAGCACTTATATCATAAATATTGACAGTTTGTTTATAAACAAACAACACGATACCCCTGCCAGAACTGTAAAGCTGGGCCCGTGGTGTTGGGGTAGCATGCATTAACCAAGGCATGACTTTATTGAATGAACTTCTCTATTTCAGCAACTGAAATACTGTATATCAGTGATTGGATGCAACAGTTTAAAGGTACTGAGAATTTTTGGTGTTCCCAATTTTCCATTTCTAATTACCTGTAGGTTAAATGGTAGGACTGGAGGAGACCAAATCTCTTTCCCTTAAAATGAAGTTGCTGTTTAAAAATAATTTTGTGTTCATTCTTAGAAAAAATCCAATTGTAAAAATCAATAATTTTGCACTCGCAGAGACAAAATCAGAAACAAGGAAATTAGGGAGAAAACAGGATTCCTAAAGTTACAAACAAGATCGAGATCAGTAAACTAAAATGGTAAATAATAATAATATCGTATGGTCTCGGGTGCCGGGTGCAAGCTTTGTTAATTGACACCCAGAAGGTTCCTTTGAACGCTATGAAAGTCAAGGAGGTTAGATATCTAAGATCCTTGACACTATAGCGCTTTCTAGTAGAGAATGGAGGAACTTTGTGTTGGCGGAAAATCCCGAGATTAATTTTGCCATTGAAGACGGCCTACTGAATTCAAATGGCTTCTTTAACATGCCAACAACGTATGACATCCATGTCGTGATTTTTGTCGCCTTTCAAATATCACTCATCACAGCCAGGGGTGAACCCGCAAGCTTGGGGTTGGTAGTCCGACACGTTAACCACTTACCCACCGTGGCAAGCTAAAATGGTAAGGACATATGATGCGAATGGGAGAAGACAGAGTCCCGAAGCAAAGTCACAGGAAGGCGCCAAAGGGGAAGGCCGAGGATGAGGTGGATGCAGTGAGGAAGAGTGTTGAAAATAGAGGAGTGAAAGTGGAGGATCAGGGTGTCGAGCGATGATCTTCCTTCAAAATCCCGTATGAAAATCCACCAAATTCCCGTATATTTTAGAATCCTCTACGACTAGAGTTCGCATACCGAATGGCTGAAAAATGAATCTTAAAGCGCGAATCAAGATTTTCTGGCATAAGTGTAACTGCATTTTTGGAGATACTTCCGCAGCCCACGGGTGATGGTGAGATTTAGGCTTAATCGGTAGCGTGAGCAAAGCGCGCGCGAGTGAACTCTCACGCAGATGGGACTGCAACCATTCTGATTGCAAGGAGATTGGGTTGGGAAAATGGCGCTTGCTGGAAGGGCAGTTTGCATCTCTGTGTGGCAGGGCAGGTGGCCTTGCCTATGAAGTTAGATGTTTTGTATATTCTTTTTATATTTCCATTTACGATGCTGTTTTATTTTTTTATATATCTATGTCTATTCTTGTAAAAGTCCATACTGCTAGATTTTGTATTATCTGTCCGTTTGATCTTTGGAGATTGTAGTAAGGCATGTTAGTATCTGTTGTGATGGTTAGATGAGAAAAAGAAGTGAGTTGGTTTTGGATTATAAAAGTGGATTGCTTATATATCAAGAAAAAGCTGTATAGTGGGAATTATTGATGAATTAAACGAGTACCTGTGTTCCTATGGTGAGGTGCAGGTTCCTTTATGTTTTAATTGATGGTGATCTGAGTGATTGGTGGTTAATAGAGGAATGTCCATTGCATGTACCGGGTATGTGTGCTATATGTCTGCCCTGTTGTTGAAATGAAATGTCCCTTTTGAGTATAATCAATCACAACCCCGGTATAGTGAGAATGAACGGTTACAGGACGAGATGCCACGAACACAAATAAAATACCGTTTACCTGAGGAGAGCTGATATGAATGACTGTTTTACTGAGAAATGTTGAGAGAGTAGAGAATAGGAGCGTCACATACATATTTACGGGAAGTGACTGAATTGTATGTTACCGTAACCGTATAGAGCTTCCACGTGTTAAAATGGCACCGAAGCTTATGCATAGCGAACTTCCGGTCCGCGAATCTCCATTTGATTTTCATTGGCAGTGAATCGTTCGTGATTATCTTCTTTATTATTTCGGATTGTGGTTTTGTTTTTAGGCGTTCAACTTATGAAATAAGAACTAGAGGGTTGGCCTTTCATGAATATTCCAAAAGACAAGTGTCTCCTAAAAGAGTAATTAGTAAAACTTCGCGTCAGAGACGACCTTAACAAACAGCTTGCCTACAAAGTGTGCGATTTGCACATTTCAAACGGCAGTGGACAAACATATCTTAAGACTAATTAAGTTGGTGCAAATTAAATATGTTATATGTGAGAATATTATTATAATTTGCTATCCGGTGGTTATATCAGTATATTATGCATTAACGTCACCCGTTTAAATGCTGAATTGTGACGGAAGCTACGAGTTATAGGCTATTCGCCGTACCGGTAGGCCTAATATTCACTAACATCGCATCGTTTCTTCTGTAATATTTATTTAATCATTATAACTATAATAGCCTATCTATTAACCAATAATCATTTTATAATTCTATACATATTCCAGGCATTGCAAGAAAGCGATATTTGATAGCACATGCGGTTCCACCTTAAAATCCAACCGTGCCCAGTTTTCAGTACCTATGGAAAATATTACCGTAAGTTAATAAACCAAACAACTGGCGACAATTTTTTTTGAAATGCTCATTTACATCTTCACCCTAGTCCATGTAAATCACTGAAATAACGGTAATCACTGAAAGGGTAGGGGGGTTATCACCTCAATTTCACAAACGAACCTCATTTTGCATGAATTATGGAACCTGAATCCTAATGGAGGTATGGATTGTCTGCATTTGGAAATATGTTAGTCAATAATTTAAAACAAGATGCCAGAAAACTAAGTACGCAAAGCTGGATGCCTACAACGGTGTAAAGTTGCTCCGTGAAAAAAAAAAAAAAGCACCTTGCCAAGATTATACGACGTGCACACAGTTAAATACAATCATCCAATTTGAGAAACACTTTCTTTGTCACGATCTTATACGCAATTCAAACATAAACGCTGTAATTTACGGGAAAATGTGCAACATTTATTACTCCTGTATATATTTTAAATGTGATCACGTTCCTCACTTGGTAAATGTCCTGCAATCAACTCCCAGCGAGACTCCTCCTTCAGCGTTGGAGCTAGCCATGGATCAGTTTTACTGTTGTGCGATCGGTAACCTTTTGCACGTCGCTTCGGGTTGCTTTAATCGTGTGTCCGTTTCGTTAAAGATAATGCAGTACATGAGGAGTTTCTGCAATTTATTCCAATTAATGATATGGATAAAGTCATCAAGTTAGGCAGATCTTGAGAGTCAATAGAAATGGCTGTGGGAACACTGAGAGCAAAACATTATCTTTCTCTCGCATAATATCAATATTATAAGCAACCACGTAACTATGGTCATGATGATACCACTCCATCGTTTCACTTTTAATATTTAGTTACTGTTTTCCATAATTTTCATTTTTTCATTGTGTCGAAAAAATAATAAGGCCTAAAATAGTTTTCATGCATAGAGAACGGTTATTTAATTATTGTTTTTTTATGAATATTAATCGAAATGCCATTTTAATTATGATGATAACTGTTGTTTTCAGGGGCGGAACAGCAAGGTCATCTGTCCCTTTAATAATGTGCTTAATTACCATATTTTATTAATGACCCCCCTCCCCCAGAAGGAAATCCTGCGTACGCCACTGGGTATGTCCGCTATTACACGCGTAAATTATGGGACAAACAAAGTATTGCCCATCCCGCGCATTCGGTACTGACAGTCTTCCTGTCACTTTGCTCCGCTTTTCCTCTCCGCAACCCACGGTCGCCACATCCTACGTCCAACCGCCACACGGCAAGAATTCTGAGCATGCTTCTCACCTACACCCTGTATTTCGAAGGAAACAACGCGAAGGATGTCGGGAGCTTGGAACAGCTGAGCAGTGTTGCTAAGTTTTTAATGTTGTAAATCAACTGATTCGAATAATACACAGCGTTACACTTCAGACATTATTTCGGTACAATTATACGTAATATATATATAAAAAACTATCCTGAGTCAACGCCGAGGACATTCAAACAGAGAAATACAATACTTTTAGATGAATAAATAAATTACACACCGAAGCTATGATACCTTTATCATCGGTATTCAATTCAATAAATGCGACAAAGAGGGCAAACACGCTACAGCTAATGAATATAAAAAACCTCACCATGCAATAATTTAACATGAAACAAGAGGTCGTTCACAGCTTACTACAGTAGTCGACAGATAACACCATGCACACTCACTGAATCGCGACTCTCTACGGTTAATATTAGCTTTCATGATAAAGCAAAAGTAAAGTTAAGGTAAAGACATATTTAACACTGAGTACTCAAACAAGCCCCTCTGTGGCGATATTATTGCCGTGGTTTTATATTGTAAAATTGTAGGCTATCGAATGACGGACGGTATTTTGAACACTATGACGGGAAACAATAGCCTGTGCTCTATTATCGATCGACACAAGCGAACTGACACCAAGAAATAAATTATCCTCAGTCACTTGGCAAGGGTTTCTTTGACACCCTCCATCCCTTCACTGTCCTATCATCACCACCATCATTGTCTTCGTCAGAGCTTGATGAACTGCCAAGGTTAATAATCATTTCATCCACCGCGATACCCAGACCACCTTCAGTATTTCTTTCTGTACGGGATGTGTCCAGTCCTCGGGTCGAACTTCGGCGAAGTAAAAGTAACCAAACAATGACAATGACAATGAAAGGAAATCCGACACAGACAGTAGTTAACAAGCGACTGAAACGATGCCTGCCCATACAAGAAGAATTCTGTTACTTGTGTGGTGTATTTTGTAGCCACATGTTGGTGACGGGTGTTCGATAGGAAAATGTCACGAGGTGTGAGATATTGTTTGTAGTTTTTGAAATTTATGCATGTGTGACGCATTTACATCGAGTGTTTGAACGGACTTTGAAACAATTTGGTATGTGCATCTCCCCTGCGAAAGAAGACCATGGAAAGGCTAAAAACAGTAAAATTCCACACGGGACACGCCACGAATACTTTTTAATTTAGATTTATTTTATCAAAGTAGATAATAGAAAATAAAATAATGCAAAACGAAATTAAATAAGGCACTTTGACAAATACAAGATTGTTACTAGGAACTTCAGTTATACACAGCACAAAATTAAGATCTTTAGACAGTACTCTTTTTTTCAATTCCTGGAGATCTTTGGTGGCTTTTCTATCGACTGCCACCTTAGCCGTTGCTTCCTTGAACACGGCGTAGGAGTTTCGTGCAGTATGGACTCTTGCTCACGGTTATCTTTTCTACTCCACCAGCTGCCATCACAGCGTCCTAAACAGTATGCATGCCAATCGGACTTGCTTCTTTGTGATTGACGATCATGCACTCCTTGTTCAGGGAGAAACTTCTGTCTAGAGCTGCATTGTTGTGATACAAAGTCAGTATCATTTTAACGAAGCTTGTGAGATCGTTTTTGGCAGGAACTGAGGAAGGTGCTGAAGCCACTAATTCAGACCACAACACGTCGAGCCGTGGCTCTTTTCCGTCGAACTGCTTCAAACGTGCAGTGACGGAGGGCAGTCTCAGAAGTGCGGAGTAGCTGCTCTTGATGCGGTCAGCCATTGCGCCAGAAAGCAAATTCTTCTGGTCACAAAGAATTTCCAGGGCAATGACGATCCTAACTTCTTCCAACTTAGGAGTCTCAGCGACCCCTATAGGGCCTAGGCAGGAAATAGCACAGGTCTCTTGTGAGCAAGAGTTGACCTCTCTTTGATTTTTTCAGCCATAGGATACACATGTACAATTCTCAGCAGTTGGTGCGAAATTGCAACACATCCGCGTCTGGAATTTTCTGAGATCTTGAGCTGTTAGCTTCTTTTACGGCTGCTCTTGTCGAGAAACCCGGGTCTCCTCTGTGAATAACAATGCGGACTGATTCCTGTATGTCATTGTCAGCAACGAGCGCGGCGCGCGTAGCCCTGCGCGGAGAGGGTACGGTCGGCGGTTGGCCAGGCAAAGCATGGATTCAACGTTGGCTGGGTTATCATCCTGCTTAGCGCTCTATCGGTGGCGCAAATTGCGGGTGGCACCGCGGTCTGCAGGCGAAATAGAAGACTGAGCGGGAGGACTCTACCGAGCGTTCGGGGGCTAAGAAGTCAGGCATTATGAGACTTTTTAAGATTTCCCGTATCACGTGCGAATTTCCCGTATAATTCCAGTATTTTTCCCGGGTCACTAAAATTCCCGTATAATTCCCTTATTTCCCGTATCACTCGACACCCTGAGGATGTACTGGAAGAGGGACGAGAGTGGTGGAGAGACAGAAAAGAGAGGATCTCAAAACAATTGTGCACTGTTTTTTAAATAAATTAATCCTATTTTAAAAAGTATTAACTAGGTGGAACAATTTGAATTAGTTTTCAAACTAAAATTTCAGTAGTTTAAGAGAATAAAATGACCGATTGACTTTCGAATGCCACCAGCAGTCACTCTGTAACTAAATATTACGGTATTAGCTACCATACTGCAAACAATAAATATATTGTGGTACATGGTACCACTAAACATACCTGCTGAGGCGACTCCTTAGCTTCCTTGGCTGCACGTCGAGCCAAGTTAGCCTGATGTTTTTTGCCCTGGGTGTGGGCAAGATAGCTGCCTTCATTGTTGTGAAGAGTCAAACAAAGTTTACATTCATAGGAACCTGAAAGCCAAAAGACAGAATGAAATAACTATATTCATAGGCCTACTTGAAACATAGACATTGGAAATGAAATCACTCTCCAGAGTTCAGACCGAAGGGAAGTTTACTTTCTCTTCATGAAAATGAAAATCCACAGCCTGCTTCCAGTCGACCGACCGGGGCAGGAATGGAATGAATGAAGCCCCCATCAAGCGGTGAGGATATGAACTGTGCCGGCAGCCGAAGCCTGTCGCACTCCTCTGGGGCAATAATTAAATGAATGAAAGATGAAATGAAATGATAGTGGAGAATGTTGCTGGAATGAAATGTTGACAGGGAAAACCAGGTATACGGAGAAAAACCTGTATGCCTCCGTTTTTTCCAGCACAGATCTCACATGAAGTGACCAGGAGTTGAACCACGGATCCAGCGGTGAGAGGCCGGCGTGCTGCCGCCTTAGCCACGGAGGCTCCCACTTTCTCTTGATCAAACGGCATAAATATTGCCTTTAAGACCAGTTGTTGACTTATACGAATCCTTATCTATGCCATGGCAGGATGCGAGATTGGTCTCCAGTCGTCGTCGGCAAATAATAATATTCGAGTATTCATTTCTCTCCTGCAATTCTTCAATATCCATTCAGGCATGGAGATGTCTTTGGTGGCTTCCGGGCATGAAACAATCTACCACATTGGTTGCACCTTATAGAGGGCGGAGGTCGTGGTTGAGCTTGGCGTTGTTTACGCCTCTGGTGTTGTACAGCTTGCTTTCGATGTTCACACTCAAAATGTGCGGCCGCAGCTGCTGTTGTTAAGCACCAGCGAGGGCAATCCTCGGCAGGGACACTCCAAGTACTTGGTTCAATGTCTGTACTCCTCAAGGTCTTCTTAAGCTGGTCCTTATAGCGCTTCAAAGGGGCACCACAAGGTCTCTTGCCCGTACTAAATTCACTATACAGGATCCGTCAAGAAAGTCGGTCATCACTCATGCGCTGACATGCCCGATCCATCTGCGTTGGTGACCAACAATGGTGGCTTCTATGCTTGCCACGGTGGGTGAGTGGTTAATGTGTCGGACTACCAACCCCACGCTCCTGGCCGTGGGAAGTGATTTATGAAATGCGGCAAAAATTACGACACGTATGTCATACGATGTTGGCATGTCAAAGAACCCATTTGAATTCAGTAGACCGTGTTCATAATGGCAAAATTAATTTCAGGAGTTTCCGCCATGACAAAGTTCCTCATGTCTCTACTAGAAAGAGCTATAGTGTGCAAGGAGCTTAGATATCCAACTTCCTTGACTTTCATAGTGCTTCAAGGAACAACGAAATTCGACAAGCAAGCTGCCCTCTGGGTGTCAAATAACAAAGCTTGCACCCGGCACCCGAGGCTATACGATATTATTATTATCTTTGCCCTCTCAAGAACTGTTGTGTTTGGACTGTACTCATCTCATTTAATGTTCATAATGAATCTGAGCTTCTGTTGGTGGAAGCATTCTAATTTTTTCATATTATTCCAACAGGTCGATTCTGGAAACCCACACCGATCACCTGCTGTAAAATGGATTGAAAATTCGAAATAAAAGCCCCCTCTAAAACGGAGGGGGGGGGGGGGGGGGAGGAATTAAGCAAATCTAAATTAAAAATGGAAATGAAAAACTCCAACATAATGACCTTACATAAGTTAATAATTTATTTAGGCCTAAGCACGAGTAGTACAAAATAATAGAAAAATATGTATAAACTGTAATTCTTCCTTCTGCTTCTACCAGTAACACACGTGCTATGGAAAATTCAAGAGATGCAGCATGATTGCAGTTATTTGTGGCAAATTATAAGGTGCGTTCAGTAAGTAACGAGCCGGAGGCTGGAATGCGCAAACCGGTGACGATATGGGCTAATTGTGGCGTGTGTAACGAGGTGTGGTTCCGACCAGAGCGTGGAAGGTCACAGCCCGTCACTAGAGGGCACGCATGCACGTCACGTGACGATACAAAGAGAGCAGCAGCATGCATCAATCGCCCAACCAAGACCAAGACAGTAGGCCATTCGAGATGCTTCCTGGTGTAGTTGAAGTCTGTGGGACACCCATTGGGCACACACTTTCCGCAAGTGCAGTTGTTCCTTCATGATGGTGTGCACACTTCCGACGCTCAATCCGACCACGGCGGCTATGGTGTTCACTGTCAATCGGCGGTCCTGCGTAATGAGTGCATCAACCAGCTGGACGTTGTCATCGGTAATGCAGGGGGGTGCCCCAGACCGGGCATCATCGGCTAACGACACCCGTCCTTCCCTGAAGCGCTTGTGCAAGGGACATGCAGTGTTCGCCGTACACTTGTGACATTCGGCGATGAATGTCCGTTCCCCCTACTCCTTTCGCTGTCAGAAAACGAACAACACCTCTTTGCTCTTCGTTTGACGCCTCCATGTCACTGTTTGCAATGCGACTGGCAGCGTTGGATGATTTATGCATGCTGCTGCTCACTTTGTATCGTCACGTTTCGTGCATGCGTGCCCTCTAGCGAAGGGCTGTGACCTTCCACGCTCTGGTCGGAACCACACCTAGTTACACATGCCACGATTAGCCAAAGTCGTCACATGGTTTGTGCATTACAGCCTCTGGCTCGTTACTTTTTAAACGCACCTTATATCTACAATATTATACATAATAAGAAATTCTATTACATATAATTTAAATTGTGCATCGTAGTCACTGTTTTTCTTTCCCATCATGTCACTAACAAACACTTTGCACAACAACTCACACATAAGAACACTGTTGAAAGCGATTACTGTAGCCTATGCTTGCGAGTCACAACTGATAACAAGGGCGAGTTATGGCTAGCAGTCACAGGTGTTCTGGGTCCGGACGCTGGAATATTGAGTCATCAGTCCCATTCGTAGGGCCTTACCACACTTCCTCCTCTCCTAGCATGGGAACATGAACTGGAATTTCCAAACTACTGTAGTTCCAATTTCCGTACATCGGCATGAATCACGAAGATGAGACAAGTCTGTGGTTCGCAACTAGTGGAAACCGTAGATAAAACAAGGGGGGAAAATAATACGGGAATATATATACTTTTTTTACAAATTTTCGTTCTAGAAATCAGAGAGGGAAAATTACGCAAGTAATTACAGTATGTTGGCCCTACTGCAAATACGAAATACATCCAGAAAGTAAGTTCCGTTTGGTAATAACATTAAATTGTGTACAGATACAGAAAAATTATTTATTGCACAAAATTCTACAACCCTTAAACTACTTTTCCACATAACTGCCGAAATGTTGCAGGCATTTGTCGTAGCGTGGCACGAGTTTTTGTATACCTTCTTCATAGATGTGTGCCGCCAAACTATAACATTTTCTACTAGTTTAAGGCTAACTAGCATCCATCTTGCAAGAATATCCATTCTTATAATGGACAAATTCCTTCAGATTTTTATGGAGACTGGCACCAGGTATAGAAGTACAGGCGAGCCACAGGATGCATTTTAACCCTCCGGTGGTCGCGCTCCAAAATGTAACGCCAGTAGTCGCAAGGATTACAATCGCAGGTCAATTCTTAATGGGAAGGAAGCTTGTAGTTTTACGTGACTGTTAATCTCGCGATCATGAGCCACAGGATCTCCTTTTTATGTGGAATCCGAACCACAGGACATGGCATTTCACTTCGAAAATCTCACAAGTATTGACCGGGAATTGAACCCGGTCAACCTTGGTGAGTGGCAAACAGCTTGACCACTGTACCACCACGCCCCCTTATTTTTAATGGGTATTTATTAGCTATTTTTATGTTTTAGAATTTTGATTTTATAAGAAGGATGTGTGTTAAATATTACTAACTTAATCATACACAAATACATGAAATACCATATATTTTGACACAGCACGAAAATCTTCTTGAATTTTGAAAGAAATTCGGTAATATTTGCTGCATTGAGTAAAACATGAAATATCTGCGAACAGATGAGTTTAGTCCTAGAAAAACCGTTACGGTCTGCACAAAAGATTTGAATTTTCATGCCATCCTTTCCTGGGGCGACCTAGAGATCTCTTCCCACCGGGGCAGTAGTTGACGACTGCTTTAGGGATCCTGCTTCTGTCCATCCTGTTGAGGTGTCTCAGCCAATTTCTTTGGTATTCATGGATGTATTCCAATACAAGTCTGCTGTTAAGACCATTCAGCACTTCTGTGTTTCGTTTGTGATCCCACTTAGTGACTCCTGCTGTTCGGCACATGTATTTCATTTCAGCGGTAGTTATTCGTCTCTCATCGCATTTCCTCAGGGTCCATGCTTCGCTACCATAGCAAAGTACTGGTCTTGCTAAGGTTTTGTAAATTCTTGTTTGAGTGTTTTTTGAACAAATGATGGTCTAAAAACTTTATTGATGATTCCTAAACATGTGTTGAATTTAAACATTTTCTTGGGTATGTCCATTTCTTCAAGGAAAGACAGCTTGTAACCAAGGTATTTAAAATTGTTTACTCTTACCAAAATGTTATTATCCAAGCAGATCTTACTTCTTACTGGTTCCGTGCCACAGAATGCCATTATCTTAGTTTTCTCTAGAGATATTTCCATTGAGTATTTTTCTGAGACTAGTTTTAGGTTATACATTGAACGCTTAAATCATACAATTACCTCAAGTGTCCATAACATATTCAGTTTCCCAATCCTATACCTATACGAGTAAACCAACGCAGTTCAGCGTAGTTCCATAAATAGTTGTGTGGAATGTAATCCAAGTGAACTCTTTGGCAAGCCACTGTTGCACTGCTGATCACTATATCTCACGGTGATTGCAGTGGGGAGAACAGCGAGATACTGAACTAGGAAAGATACTGAACAGCATGTACCAAAATCTTGTGTATTACGTTCGCAGATATAAATGAAATGAACCTGGATTTCAATAGTAATCCATGCAACCAACGGAGGGTTAATGCACCGTAATTCAGAAGCCAAGATGTTCAAAAAGATTAAAAAATATTCTTACCAAGATGGTTCTTCATAAAATAAGGATCCTTGTTGAGATCTATAGTCTCCAGGGCCAATTGGCGAAGACGTTCTCTTCGGTCGCGGTTGCTTTCCGACCATGATGCTTGTCCTCCACCACCAGTTTTTCCACCAGGTCGATTCTGGAAATCCATTCTGACCACCTACTGTAAAACAGAATCAAGGGCCAAATTAAAAATTGAACTCGCCTTTTCTTTAATACATGTAAAATGAAGTTTCTTCGCAGTATGGTAAGGAAGACAAAAAGAGATAAATTAAGGAATAAAATAATGGGAACACAGGCTGAAATTGAAGAATCCTTATGCAAAAAGACATTGGCAGATCAAGGAACGGTTATAGAATGGAGAATGGAAGAGTGGCGAGAAAGTGGATGGATGTAGAAGTTACTCGAAGACCAAGGAGAAGGTGGTTAAATGAAATAAAAAAGACATCGGGAGGGGCAATGCCAAGACCATCTTCAAAGATGTCACTTGTAACTCTTCAGTCAGTTTGCATAGGCAACACTGGAAGAATGGTTTCAAAACTTTACACATCTTCAAAGACAAAGTGGACTTTGGATAGACAAGAGTGAAAGAGGCTTTCAAATTGTACCTGGTTTGCTGGGGCAATAAACCGATTATGTTGATGACATGTAAAAGGTTTAAAATGAACATACGGTGTAGTAAACAGTAACTACTTTCCGCCTACATTGGCTGAATTATTTGCGTTTTAGGCACTACGACAGAAAAGAGTGATACTTGTTCCAAAGTTCGGATATTCCAGGAATATACCGCTAAAATTCTTCCTGGTCTCTCGACACAACAAATAGTGACTAGGCACTCGATTGAAAAAAGGGTTTTATAGATTATTATAACTCCTCGCATAGCAAAAATTTTAGGAAAATGGACTATTTTGTTGCATGCCCTTATAGGACCACACCGATTCTCATGATTTCGAATAAAATACTTACATTTCACAGGTTGCAGTATAAACTCTGTGCAAACGCCTATGACCGACTATCTAAAAATTCACGTATATTTACAGCATCCTACTTGAACATAGAACTAAACACCACAAGGTTACTTCACTTGTTGGCAAACATCGCCATGTTAAAACAATTAGGAAACGAAATAAAATGTCAATTCCGCCAACCTATGACTCAATACTTTACTTTACAATGTTTGAAGGAAAAATGTTTTTGAGGAATTTGTCATGCAGTGAATAAAAATGAGAGTCGTGGAAAAATACAAGCATAATTATATTTTATGCATTTATAACTAATTATTATGTATATTTTTTGGTGTTTGACAGCGAGACAAAGAATAGTGTATGAGTCAATGAGAGAAATTAGTTTCTGCACTTCTTGTAAACTTTGTTATTCTTTGGAAACTAGGTACGAATTTCTTTGGAAGTTCTCTGCAAGTCGTCATCAGTGGAGAGGATGGTGAGTTGTGGTCAAATATTTCGTGAAAGTCGAGTATCGTAAACTAATGCATGTAATCTGTTAAAATTGTTTCTATAACTGAGATTGTATTGTAACTATACATCGTGCAAAACATGGTTGTTGAAGTATTTTTTTAGTTCTGTGTTGTTATTCTGAAATAAACAATGACTTTTGTACACGCACATTCTTGGGACAATATTTTATTTGTACTTAATATTAAATATTATTCTGTAAAACTTATATTTATTATTCGAAATCCGATTAACACAATCATTTGAACGCTTTGTTTCAGTCGACTCACAAGAAGAAGACTAGGAAGCTCCGAGGCCATGTGAGCCATGGGCACGGTAGAATCGGTAAGTTGGAGCTCCATGTAATACGCCTGATCGGCATTTTATATTCATATAATGTAGTTTATGTTTAACAAACAGCACAACTAACAGCGGTGTTTCGAATTCACGTCCCCCAGGGGCTCACATCTAGTGGGTTGTGGGTTGGCGACCACGGGGCCCCAGCTGAGTCCGGCATTGCTTCCGCTTACTTGTGCCGGGCTCCTCTCTTTCTTCTTTCCTGTCGACCTTCCTTGGTCAACTCTTGTTCTCTTCCGACCCCGACGGTATTAGGGTATCCGAGGCCTAGGGAGTCTCTTCCTTTCCCGCCTTAATTGGCCCTTGTCTCATCTTTCCTGATACTCTCCTTCTGTGAGGGGTCAGCCTTCTTGTTCTTTTCCTTTTACCTCCTGCCTTGTGCTCAAGGCCCTTAAGGAGGCAGGGTGTATGTAGCCCCACCACTTCTGGTGCACCGTCGATAATGCTACACCCTCAGGGGCTCACGGCTGGTGAGTTCGGGCGTTGGCGACCCCGAGGGATTCCTGAGCTGGGTCCGTTTTCCCCTTTTGTCCCTTCCCTTTGGGGCGGACCTTCTCCTCTCTCCCCTCTCCTCTCCTCTTTTCCTTCTATTTCCTTTTCTCTTTAAGATTCCCGCACTGTTTTTGTTACTCGAATCACCGTGTATCTAAATTCCCTTTTAGCGATTTTTAAGGCATTTTTGATCTATGTTGCATTTTGTAAGTTTTTTCGATCTAAATTACATCTCGCGATTGTTTTCAACCTCAATTGCATTTTGTAAAGATTGACAATCTAAATTGCTTTTTAGTAAGTCTTTCAATGCAGGTTGCGGGGCCTTTTAGTGAGTATTTTGAATTTCAATTGCATTTTGTAAGTATTTTCAACCAAAACCGCATTTCGCACGAATTTTGAATCTAAATTGCATTTTGTTTGGTGGGCATTTTGCACATATTTTGATTCTCAATTGCATTTTGTGGGTATTTTGAATCTAAATTACATTTTGTCAAGTATTTTCAATCTAAATTGCTTTTTGTAAGTATTGTCAATCCACATGAGTCGTTAGAATCACCGTACATTTTGTAAGCATTTTCAATTTCAATTGCATTTTGTAAGTATTTTGAATTTCGATTGCACTTTGTGAATAATTTGGATTGGAACTGGGATAAGGCCTATTTCAATTTGAATTGCATTGTGTATTTTCAATTTCAGTTGCATTTTGTAAGTACTTTGAACCTCAATTGCATTTTGTACGTATTTTCGATCTCATTTGCATTTTGTAAGTATTTTGAATTTCAGTTGCATTTTGTAAGTATTTCGACGCTACATTGCATTTTGTACGTATTTTGAACCTAGCCTTCATTTTGTGGGTATTTTTCAATCTATTCCTTTTGTGAATCTTTTCGTTCTAAATTCCCTTTTGTAAGAACATTTTGTGAGTCGTTTCAATCCGAGTTCCTTTTTGTAAGTATTTTCCGTCTCACTTAATTTTCGTTCTGGTTTCAGTTTCATTATCATTTTCGCTATCACCCAGATCATTAGGGGCCGATAACCTAGATGTTAGGCCCCTTAAAACAACAATTATCATCATCATCATCGAATTCACGTGAACGTTTGCCCACTGGGAAACTCGTCTTTTAAGGTTAAGGTGTGTTTCACCTGAAAAGATGAAGTTTTATCTTTTTTTAGCGAGTTAACCTTTCAATATTAGATTACGTTGTTGCTTGGAAAATGATTCATAAAAGATAATCTCAGGATCGTCTTGTTTAACCTTTATTTATTTAGCTTATGGCTTTTAGTGCCGGGAGTGTCCGAGGACATGTTCGACTCGCCAGAGGCTGTAGCTGCTTAAAGCGGATACCCATTGGGGTGGGCTACGATTTCCGTTCAATTTCAAGTAGTTCCAACTTTGGCTACCAAATGTCACTGACACCTAGTAAGGAATGTTGGAACTTAGATAGTGTTTCTACAGAACAGGAGACCAAAGGTATTAAAAAATTTAGGTAATGAAATTTGCCGAAGTACCTTTAGTGATGGTATCCGGAGATGTTAAAATAATAGATGTTGACTCGTCCGCTGCCATAAACCCTCCCAGCCATCCCAAATAGATACACGACTTATATAGCAGAAATGAAGTCTTTTATAGCCATCTTGCTTACTAAGTCAGGAATGCCAACCCCACGCATTTGGTACTATTTCACATCGGGTATAGAACGAGTAAACAAAAGAGCGTCGATAAAGTAATGTAATGAAAAACATTCCTACAGTTATTTTGGCCAATTTCATTACTTACAATTTTTCAAACACATGGTATTAAAACTACAGAACAGGAGACCAAGCCGTCGTAACTTTCAACAAGTTATATTACTGAAAATATAGTATGTATGATTGACAAACCTTTCTCGGAGATGTTGGGAGTCATTTTACTTTCTCAATTGCCACTGCTGCACCGGAATAATTCCTTTTAATTGATTATTTACGAAAATAATGCTTTTAGCATTGTCTTCATTTCACTATGGACGCCATCTTGGACACTACGTTATACGTCATGTGACACCCGAAAAACGAACATGAGTACGTTACCAACATGTCCAATACAAAATTCACCATATGACATGTAAAGTTGGAAATTGTTACAAATTTCCAATAAGTTAAGCACTGTCTTGCGGAAAATTACTGCTAGTACCACAAGCAAGGGGGTCTGGGGCGCAAGCCCCAGGTTAGGTTTGTTTTTGTATGTAAAACATTAATAAGATAGAATTTATGTCCGCAACTAGGTTAGGTACTGCCTGGTCGAAAATTACTGCTAGTACCACAAGGCAGGGGGTCTGGGGCGAAAGCCCCAGGTTAGGTCTGTTTTTGTATGTAAAACATTATAAATACATAAATAAACACTGACAATTGGCGCAATTTTTCATTACATTACTTTATCGACGCTCTTTTGTTTACTCGTTCTATACCCGATGTGAAATAGTACCAAATGCGTGGGGTTGGCATTCCTGACTTAGTAAGCAAGATGGCTACAAAAGACTTCATTTCTGCTATATAAGTCGTGTATCTATTTGGGATGGCTGGGAGGGTTTATGGCAGCGGACGAGTCAACATCTATTATTTTAACATCTCCGGATACCATTACTAAAGGTACTTCGGCAAATTTCATTACCTAAATTTTTTAATACCTTTGGTCTCCTGTTCTGTAGTGCTACCGCTTAAATAGCATGGCAGAGTAATTACAAACCATTTTCAGAGCGCCACTAAGTAAAATAATGCACTTCCGAAATGGGCAACGTATACTACACGAGACCCGCCACTTAATCCAAGTTATCCATGTTAGTTTACCAATCGAATCGCTGGCTGTATGATGCGCTCGCCCGAGCCACTCGGCTGGCGGGGATTCGCTTGGATGACTCATACCCGCAGTTCCGATTTCCTTCTGTTTCCTGTATCGTCCGAGTACCTAGTTAGTTAGTTAGTTATTGTTTTAAGGGGCGGAACTACGAGGTCATCTGCCCCTCTTAACACAGATTAAAGAATACAAATTTTGAATTGAATTTAAAATTTTGAGGTGGACATCTAAATTTAAAAAGACCAAAAATTAAGGCCCCTCCGTGGATGGTCTCTCGCCCTGATATCATCCTTGATCTGCACACCGGTCCCATGTCGGACTCTGACTCCTCCGTCCATCGGAGGCTGTTCCAGTCCGTTGTGAGCCGGTATCCAGAATCAGGGCTTCTATTCAATTCACGGACAGTTTGAGGGCAAACGAGAAAGTAGGCTGTGCATTTGTGGTTGAGGGTCGTCGGTTTCCCTTTTTCACTACCCGAGGCCTGTGGCGTGTACATAGAGGAGCTCTATGCCATCCTAGAGGCTCTGCGGTGCTCATTATCAAACGATCACCAGCACTTTCTTGTGTGTACTGACTCTCTTAGTGCGCTGCAAGCGATCGATGTGTGTTTCCCGAAGCACCCACTGGTCCAGTGTGTGCACGACCTGCTCGTCAGTGCGTGTAACACTGGAACCGGGGTGACCTTTCTGTGGCTTTCTAGCCACATGGGTATTGCGGGAAACAAGCTTGCTGATCAGGCGGCGAGAGAGGCAGTCGCACTGCCCTCGCTACCTTATAAGGTGCCTGCTAGTGATGTGCGCTCTCAGTTGCGGCATTCGATCCTGTCGCATTGGGAGAGGCATCAAGGATACAATGAAGGATTGGAAATCTTCCTTCCGATCTTCCCGGAAGGAAGCTGTGGTACTCTGTCGACTTCGGATCGGCCTTGGGATTGCTACGCATTCCCACTTGCTAAAGAAAGTAGACCTCCCTGTGTGTACTTTCGGCGCCCACCTAACCGTGGCACACATTCTCTTGGAGTGTGTGGATCTAGCTGATCTGCGAAGGACTCTTAAACTGCCTAATATCCTCTCCGTGATGACGGGCCGTCAGGAGACCTCGTCATCCGGTTCGTGCGGGAGAGTGGTTACTTTTTAAGTTTTAATGTGAGTTAGGACTTTTAATTCAGGTCAAGTCTGTTTTTATGTTTTTTATTGCATTCATCTATCACTATGCCTTATTTGTTTTATTGTTTTTTACCATCCCCCTTTTACTATTTATATTCACTGTCGGTTTTATATAAACCATTTTCGTTTCATGCATGGCAGTGACCTTTTTTTATCTTCATCCTTTAATTTTTGCCATTTCATTTCAGTAGGGTGTTAGGCTCCTTAAAACAACAATTATCATCATCTATTAAAACATCGTTCTCTGATTTATTTCTCATCGTTTCATGTAGCCGACTAGAAAGAGATATCACTCGTTGTACTTACTTTCAGTGCACTTATTGCATGGAGTTCATCCGATGATATTAGCGGTAATATAGACAGGGAGCATGGCTTCGGTGTGTAATGTATTTCTTTATTTGGATGTACTCAGCATTGTCTGAAGATCAGTTGGTAAACATATTTTAAGTTTAATTAAGCTGATTGAATGTCCACATAGCCCTGTGAATTCAAATCAGCTGACTTGAAAACTCTGCAACACAGCTCAGCTGCTACAAGTTCCGCCCGCGCAGCATATGAACGAATAGCGCACCGGGTGTTCATGAATAAAGATCTGTCCATGAGTACAAAGCTTATGGTGCACAAAGTCATTTCTGCATTGTTGTATGGCTGTGAAACGTGGACCCTTTACCGACTTGATCTTAGGAAGCTTGAGCGTTTCCACCTACAAAAACTTCGATCAATCCTGAGGATTAAATGGGAAGACCGCATTACCAATATTGCTGTTCTGGAAAAGGCTGATCAACAGCATAGAATGATCCATAATAGGTCACCAATTTAGATGGATTGTTCATGTCCATCATGTGGGTTGGCGACCACGGGACCCCAGCTGAGTCCGGCATTGCTTCCACTTACTTGTGTCGGGCTCCTCTCCGTCTTCTTTCCTGTCGACCTCCCTTGGTCAACTCTTGTTCTCTTCCAACCCCGACGGTATTAGGTTATCCGAGGCCTAGGGAGTCTTTCACTTTCCCGCCTTAATTGGCCCTTGTCTCATCTTTCCTGATACCCTCCTTCTGTGAGGGGTCAGCCTTCTTTTTCTTTTCCGTTTACCTCCTGCCTTGTGCTCAAGGCCCTTAAGGAGGCAGGGTGTATGTAGCCCCACCACTTCTGGTGCACCCTAGATAATGCTACACCCTCAGGGGCTCACGGCTGGTGAGTTCGGGAGTTGGCGACCCCGAGGGATTCCTGAGCTGGGTTCGTTTTCCCCTTTTGTCCCTTACCTTTGGGGCGGACTCTCTCCCCTCTCTCCTCTTTTCATTATATTTCCTTTCTCTTTAAGATTCCCGCACTGTTTTTGTTACTTGGTTCACCGTGTATCTAAATTCCCTTTTAGCGATTTTTTAAGGTATTTTTAATCTACGTTGCATTTTGTAAGTTTTTTCCATCTAAATTACATCTCGCGATTGTTTTCAACTTCAATTGCATTTTGTAAAGATTGACAATCTAAATTGCTTTTTGGTAAGTCTTTCAATGCAGGTAGCCGGGCCTTTTAGTGAGAATTTTGAATTTCAATTGCATTTTGTAAGTATTTTCAACCAAAACCACATTTCGCACGAATTTTGAATCTAAATTGCTTTTTGTTTTGTGGGCATTTTGCACAAATTTTGATTCTTAATTGCATTTTGTGGGTATTTTGAATCTAGATTACATTTTGTCAAGTATTTTCAATCTAAATTGCATTTTGTAAGTATTGTCAATCCACATGAGTCGTTTGAATCTACCGTGCATTTTGTAAGCATTTTCAATTTCAATTGCATTTTGTAAGTATTTTGAATTTCAATTGCACTTTGTGAATAATTTGGATTGGAACAGGGATATTTCAATCTGAATTGCATCATGTATTTTCAATTTCAATTGCATTTTGTAAGTATTTTGAACCTCAATTGCATTTTGTATGTAATTTCGATCTCATTTGCATTTTGTAAGTATTTTGAATTTCAATTGCATTTTGTGGGTATTTCGACGCTACATTGCATTTTGTACGTATTTTGAACCTAGCCTTCATTTTGTGGGTATTTTTCAATCTATTCCTTTTGTGAATCTTTTCGTTCTAAATTCCCTTTTGTAAGAACATTTTGTGAGTTGTTTCAATCTGAGTTCATTTTTGTAAGTATTTTCTGTCTCACTTAATTTTCGTTCTGGTTTCCGTTTCATTATCATTTTCGCTATCACCCAGATCATTAGGGGCCGATAACCTAGATGTTAGCCCCCTTAAAACAACAGTTATCATTATCATCATGTTCATGTCCATCGGATGGATGATGTGAATTACCTCGTCAAATGCTATATGGTGAGCTATGCTATGGCACCAGACCTAATGGTGGTCCTACGAGGCACTACAAGGACCAATTTAAGCAGACCCTGAAACTGACAGGTCTTGATTCACAAACCTGGGACATGCTGGCTGAAGACCGCTCAAGTTGGCGCCGTACCATCTCGGATACTGTAAAGACGTTTGAAAGAGATCGACGCACACATGAAGAGGCCAAGCGTCAAGCTAGGAAACTTCGAGCAGCCCGACCACGTCCTCCTCCAGCAATACTATGTGACTTGTGTGTTAGGGGCCGATAACCTTGATGTTAGGCCCCTTAAAACAATTATCATCATCATCATCATGACTTGTGTGGTCGCTTGTTCCATGCCAGGATTGGACTCTTTAGTCACCGTAAACACATCCACAAACTGGACTGAAGGAAGAAGATTTATAATCGGATTAGAGTTAAAGATGATGATGATAGTGTTTTTAAAGTTGGATTTTCGTGTACTCAACTTATACTCGGTGAGCTAGCAGAATGGGATTGACAGTTCTCGCTTCGCCATGTGGTCTAAGAATGAGGTTGCCAAACTGTACAAGCCTGAGATATAGCTGAACAGGCACTGAAACACGTGGGCTGTAATATTGCAACGCAGACATCAATTATGCGAACATGGATTGGTCAAGAGGCAGAGGGGTGATGACTGACCTCAAATGTCAATCCTATTCAGGCAGCTCACAGAGTAGTCCCTCGTGTAACCAAGAGCATCAATGAAGCATCTCCATCTGGTCCTGTTGGCAGACCCTCTTCACCTCGCGCGCCCCCCCCCCCCCAGGGCTCACATCTAGTGGGACGTGGGTTGGCGACGATGGGACCCCAGCTGAGTCCGGCATTGCTTCCACTTACTTGTGCCGGGCTCCTCTCCGTCCTCTTTCCTGTCGACCTCACTTGGTCAACTCTTGTTCTCTTCCGACTCCGAAGGTATTAGGGTATCCGAGGCCTAGGGAGTCTCTTCCTTTCCCACCTTAATTGGCCCTTGTCTCATCTTTTCTGATTTCTGCCTTGTGCTCAAGGAGACAGGGTGTATGTAGCCCCACCACTTCTGGCGCACCCTAGATAATGCTACACCCTCAGGGGCTCACGGCTGGTGAGTTCGGGAGTTGGCGACCCCGAGGGATTCCTGAGCTGGGTCCGTTTTCCCCTTTTGTCCCTTACCTTTGGGGCAGACCCTCTCCTCTCCTCTTTTCCTTATATTTCCTTTTCTCTTTAAGATTCCCGCACTGTTTTTGTTACTTGGTTCACCGTGTATCTAAATTCCCTTTTAGCGATTTTTAAGGCATTTTTGATCCACGTTGCATTTTCTAAGTTTTTTCTATCTAAATTGTATCTCGCGATTGTTTTCAACCTCAATTGCATTTTGTAAAGATTGACAATCTAAATTGCTTTTTAGTAAGTCTTTCAATGCAGGTAGACGGGCCTTTTAGTGAGTATTTTGAATTTCAATTGCATTTTGTAAGTATTTTCAACCAAAACCGCATTTCGCACGAATTTTGAATCTAAATTGCATTTTGTTTGGTGGGCATTTTGCACATATTTTGATAAGTAGTTTCAATCTAAATTGCATTTTGTAAGTATTGTCAATCCACATGAGTCATTTGCATCTACCGTACATTTTGTAAGCAATTTCAATTGCATTTTGTAAGTATTTTGAATTTCAATTGCACTTTGTGAATACTTTGGATTGGAACTGGGATATTTCAATCTGAATTGTATTGTGTATTTTCAATTTCAATTGCATTTTGTAAGTATTTTGAACCTCAATTGCATTTTGTATGTATTTTAGATTTCATTTGCATTTTGTATGTATTTTGAATTTCGGTTGCATTTTGTAAGTATTTCGACGCTACATTGCATTTTGTACGTATTTTGAATCTAGCCTACGTTTTGTGGGTCTTTTTCAATCTAATCTTTTTGTGAATCTTTTTGTTCTAAATTCCCTTTTGTAAGACCATATTGTGAGTTGTTTCCATCTGAGTTTCTCATTGTACGTATTTTCTGTCTCACATAATTTTCGTCCTGGTTTCCATTTCATTGTCATTTTCGCTATCACCCAGATTATTAGGGGCCGATAATCTCGATGTTAGGCCCCTTAAAACAACAATTATCATCATCATCTTCACCTCGCTCCAGATCTTACCCTCCTTGATGTACAGACCTAGATATTGCCCTCCAATTCTGGATATAAAGAAAATTATTTAAAAACTTTCTAACTGATCTCGAAGTAATTATTAGTTCTTACTCAACGAATCCTGTTATAATACTAGGTGATATGAATATCGATCTATTTTTTGGGGACAGATATACTAGTAGTTATATTAACCTAGTCAAATCATACGGTCTAGTCTTATGTAATACAAAATATCCAACTCGTGTAACACAAACTAGCTCTACTCTAATTGATCATGTATTGGTGAACGACTGTGACAAAATATGTAATGTCTATAATATTGATAATGATTTGAGTGATCACCATTTACTAATCTGTGAAATGAGAAACAAAAAGATAAACAGGAACTCAATATGTGATGATAGGCCAATAGAAAAGGATAAAATAAACTACAAAAACTTAATAAATATTTAATAACTCAAGAATTTGTATGCAATGAAACCAACATCAATGACTACTACAATAAATTCTGTGATTTTATTAATAAAGGAATAGAAGCCTGTACTATGAAATATACGAATAAGGAGCCAAGTGCCCCACCAATAAAACCCTGGATCACACAAGATCTTTTAGCACTTAAGATATACCGTATATACTCGAATACCACCCGCACATTTTTAAACAAAATCGGACGTGAAAAATTGGGGTGCGGGTCTTATTTGAGTCATCCTGATTTTAAAGATTTAAATTGCCCGCCACGCGCGATATCGGGTGTTGCGAGTATCCGCTAGATGGTGCTAACCTTCTTCCGACTATCACTTTGTTTTACCGTAAGCAGGCGGCGTCATAAAGTCGCGCGCACGTTTTCCGAGTGTAAACATGAGTTCTACGAAGCGTTTGCGGTCGTTTACTGTGAGTGAGAAATTGAAAGTTGTGAGGGAAGCTGAAGTTATTGGAAATCGTGCCCGGTAGGAAATATGATATTGACGAGTCATGTATTCGTGATTGAGCGGGATGACGTCTATGCTACAACCACGGGATGTCTGCGTGAACCGCCCGTTCAGCTGTATACGGAGCGGATGGCGGCCGATAAGCACACACTGACCCCAACTGGTCGTATTCAGCGCCCGGAAGTTCAGCTGCTCTGTTCGTGGATTTTGACGGCAAGGAATCGTATCTCGGGAGATCTCATACGGAAGAGCTTCAAGAAATGTAGTATTTCCAATGCTATGGATGGCAGTGACATTTTGTGTGAAAGTGATGGTGAAAAAAGTTTCGAAGTTGGTACTTCTGATGACGATGAATGAAGTGTTTGTGTCTTTTATTTGTATTTTTAATTGTTTCTGCGTGTTATTGTAGGACGACTTCAGAACTGTTGGAAACTATTTTGTAGAAATGCTATTCTGTTTATTTAGTAAAAATTGTAAATAGTTTTGAGTAAAAAATATTTTTTTTAAAATTTTGTTCTTCAAAATCAGGGTGCGGGTCTTATTCAGGGGCGGGTCGTATTCGAGTAAATACGGTATACAAAAACCAAAGTTAAAAATCCATCTGCAGAAATTTTAGAAGAATATAAAATTATTAGCAACCAAGTTACAAAACTTAAGAGAAACCTACAAAGAAACTACTTTGACCAAAAAATTCAAAATGCAAATAATCAGAGGGAAGTGTGGAGTGTTGTTAATGAGATGTTAAATAGGCCAAAGAAGGGGAAAAATGAAATTGTCAAACTTATAGTCGACGGCACAAATGTCGAAAAAAAGGAAAATATATGTGATGAAATTAATAAATATTATGTCAATATTGCTAACAGTATATGGGAAAATCAAGGAAACGGTTCTACCTCGGACATTACAAGCTATAAAAATACTACTAGCACTAAGACAATCTTTATGTTACCTACTGATGCTAATGAAATACAATCAATTATAAACTCCCTAAAACACAAAAACAATATAAGTGAGGACAACACTACTAATGTCATGCTACAATTGTGTCTTGAGGGCCTTACACCATATCTTGTCAAAATAATAAATCTTTCACTGATGACTGGTATATTCCCCGATGCCTGTAAAGTCTCTAGGGTGGCCCCGATCTACAAAAAAGAAGACAAAACCCACCCATCAAATTACAAACCATTAATATTATATCTGCCATCAGCAAGGTTCTAGAAAGCGTTGTTAAACGAAGACTTATGAATTTCTTCATGAAAAATGATTACTTTGCAAACTGCCAATATGGGTTTATTCCAAATAGAGGAGCTGATAGTGCTATATTTGAAGTAGTAACTGATGTAGAAAAGGCATTAGATGAAAACAAACTAGCTGCTGGTGTACTAATTGACCTTCAAAAAGCCTTCGATCTGGTTAACCATAAGATTCTCCTTAATATACTAGAATTTGCAGGCATCAGAGGAGTGGCACATGATTGGTTCAAGAACTACCTTACTAACAGAAAACAATGTTGCAATCGATAATGTAAAAGGATCTCAAATGAGAATTTGCACAGGAGTACCTCAAGGTTCTGTCTTAGGACCAATTCTTTTCTTGGGCTATATTAATGATATAGTATTATTAGAATTGAAAGGCAAGCTTAAACTATTTGCAGATGATATTTTTATACTCTATCTGGGAAATCTGAACAGGAAATTATGCTAAATATTAATTATGATCTCAATAAGCTGGTGGATTGGTTGAGAGCACACAAAATGATTATCAATATCACTAAAACAAAATATTTATTCTTACATAAACCATCATACAAGATTGAGACCACAAACATAGTCAACATAGCCAACAAAGAAATAGAAAGGGTTAAATCGGCAACATACTTAGGTATCACACTAACCTGGGAAAATCATGTAGAAAATGTAAAACATAAAATCAGCCCTTTAATTGGTATTATTTTCAGATTAAGATATAGCTGTCTTACTAGCCAACAATTGAAAAATATATACTTTGCTCTGATACATTCACATCTAATGTACATGAATTTCATATGGGGATATTGTAAGAAGGAGCTGATAAAAGAACTTGAGATACTCCAGAAACGTGCTATAAAATCTATCTTTTGGATTTCCTTGGCTCACACCCTCAAATGAATTATACTCAAGAACTAAAATTATGCCACTGCAAAAACAAATAGCTATGTCAGCAACAGTATTTGTATACAAATTAGAAAACAAATTGATACACACACACATCCATTTTACCCCTTGCAAATTACATTCATCATTATGCAACAAGAGGAGTAAATCAAATATTCACCAGCCATTCCCAATCCATTAAATTTGGAACTAAAGGAATTATGTCCTCTATAATAAAAGAATACAACTCGCTACCATTAGGCATAAGGGAAAGTTTCTCTATAAAAACATTTAAGAGGAAAACAAAAGACTTCCTATTAAGGAATGAATAGCCCATATACAATGCAATGTATCATACCGTATTATCTCTGTAAAGTTAGTCACTAGCAATCTAAGTTACTATTAAACTAAACAATAATGTCACAAAAATTATATATATGCCATGCTGTAACTATGTTACTTGATTGTCCCTAACACGAGCTCAGGCTCATTGGGACCTATGTAAATAGATAAATAAATAAAACCCGACTGTTGGCAAAATTCTCTGCAGGGTACTCGCGGCGCTAACTGCCACTGTTGGCTGCTGGCAGCAGTACCACTGCTAAATTACAGTAACTGCTCTGAACCATGGGGAAGCTTTGTACTGAGGGCTTATCATACTGATATGAGCAGGACAGTCTTTATTTTAGTGTGTGTGTGTGGGATGTTGGTTGGCAACTTCGGGACCCCAGCTGAGTCCGGCATTGCTTCTACTTACTTGTGCCGGGGGGCTCCTCTCCGTCTTCTTTCCTGTCGACCTCCCTTGGTCAACTCTTGTTCTCTTCCGACCCCGACGGTATTAGGGTATCCGAGGCCTAGGGAGTCTTTCACTTTTCAGCCTTAATTGGCCCTTGTCTCATCTTTCTTGACCCTCCTTCTTCGAGGGGTCAGACCTCTTGTTTTCTTATAATTATATATCCTTTTCTCTTTATGATTCCCGCACTGTTTTTGTTACTTGGTTCCCCTTGTATCTAAATTCCCTGTAGCGTTTTTTGTCTATCTACACTACATTTTGTAGGTATTTTTAATCTGTTGCATTTTTAAGTTTTTTCGATCTAAATTGCATTTCGCGATTGTTTTCAACCTATATTGCATTTTGTAAAGATTGACAATCAAAATTGCTTTTTAGTAAGTCTTTCAATGTAGGAGCAGGACATTTTAGTGAGCATTTTGATTCTCAATTGCATTTTGTGGGTATTTTGAATCTAAATTACATTTTGTAAGTATTTGGAATTTCAATTGCACTTTGAATATTTTGGATTGGAAATGGGATGCATTGTGTAATTTCAATTACATTTTGTAATTATTTTGAACCTTGATTGCATTTTGTAAGTATTTTGAATTTCATTTCCGTTTTGTAAGTATTTCGACTACATTGCATTTTGTAGGTATTTTGAACCTAGCCTGCATTTTGTGCATCTTTTCAATCTATTTCTTTTGTGACTTTTCGTTCTAAATTCCCTTTTGTAACAACATTTTGTGAGTTGTTTCAATCTGAGTTCCTTTTTTGTAAGTATTTTCAGTCTCACTTAATTTTCGTTCTGGTTTCCATTTCATTATCATTTTCGCTATCACCCAGATCATTGGGGGCCGATAACCTAGATGTTGGGCCCCTTAAAACAACAATTATCATCATTTTTTAGTGTGTTGGGAACCCGGATTTGCTCACTAAATAAAAACACAGCTGGTAGTGTGCATTACTAATCGCATCAATATGAAATTAACCATATTATTTGTATCTGTATTGACTTGCAAATTATTATCATTGTCTTAAAAAATGTAAAGGTTTATTAAGTTTTTTCCACCTTGTCAATACTTCCATTTTTATTTATTCAATCAGCCGGAGCTGAAAAGCATTAAGTCAAAAATGGCAATTTTTAAAACATTTAGTATTGTGAAGTATTGACCCGAGGGCCTTTGAACGAAGTAAGAAAGAATTAAGTCAGCATTCTCTTGTGAGTGCTTGATTTGAAACCGGCTTAGTAGTTAGAAATATCATAATCATCAAAAGAACTTCAAACAACAGGTCAACTAAATACAATAACATAGCAAAAGACCTCAATATATGGCGGCTTTGGTGGCGTGGTCGGCTAGCATGTTGAAGTACTGTGCCCAAGTTTGTAGGTTCAAACCTGGCCGAAGTCATCGGATTTGTAAGAGAGTTAAATTCCTTCGGAGGGGAAGTAAAGCCAGCGGCCCCATGCCATAAATTTATGGCATGTAAATGAACCTAGCAGTAGTACTGCTGCCAACAGCGGCGCAAGTACCCTGCAGAGAATTTTGCCAACAGTCGGGCTTTTTAATAATTTTGTTGGTGGTGTGTAGCGAAATTTATAAGTTATATTTGGCTGGTTAGCAAACGCTCTATTCAAGTTTCAAAGTTTGCCGCTAGGTGGTAGCCAAAGTTGGAACAAGGCCTACTTGAAATTGAACTTTCATTCATCTTCATCTCTCATTAACTCCTCACGTGAGGTTGTCGTCGGGAAGGGCATCCGACCGCAGAAGGTATCAGCCACGTGGTTCATCGCAGAAGAAAATATTCTTAAAATGTTGCTTATTTTAGTGGCTGCGAAAGCATGGTAATATAGCCCTGTGTATTTGGGTGTGTGTGGAATTTGTGTGATAACCTGTGTTATTGTGATGACTACTAATGTGTGTATTTGTAAATTGGGAGATGGTTCTGGCATTTTAGGATCCATCCCAGCATTTGCCTGGAATAGAAGTGGGTGAAACCACACAAACCACTTCCATTGACAAGGTGTCAACATTTAATTAATAAATCTTCACAATTTTGTAAGGTAACTATGACCCTGGCATTCGATTTTTGCTGTGCTCTAGTAAACTTGTGATAAACAACTTGCAATGCCGAATGAATATATCGACAGTATGATTTTTAACCTTTCAATTGATAAGTATTTGGACTTAACCCAGGGTGTGAAAGTAGGCTATGACTAACCTTACTGGTGGAAGATGGAATATGAGTGCTCGCTGTGCACACGGCAAGATGGCAGAGGGTGATGTGTGTCAAAATTAATCTCCTCTTCCTCATAAGCTAATATTGTCATATCAACTTAGGGTGCGCAGTAAACATTTATCTCCCAACTTCTCTGTATATAATTTCCAAGGCAACAATAACACTAGTTATTATTGCATGCTGTAACAGTATCATTGTGTCTAAAATATAGCAGCTATTTTCTCAATTTCTGTAACAAAGAAAACAAACATAATATAATGAAGTTCCATACACTATCCTTCAGAGTCTGGATTTTAAAAGTTTCTAGATTTCAAAAGTTTGTAAATAATTGGAGCTATTTGATTTGGGAGTAATTTTTAAAGAGGCACACACATTTTTGTAGTGCTCGTGCTTGATTCATCTCCGCCATTGAGGAGTTTATAACATTCCAAATGAGACCACAGATGTTTTGCAGGGTACTTTGATCGCTGACTGCCACTGTTGGCTATTAGCAGCTGTACCACTGCTAGATTACAGTTACGACTCTGAACCATTGGGAAGCTTCATACCATAGGCTTATCATACTGATATGAGTCTGACAGTCGAATGCTGTCTGGTGGTAATTTTCTGAAAACACTTCAAATTTCACTTGATTCCCAGGACATCTCAACCCATGTGTTTAGTATTGTATGTAGGAGTCTACCTAGATATAGACTGCAAAATGGAAGCTAATTTTAGAGTAGAATGTCTAATAGGCTCCAAATCTCTTGTAAAGAAGTCGTGCATTTTAAATTATTTCATTCTAATTATATGCGACAGTACAGGATTTCTTTTTAGTGTGTTTTGTCTTATTAAGGACCCTTTTCACAAACATCAATTATCTCATAATTCATCAATAAAGGTTATTTAACGTAGTACGAGCATTTCGCCAAACAGAAACGCTCGTTGGCTTGCCACTAACAAGGAATTAGGTTAAATGGCCAAATCTGACCACTCAACTCTCTAAAGCATCTTTTAAATTGGTGGGAAACAGCTGTTCATTCCACAATGGTGGTTTGTTTCAGAGTTTAACACATACTTTCATCCATACGAATATAAAATAGGTTTATGACAATGAAATGATAAAAGATCGTACACATTACTAAGTTTTAACCCTTCCCGAGCAGAATACGGTTATATCCAGCGCATACTTTTCAGCTGCGAGCGGGAAACGGATATATATGGAAAATTAGAAAATTAAATATGGCACCGTTTTCCACCCAGGGGATGGCACCACTATGCAGACACATGTTTGATAGTTAATTATGTCACACCTAGAGACCTCTTTGACTTCCCAAATACCCGCAGGCTGCTGTTGCTTCAGATTAACGCACGTGTTATCGCTTAGCTGGTGAAGTGAGCATAATTTCACGGATTATCTATGGAATGATTAAGATATAGTCTCTGCTTTGAATTTGAGTGCTGTTGAGAACTGTTCCACCCTTAGTTATTAATTAATCAACTTTACAACTTAAAGTATCAACAGGTAACCGAAATATTTGTGAGGTTTAATTAAATTTAGTGCATGAAAAATAAAATCTACATACTTTGAATTTAAAGAAATCCGCTCGGAAAGAGTTAATACCAAGAAAGACTACCACGGAAATTTTAAAAAAAATCTTAAGGGGGATTCGAACTCCTTCCAGCGCTGCATAATAAATTGAGAGTCGGCACCTCAACTGCTTACGTTACCAAGACAACTGGGTAAGAGCGTCCTATTAAGCATCTATTCACTCAACTGCCTGTTCTCCTAAATACTTTGTTCATATCATTGTAAGCTTTTGCCACGAATAAGGTCTTCCTTTATGATTATGTTCTAGAAAGTCTCAAGGGAGCGTCACAACAATCGGTGCTAGACGCTTCTTGTTCTGTCCGCCATGCTCTCCAAGATGAAACCAAGTCTACGCATGCGCGAGAGCCGTAAATCTTATTTAAGTAATTGCGATCCCGAATGGCCTTGTGAAATGCCTCGAAGATAATCGCGCATTAAATCTCGTATTTAAGTTAAATGGGAATTAACTAAATAATCGTTAGTGAAGAGTTGGTGAAAACGGCCCTTAACTGAAAAATAAATCCGGAGCGATTGCATTCGGCTTGAGGCAGGTTTTACTGTAATATTGTCATATCAACTTAGGGTGTGCAGTAAAAGGATCATTAAACATTTATATCCAACTTCTCTGTATATAATGCTGAAACAGTATCAGGGCCGTATTTCTAAATAGGCTAAGTAGGCTGCAGCCTAGAGTGGCATATTTTCAGGGGCGGCAGTTTGGCAATTTATTCAAAAGTTAAAATGAAGTATTTCAGGTGTTAATAATTTTTTCCGTACGAATTTAAGAATGTATGTTACTTAAAAATATGTTTTAGTCCTACTACCGTTTTTCCTGCCTTAGAGAGTTAAGAACTAGCTGCGAACTAGTATTTCTGAAATACGGCTAAACTCACTTTCATTACTTTGTATTGAGGTAAATACAACAAAAACACTTTCCATACCTGCCAACTTTTACGGTTTATCCGTAAAATTTACGGAAATTGCAGCATTTTACGGTTTTACGGATGAACGGTGTCATTTTACGATTTCGCGGACAAAAATTTGAAACGATAATTAACATTCGATAATCCCTCCCACTTCCGTACAATCGATTGTTTGCGTGGGTCGAAGGCAAGTCCGCGATAGTCGATAACTCGTTCTTTGAGTTGATTTGTACTTTTGACCGTGTCATGTTTGTGTCGTCATTGTAATTGAATTTGAAGCCGGGATAACCGTTCTTCCATGTGAATCTTAGGTGTCAACACGCTCTGCTTCGCAAATTCTTTGTTCCCCTACGTTCGCTCGTTGCGATTTAAACGATATTCTTTGACCACGTGAGTTGAGTTGTTTATTGTTCGCGAAGTTGGCGTTCTTTGAATGTTTTCGTATTTTAAGGTTATGGCATATATTAATGAAGTGTTCGAGTTTTTGTGCTATATCTTCGTGCTTCGCAGTTTCCTGTATTCCTTGGACTAATTACATTCGTTCCACGTGTGTGTTTTTTTCTCTCTACCATGTGCATATTCTTTCTTTACGAGGTTGGCGTCGTGTTCATTTGACTTGTGTGCTTTGACTTGTTTTAATGAAGTGTGGGCTGTGTTTTATGCGATTTATGTTATAATTTTATGTGACGTTTAGTGATCCAGGTTCCTTTCGATGTTTTAGTAGATATCGAGAATGAACAAATACAACAAGAAACAGTACTTCCAGACATTTAAAGAATCATACTCGGTTGATTTTCCGTGCATACTAAAATCAAGAAAGGGAGAAAAATTTGCCTTTTGCACGGTATGTGCGTGTGATATTAATATTGCTCATGGTGGAAAAAACGATTTAAGTAATCATGTGAAGTGCGGTAAACACATAAGTTATGTTAAATCGAAGGAAGATAGCAAGAAAATCAACACCTTTTTTGCCAAGGCTGGTAACGTTGACAGTGACGTAATTAGGGCCGAGTGTCTGTTTACTTCCTTTTTGGTGGAACACAATGTGCCCTTAAGTGCGGCTGATCATGCTGGCGCTTTATTTAAGAAGATGTTTCCCACATCAGAAGTTGCAAAGAAATATAGTTGTGGTCGCACGAAAACGACGTGCATTGTAAATAAAATGGCAAAAAATGCATCATCTGAAGTTGTTAAGTGCCTTCAGAACGGACCATTTTCTTTGGCAACGGATGGAAGCAATGATACGAATGCCAAGTTGTATCCTATTGTTGTTACATTCTATGATGTTCGGCAGGAAAAAGTAGTGAGCACTGTGCTATCCATACCAGCGTTGGACGGGGACTCAACAGGGCGAAACATAGGTAACCTGATGTTATCACAGCTGAGTTCTCATAATATACCAATTGAAAACTGTGTGGCTTTCTGCTCCGACAATGCTCCTGTTATGATAGGACACAAAAATGGGGTTTCAGCAGTTCTGAAGGAAGTTCAACCAGGTATTGCCATCATAGGGTGCATTTGCCACCTGATTAATCTAGCAGCTGAAAAAGGTGCTGGAAGATTACCAGTTAAAGTGGATGAGATCCTTGTAGATATATTTTATTTCTTAGAGAAGAGTGTAAAGAGAAAAGAACACCTTCAGAAATTTCAGAACTTGCACAATAAGGAAGCAAAGAAAATTCTGAAGCATGTATGTACTAGGTGGTTATCTTTAGGCAGATGTTTGGATAGACTACTGGACCAGTGGGATCCTCTTCTTTCTTTCTTCAAGGAGGAAGTAATATTATGTACCCAAAACATTTCCACAAGCTTGACATCTTTCAGAATACCTAAAGTTGAACAAAGTGGATCCAAAGAGTATCAGAAGAAGAGAATTCTTGATTCTGCTACTACACATGCCCCTAAAAGAATAGCATATTCTTCCAAATGTGACAAACCCATCCTAAAAAATAAGACTTCTGCTACAACTCGTGAGGAAAAATTGTTTATGTTCCTGTCCTCAAACTTGAACAAGGCCTTTTGCACTTTTCTTCATGTGACTATTCCTGTATTTGACAAATTGAATGTTGCCCTTCAGACTTCTTCCCCACAAGTTCACTTGTTATTAGAACTTCTAATGGATTTGCTAAAGCAGCTGTTCACCAAGTTTGTTAAGCCCAAAATTGTCAAAAGCTCCTCATTGCTTGAAGTTGAGTACAACTTGATTCAAAATCAAAGAAGTGATGATGAGTTAGTTATTGGCATTCAAACTTCGAACATAGTGAATGATCTCCAGGATACAGATAAATCCCTTTTCTTTTCATCAGTGAGAAACTACTTTTGTACTGCCTGTGACTACATCATCAACAAGTTTCCACTCAAGGATGACGTGCTAAAGAATGCTCAAGTTGCTAGGTTAGACAAAATTGAAGATGCACAGTTTTCTTCCGTTCGTTTTTTCTTGGAAAAGTTTCCTATCATGTTATGCAAGGAAGAGAATGAAACTACCGATGAGGTGGTGAATGAGCTTCAGAGGCAGTTTACAGCTCTTCAGGTAGATGACACTTTGGCTGCACATCAAGATGCTGCAAGTGATTCCAGTTGGGCACAAATATCAAGAATTCGTGGAGCCGATGGACTTCTTAAGTATAACCGAATTTCTAGAGTAATGCTCTCTATTCTCACCATACCCCATAGCAATGCAGAATGTGAACGTGTTTTCAGCCTTGTGAAGAAAAATAGAACACAGTTCAGGTCATCCATGTCCAATGAATCTCTGGAGTCTATTTCTATTTTGAAGACCAGGAGTTCTGGTCCCTGTTATGACAAAGCATTTTCTCAAGACTTTTTGCTGGAAGCTAAAAAGGCCACAACCATGACTTTAAAGTCGAACTAGCATGTGATTTGCAGTGTGTATTATATTATTTCTTGCCTGTGTTACGTTAAACAAGTTTTATTGTGTAAAACCTTTTTCAAATATCGTATATCGGCTTAATTTATCAAGGAAGTCCTGTTATGTATGCTCCAAACCAATATTCACCACGCCTGCTGCTGATTAACATCGATTTCTTCTTGATTGTTATGTTCATCTACAAATCATGTAAGTAGATATGATTTCATTGAAATATCCTGTTTAAAGCATGAATTATTGTATTTTGTTGCCCAGAAGTATTATTATTTTCGTCAAGCCGGGGTATGTCGAAAATCGTTAAATTTTTTGTCGCGCGTGAGTTTTACTGATAGCCCTTTTCAAAAGTTGGCAGGTATGACTTTCATATGAGGTCATTATTAACGAATTGGCTATTAAGAAATCTCGTAAGAAAGCTATGTAAATTTCAACATCAAGATTACGTGGAGTGGGTTGTTTTAGAGAAGTTTGTATATTTTTCAAAAAATAAACCAGTAATTAACTACAGTGAGTTCCTCTCATGACTCGTCCGGCCAGCGCACCGAGCTCATCTCCCGTTGACTCGGCCCTCCCCGCTCGGCATGCATAGCAATAAGAACAGAACAGCACTTGGCTCACTTTATCCGTGCATGACATGAGATAACAATTAAAATGAAGAAAGGAAGAATTAATAAACTAAGGCCGTACCTTATGACAGGAGATGTTGGAAATGTTCTCCTCCTACATCCACACATTTCCGGCATCGTCTTAGGAAACTCCGATTCACACGCATAAGTTCGTCTTCGGTAATTGAGGCTATTTTTCTCCGGATATGTCCTTTCAGTTCGTCCAACGTGTGAGGGTTTCTTGCATACACTTTATTGTTTAAGTTCCCCCATAAGTAAAGGTCACAAACTGTTAAATCTGGGGACCGTGCCGGCAATAAGTCCGTACTAATAACACGGTCTTCAAAGATTTCCTCAATTAGGTTTAATGTGTCATGAGCTGTATGCGCGGTGGCAGAGTCTTGCTGAAAATATCCACTTCGACAGTCAGTGTCAGTCAGTTCGTCAAAAAATAGTTTTAGTATATTATCCCTGTATCTTTGTGCATTAATTGTGCCCTGAAAAAATATAGGTCCTATAATTCTGTATCCATTCACTGCGCACCATACTCCGACCCGTTCGTCATGAAGAGGAATTTCGTATATGCGAAGGGGGTTTTCTGTACTCCAATATCTGTTATTCTGCGTTGAAACATAACCGTGTAAATGGAACCAAGCTTCGCCCGAGAAAAATATTAAGCGTGGATCAATTGGTTCATCATGAACGTTTCGTAACATCCAATTACAAAATCGTACCCGCTTATCATGATCTCGTGGACTACAGTAATCTTGTATGGCTTCAGTTTCAACATTTCCGTAGCCCGCCATGCTGAGGTCTTCGAAACCCCTGCTTCTTGTCCAAGTCGTCTTAGGGATTTTGTAGACGTATGTTCTAATCTTTCTGAGATTTCATTTACTTTTTCCTCATTAAGTACACGTTTTTTAACACTACGCTTCTTATCGAGTAAAGAACCAGTTCCTTTCAATTTGTTTACGAGATTCCGCACGGTATCTCTATGTGGAGAGCGCACACCTGGAAAATGTGTTATGAAACGTCTAAAGACTTCCCTGCAAGACTCGGTTTTCACATAATTATCGTACATAAATACCCTTGTATACGTGTACACACGTGGAGGCATTATGAGAATTATACCCCAAGTAACACTTCACAACTCGAGAACAATTGGAGCGACAGATCAACACTAAATACACGTTATAAGCACGGGCCAGAACTGGGAAGTGATCAGTCAACGCGAGGCAGATAAGCTCGATGCGCTGGCCGGACGAGTTATGAGAGGAACTCACTGTACATTTTGTGCATTTCATTTTTCCGTGTAGGACAACTTAATTCAAATTGAACACAGTTCTTTAATTACACAAAAGATAGTCATTAGCATTAAACTATAAAAATGTGTGTAAAATAGGGATCACTGATCACCAAGAACAAATTAATTAATTAAGTTCGAAACTCATTTCATTTTTTAACGAATCTTAAAAGAAGATAAGAAAACAAGTAGATAACTAATTTCATTACATGATTTATTATTATTTCCGATTATTCCCCTTCAGGAGAGCGTGAGAACTTGAGCCAATCACAGCTTCACTTCCTTTTCCTCTCTTCTTTTCTTCCCAAAACCTCTTCATTAGTTCACTGTGCTTTTTCTTCCTTTCCTCTGTCCATTTTTTCCCTGATGTATCTTTCCTTGAAACTTGTACAATTTTCGTGTTTCTGATTTTATTTCTAAATTGTTCTCTGTCCTTAATGTCGTCTTCAGAGATTTTAAGTAATTCCATGTCTTCATGTACTTCTTTAATCCAACTGGTCTTTAATTTACTTGCATTCACGATATTGAAAATCTTCTTAGTGAGTCTGTTCTCATCCATCCTATATATGTGTCCATAGAACTGCAGACGTCTCTTCCTAAATTTATCTACAATGGTGTCTGTATTTTCATAAAGTTCCTTTGTTGGTCTCCTGACCCAAATTCCATTACGGAAAACAGCGCCATGGATTTTCCTAAGAATTTTTCGTTCCTGTTTCTCAATATCATGAATTCTTGTCATTCCTCTAATGACGGTTGTTTCTGCCGCGTACAAGGCTTCAGGCAAGACAACTGTGTTATAATGGCGCAATTTTGCATTGCGAGATACTGCTCTTTTGTTATAATGATTCCATGTCAGCTTGTACGCCTTCTGCAATTTTACTATTCTATCTGCATTAGAAATTGTGTTCAATCCTGTGGGTTGGATGGCTTCTCCTAAATATTTGAAGTGAGTGACCTGCGAGATTTTTCCATATTGGGTTCGCAAGGTGATGTTTCCTGTTGATTTGGTATCCATATACTGTGTTTTTTCATAGGAAATATCAAGTCCCGTTTTACTGGAGATTTCATGTAGTTTCTCTAGCGCTAATATGGCTTCATCCTTGTTGTTTGTTAAGATGGCCAGATCATCTGCAAAGGCCAAGCATTTCACAGTGACTCTTTTCCCTTTCTCCTTTCCAATTTGGATACCTTTCACATGCTTTTCCCATTCTGTGATGATTTTGTCCAGTACGATGTTGAACAAGAGTGGTGATAAACCATCCCCTTGTCGAACTCCAGTATGTATTGCAAAAGAGTTAGAGATTTCTCCCATGAATTTCACCTTTGAGGTAGTTCCCAATAATGTTTCCTGGATGATGGCCCTAGTCTTCCTGTCAACTCCTAATTCTTCTAGTCTGTTAAACAAGGTTTGTCTGTCAACCGAATCGTAAGCCTTTTTGAAATCCACAAATGTGACTGTAGTGTTCCTGCATCGTCGGATGTGCAGTATGGTCTTGAGGTTCCAGATCTGCTCAATACAGGACCTTCCCTTCCTGAAACCTGCCTGATATTCTCCAATATGGTGGTCCACCTGTGGCTCGAGTCGATTCAGCAAAGCTTTAGAGAGAATTTTATAAGCGACTGGAAGAAGCGAAATTCCTCTATAATTATTCGGATCAGTTTTGCTTCCCTTCTTATGGAGTGGGTGTATCAAAGCACTCTTCCATTCTTTTGGGATTTTCTCTGTTTTCCAGACATCTGATATTATTCTGTGAATTTTTGGTGTTATGTGTTCATGATCCAATTTCCAAACTTCTGCAATAAGTCCATCTTCACCAGGGGCTCTATTGTTTTTTAATGACTTGATTATGTCCACTATTTCTTCATGTGATGGTGGAAGTGAATCAAGGTTGGACACTGGTTTTGCAAATTGAAGTTGTTCAGAAGGTGCTTCGCAATTAAGGAGTGTACTGAAATATTTAGCTAGAATTTCACAATTATTGCTCGTATTTGTTTCCAGAGATCCATCAGGTCGTTGGAAGCATAAACTAGGGGGTTGAAAGCCTGCCATATTTTCTCTAAAGGTCTTGTAAAAATTTCTGGTGTTGTTCTTAGCGAAGTCCTGTTCTATTTCATTTAGCCTATTATTATCATAATTGCGCTTTTCTCGGCGAATAATTTTAGAAGTGTTTTTCCGAACCTGCACAAATTCTTGCCATTTTTCTGTTGTTTTATGGCTATTGAAATTATTCCATGCTTTAAACCTATATTCAATAGCATGATCGCATGTGATGTTCCACCACCTATGTTTTCTCTTTCTCGGAGGTTGACCGAATATTATTGCTTGTTTCATTTTCTCTGCAAGTTCAGACCAGCTCGTGGTATCCATTTGACGGATTTCTTCAATGATGTTCATCTTGTTGAATTCAAGGTATTCTGGATCAGTTCGGAAAAGCTGGGTTCCCCTTATCCTTTGTCTGTTGGGTTGAAATTTTACCTTGATTTGTAGTAAATGATGATCTGAGTCTAAGAATCCTCTCCTGGTTTTCACATTAAGGACTTCTTTAGCGTTCCTTCTAGAGATAGCAACGTGGTCAATCTGGAATTCTCCAAGTGTTTCATTGGGGGATATCCATGTTGTTAATTTACGCGTAGGCTTTGGAGATTGAAATTTTGACAGAAGCTTATAAGGTGTTCACCATTTTTATTGGTTCTGCTATGAGCAGTGTATGGTCCTGTAATTCTCCTATTTTTCTTTTCCTAACTGACCATTAAAATCCCCCAGTAGAATCTTGACATGATGTTTGGGAATTTTGTTCGTGATTTCCTCCAGAAGTTCCCAGAAGTCTTCTATTACCTGACCATTAAATTTGTAGTTTTATCTAAACTAAATGAACTTTATGTTTAAAAAGATGAAAACACCAATGAACTCAATCCTTTTATTGTATAAAACAAATGTATTTAGCAAATATGGACTATAGAGGTGGCGGCAAATGGACTTGAGCGTATAGGCGGCATACTCTTAAATCCGGCCCTGAACAGTTTCATTGTGTCCAAAATGTAGCAGCTATTTTCTTAATTTCTATAACAAAAATATAGAAAAAATGTAGGTCTGTACACTATTCTTCAGAGTCTGGATTTCAAAAGTTTATAAATAATCGGACCTATTTGGCAGTAATTTTTAAAGAGGCCATCACAGTTTTGTAGTGCTCACGCTTGATTCACCTCTGCCATTGAGGAGTTTATAACATTCCAAATGAGACCACAGATATTTTGCAGGGTACTTTGATCGCTGACTGCCACTGTTGGCTATTAGCAGCTGTACCACTGCTAGATTACAGTTACGACTCTGAACCATTGGGAAGCTTATAACCATAGGCTTATCATACTGATATGAGTCGGACAGTAGAATGCTGTCTGGGGTGATTTTCTGAAAACACTTCAAATTTCACTTGATTCCCAGGACATCTCAACCCATGTGTTTAGTATTGTATGTAGGAGTCTACCTAGATAGAGTGCAAAACGGAAGCTTGAAGTTTTAGAGTAGACTGTCTAAAATGCTCCAAATGAGGTACATGAGACATTATTTTTCTTGGGGGTCATTTGGGCCTACTGAGGACGACAGGGCTTGTTGACTCTTGACTAGAGTCCTCCCGAATGCTTTCATTTTCTGGCTATGTGGCAAATTTTTCTCCTCGGCCCTCTTGGGTCCCTGTATTATTCTTGATGGTGAGGCAAGACACTCTTTGTGATGAATGTCAGAACTGCAATCGGTCAACCTTGGCCTCTGATGGAATCCCGAGTTGCTTAACCTCTCATCGTGGGAAGACCTGTGGGGAGGAAAGTGCAAAACATGCTAGAAGTGCGTGTGTTCAGTTGATGAGGCAAAACAAACGTTTCAAAGGGTTTGGCCAAATTGTTTGCAGTTTGTTAACAAGTAAAAGTTACTGGAAATATGAGGCTCATATATGCTGTGAACATTTGCTTACCCCCGTGTAAACACTTTTGCATCTTCCTAAAAAAAAACGTCATTTGTAACAGCCGATATTTTCCCACACATTATTGCTTTCACTCTCAGATACTAAATTCATGTTCTTGTTCAACAAGAGAAACCTTTCCATCATCCGTTAAAACATCGCTAGGCTACTTACCGAATCTGCCATCAAAACACGTGTTTTGGGAGTCATGACAACAACACAACCATCTCACTCTTTCAGACCATATAAATTATCCCTAATCGATACACTCGATAGATATTTCGTCCAGAAATGGATGTTGCTAGATTCGTAATAGTTTAGGAACTGACCACTAGATAGAAGCACAAAGTAGACTGTGATCCTTGAGTGTCATACACGTCACTCTACAGCAGCGGACGGCCACTTTATGACTTTTACCACACGTCGCTCCACGTTGTCGGGTTAAGGTTGGACTTAGGTGTTCCACTTGTTCTTGGAGGCCTCTGTCGCAGTTAAGATCTTATTAGGTAGTCGGCATAGGTTCATTTAGCTGTAAAAGGTTAATCGCCGTTTCCTCATGGATGTGACCGTCTGCCTAGTGTTTGTACAGCTCATTGTTGAACCTGTCCTGTAGGTATTTAACACATTGCTGACCGGATGCATGGACATGTCACATCTCCTGTGGACCGGACATTTTGCTACTGAGAATATTCCAGTGCACTAGATTATAAAAAAGTACATAATTGTGGAAATGACCTAGATATTGAGTATACACATACCCCTAGTAGTGCTCAAGGGGGTGATGTATTTGGAAACATGACATAATGTGCAGTGGCAGCTTACAGAAAGAGCAGATGGAGTATGTTTGAGGTTAGATTGGTCAACAATCAAAGTACGGTATGTACTTTGGTTGTTATTACGTCGCCTAGAGACCTGAATATCACTCTCTCATTCAGTTTCCACTAATTCACTATAACTTGTGCCATTTGAATGATAATATAAACGATAAATCTTATCATCTGATTATACAAGTCTTCCATCTTGTCATTGACTGAACCGACAGAAGGAAGTTCGATGTTTCGAAACAAAATCAAAGAATAAAAGAAGGCCATGAATAGACGGAAGATGGCACATATACATCTACTAATGTCCTTCTCAATGTGCTAGACCGAAATAGTTCAATACATGGTCAACAGATGTCGCAGGAAGACCGAAAACAATGACTTGTATAACCCAAGATTTCTCCGGGCCCGTCATCTACCGCTGGCGAGCGTACTACGAGATTTCTCGTGGCCCGTCTTCCATGTGTTAATAATACTAGCGGGCTCTTGCTAGAACTCTTGCATGTGTATAAACCACCCGCCTGGCTTTACTGTTATGCGGGCTTCTATATATATGTTTATTTGTTTAAACACACTTTTTAAACAAATTGTCCATGTTTATGTAATCAGAGTGCTATTCATCACTGCTTCTGGTTGCACAATGGGTTGTGTGTGCCCCATATGTACAGACTACCCGCCCGGCCCTAGTGCTATGCAGGCTGTACGCGACACAGTTCTGCCAGGGGCTATCGTCTTGTTTATTTGTTTAATAGCACTTTATAAACAAATATATTTCCGTTGACTTTTCAAGAAATGCATGATTTTTCTTGTGCTATTGAGACGATTTGGAAGATTTTGGTACAAACCACACCTTCTAACTCCCTCTGGTTTAGGAGCTTATGTTTTGTGAAACATACACCTTAGCGTATTATATATATACACATTATTATAGCTTTGTTGTTGGTAGGGTGTTCCCATCAAGATCGCAGGATCAATCCACGGCTGAGGCAGTCTGATTTTTGAAGGGTGGTTCACACTAAAGAGCCTATTCTGCTAGGGCTTATGCTCCAAACTTGTAGTTCAAACAGTAATTGTTACATTGTTAACAGTAATTTCATCCAGACAGTGTTCTAAGAGGCACTTTAGGGGGAGTGAGGTGGAATCTTTCAGTGAAATTGAACTGAAAGTAAATATATAAACATTCTTAACTTGCCTCCAAGCTATATATTGACATTTATTTATTGCTACAACAGGGCAGTGCCCAATTACAGTACCGTAGCAAACAATTGTTTACACACAGATAATACATTAAAATACAAGAAAATAAATTGTTTACAAGAAATATACACAAGTTCTAGTCGCAATATCAGTAAATGAAGCATGATTTTTAGGCAATTTTAATTTTATGAAAAAATAGGCTTATGAGATCGCCTTTTGTCCGTGCATGTGTGTCCCCCCCTAATAACTTCTAAACGGCTGGAGCGATTTCAATAAAACGCGGTAAGTCCATAGTACTATTTCAGGCGACCCCGATCGTGCCCTTCAAATTTTATTATGTCTCACCAATCCAACCTGGCTGCTGTGCGAAATATTTCACCGGCATTCTATATCTCCGAAAACTATTACGATGTCAGCCTGAAATTTTGTACGGTGTAAAAGAGTACCACTAGAAGTTCATCTATGGGACTTCTAAAAAACCTGTGAAATACAAAACGAACATGGCGGCCAAGCGAAGGTGAAACATTTGAAGAGACCTTTTTTTTCGCGATTTAACCATCTGAGCGCAGTGAAATATTGTTCTGTAAATGTTAATACACAAGGTAATGCACTGGCATCTAATTTAGTTCAATTGTTCACATAACCTCAAGATGGTGGCTGCTTAATTTTAAAATTAAGTTTTTATTTCATGTGTATTAATCATGCGATCGAAGTGAACGTTTGAATAATGAATCTACGCAGAAATCGTCATTTAATAGTACATAACTCTATGGCCTACATACCGTATATTTAGGGGCAGATAACCTCGTAGTTCCGCCACTTAAAACAACAATAACTATACCGTGTATAAAAATCCAACATGGCAACCAACCGAAATATTTAGACTTTTTCAATATCTACGATAACAATCAAACTGAAATTTTGTATGTTGATAAAGGCTATTAACATAAGTTTACCTATGGGACTTGCAATTGCCTGGTGAGCACAAATCCAACATGGCGGCGATGCAAAATATAAACATTGAAATGGACGTTTCTCACGATTCAACAATCCGAGCGCAGTAAAACTTGGTATGCAAATTTAAAAACCAGGTTTTTAAATTTGTAAACACGGTCCATACGGAACCTGAAATGAATGCTATACCTAATGAACTTGGTATGATAAATGGTTATACAAATTTTAAGCCACTGTCATCTAATTTATTTCATTTCCATAACCGCAAGATGGCAGCTGTGGGAAATATTAAAATCTGATCTTCATATCTTGTGTCCTAATCATGTGATTGAAATTTGAATACTACACATACACAATAATCTTCATGTAATAGTACATAACTCTAAAGTCCTACATATACAAAAATCCAACATGGCGATCATTCAAAATATTTAGACGGTTCTCAATATCTACGAATCTATTACAGCAATTAAACTGAAATTGTATATGTTGATAGAAGCCATTAACATAAATAGGATATATGAAAATAGGCAGTATAGTTCTTCACGGAATTACTTGTTAATATTTGGTCCCATAATGTAAAACTAGATTCATATTTTTAGGTACTAATACAATAGCAATGAAAGATGTAAGGTTGGCATTAATGATTAGTATTGGTAATTAGTAAAAAAAAAGTGAAACCTAAAACAAACAGCAGGTAAATTTAATATCTTTGTAATAGTGAATCATTAGACAGCTAAAACTAAGTGTAATTTTCTTGTATAATTTAGTGAAATGAGCCATGTTTGATCTGTATTGACACATCAATTATGCAAGTTTTACTAGAAATAGTCTGCCCAGTTGACAGTCAATATGTATTCCAAGTTGATCTACTAGGTACCAACAGCCTGGATTTGAACATATAATGAATGACAACAACACACTATTTAAAAAAAACTCATATTAACATAAATATAATGATGGCTACGTATCACTGGATAAACTTCACCCTTGAGATCTGTCTTTACTGAGTTATTCGTGTGAGAATCTCTATTTTCCTGATGCTGGTAATGTTGTTTAATCCTTTGCCTACTTCCTAAGGTATTTCTGGTCTTCACAGAACAATTCTCGATGATCAATATTTTGTTTTCAGGCAAGCACAGGAAGCATCCTGGTGGCCGTGGTAATGCCGGTGGTATGCACCATCACCGAATTAACTTTGACAAGTACCATCCCGGGTATTTTGGAAAGGTAAGTTAAATTTCCAGTCCATGGGATTAAATGGAAACTACATTAAAACCTTCGACAGTTTAGGTGGGCAATATCACTCGGTAATATAATAGTCTTGATAAGAAATAATTATGGAGTATTTTGCCTTGCAAGTGAGATTGTGTCTGTGGATTGGCATCACCCATCAAATTAAGATTTATCCATAGTTTGAGTTAAGCTTAAATGATGATGTACAGAGTGATTCTTTATGTAGTTTACAACTTCAATAATGTGTAATTATTTATTGGAACCACTTACAAACTTGATTTGTATGTCATTACGTAGCAAAACACTTCAAGTTTTTTTTTTTACAAATCCATTACGGCTCAACATGTGCACCATTTGTCATCCTGGACACATCCCAACGGAAGTCTATTTCCGCCACGTATTGAGCCCGTCAGAGGAGCTGCCAGGATAGCCAACAACCGCAATGACTTCCCTAACATCTCATCCGTCGGACCTAACTGCTGTGAGGATCAGGTGAACTTCCAAATAGACCGAAGCGGCACGAGAAACTGTAGTCCACGGGGATCTTGGTACATGGTGACGAAGGTCATAGACTGCCTAAGGAAAGGTTCACCTTAAAAACTAGACTGAGAAAACAAACATCCAGACTTATGTAAAACACCGTGAAAATTTATTGTAAATTTTACAAACCCCTAGCCTAGTTCGGAGGGTTTCTATCGGCTAATCCGCAAGCTAATAAATAATCAAAAATTAAGAGCAGGTCCCTACCTGAGAAGTTACAGTAAACCCTCGCGAAAGATCTGTCTCACAATAATAAAGCAACAACAGCAACTCTAGGAAAATGGTACGACGCAAAGCCCTAGGTCATGTTACAATATCAAGCTAATATCAGAATTTACATTTAACAGGGTAGCAAAACAAATCTAAGTTAGGATGATACCATCTCCACATTTACATTTAACGTTAATTCATCTAGCTACGTCCTATCAATTAATAACCTAGCTACGTCCTATCAATTAATAACAAAATTTACGGTGGTGACGTCTGTAATATCAAACAATTACATTCAAAGCTAAGCGACCAGCCATAGAAAAAAAACATCTAAGTCATTCTTATAACTAGGTGCTAGTCAGCACACAAGAGGGTACCATAGAGGATTCGTTTGGCCTGTTTGCCATCTCTTGATGAATACAGTACATTTGCATTTGTCAGTTGGCACAGGCTAGAGTAAAAGGTGGCTTTTCACCGATGTCTCTGTCTCACTCATGGCTGTGATTATATGGAAGTTACTGAGGTATGGGTGGGGCTTAGTAATGGCATTCAGGGCACAGTCAGTGCCTGTGGATGCTGTGAAAGGTTCTACTCATAGGGTTAGGACTACTGTTCTGACTCAGTGAGGAAAGCAATGGCAAACTACCTCACTCCTCTTCTTGCCTAGAATGTCTCAATATAGTGCTGCCTTGGGTTTTTGTGGGTATCTACTCACATAACGTAACGGCGGTGCTTTTTGAGGATCCAACCAGCCTTCGGGCTGACTACCTAACACACACACAGAGGATTCGTACACTTTCACATAATTAAGTAAATAAATAAGAGACCACAGTTTTATTCAAATGCCTGCCTGCACCTTGGTTTACTGTTTGTAAGCCATAGTCATCTAATGTGTGTAATTACGGTGAAGACTACGTCTAACATCGTATGGCCTGCGCTCCACCAGCTACGAACTCAGGGTTCGAGCAAGCTTCAGTCGCAAGAAAAAGTGTCAGCTGTCCTCAAGTCATTTCCTCCAGGAAATACCTTCATTAGCACGGCTATGTCAGCAGGTTCCAAATGCAAATGAACAAGGTTAAGCAGAAAGGATTCGTTAGTTAGCTTTTGTTTATCAAAATTATGTGTTTTATTATTAAGATGTCGGTTTAGGTTATCGTTGGTTTATGGCGAATAATACTGACAAGCCTGGGCACGGAGTGTCTCCCTGAGATCATCTCTGCCAAAAAGCCTCGGCTCAAAAGTCGGACACACAATAACACGAGTTACCAGCGGCGCACAGCTCGCGTTCCATAACTCTGGGATGGGCCTGGACACAATCAGTTACCCTCCCTAAATATCTGGTCCACGGGAACAGTCCCGGACATGGTACACAAAAATACCTTCATACATGAAAAATCTCCCTAGCGGGGCTAGCCTACAACTTACTATAGAAAACCTGACATAACTGTACTCGCCAAAACAACGGTACACGCAACAGCGTTTAACTAACAAATGACAATCTACAGAACATATGATCAGATACAAGAATGGACACTGGGTTCCATAAGCTATAACTGCAATGAAAGGGAAAGTGAATGCTAAAACCATTCTGTCCTATGTTAATATCAGTCCGTCTCACTCAGAAGCATGCGCTCTCACACGGGCGCTGAGTCACGAAACCTGTTCGTGTCGCCGCAGGCTACAAGATTCCTGCGCTGTATGACACAACACACTAACTAGGCCGGCAATTTAAGCAAGATAATAACTGTACAACTGGCCTCATCATAGTACCTTTACCATAGGTTATAAACCTCGAAGAATATGTGCTTAAAAAGCACGCTATAAATCTGAATACAATCATATAACTGTCTTTCACATCAAAGACGTTTAAAAGGTAGCAATGTCACTAATTGCTGGAGCTCTCTGCTCTCAAAGATAAAATACTCTTCATTAGTTGCTTGTGTCAAATATCAAATAAACACGTGTCATCACACTTGACACAACAAAATAATAATTGTGGCGCAAATACCTCTCTCTGCTGGATCTGCTTAATGATACGTTGGGAACTGGGTTCGATGCTAGGCAACGACAAAACGTCCCTGTTACTCATAAGGTCTACACATGACCTGGATGGCTTCTGAGCTCATCTTAAATGAAATATAATGCAGTTACAAAACTGGTAATTACAGTCGATTACCCAAATGATACGACTACTCTGACGAAGTCAGGGGTGTAACATTGGCTGGTTGCAAAAAATGCAGTTAAAGAAACATAACCATGGCATCAGATTGCCATAACTAAAGTCTGCCAAGACTTGAAAAATCACCCCAGATAGGGTTAAACAAAGTAGCCTAAAAATTACTACAGTCACGTTTAGCAATAGACAGAAATTGACGTTCTACGACGTCCATCAAGCTGCACCAGGGTTGACCAAAATGTCAGACCCAAGGGTGACTCACAATCACTGTAGATAAATGACATCTAATTAGACTAATTACATTCCCTACCTATGAAATGGCTGTCACTAAGTTCGGTTGGTTCACAAACTACACTAATCTAACTATACCACCAGAAACTCGAACAAGGAAGGGTTGTACAAAACTCACGATATGAAGAAGCTCACACTTAGCTCTCTGTCCAACGACAAGGGTTGAACAAAAGCACCTCTGGCTTTCAGGGTTGGCATCGTCCTCATCAGAACTTCCATCTGGGCTCTCCCAAAGACCAGGGTTCGGTCTGTCCCTGTAGTTGACCTCGTGAATGGACTGGACATGCCTAGGAAAGGCATCCTCGGTTCCTTCCTTCTCGTTTGATGTTCTAGAAGTTCCACAATCAAGCTGGTCCCATCCGAGACATCTCCCTCATACCATAATGGTATTAGCCCATAGTCTCGGTCTCGAACATGGTGTTGAAAAAGTTTACCAAGTGGGCGGTAGAATAAGACTTGTAGTAGCTCATTATCACCACTTGAAAATTACAGTATTCGTCGTAAATATCACAGGCCTTCAGAATAACTGGTAACACAGCCTCTACACTTTGCAGATGTAAATGATAACTGTTCTGCGATTCTACACGTGTACAGACCCTACTTTTTCTATCACGTGGCATCCGTGAAATGGGCGTCGTTTTATTATCGATAAATTCACCGCAGCAATTACTATATAATGTACTTTTATAATCACACTTGTTCAAAGTAATAATTTCACATTTACCTGTATATTTTCGCACCAGGCTCTCGGCCCTCCACAAACACGTGGGTGAAAAAATGTGGTGCTACAGTAATGTCGTAAATTTCACAATACTTGCCATATAATTCACTATACAATTTGTGTTGATCGCTGCACATCAACAACAGTGATTTGTAGTTCAGTTGTGCTCGATGGCACCTGATAATGATTTCCACGCTGAAAAGTGGACCGTTTGCCACGTCTAATGCGACGGATATAATTACACGCCTACACAGGGCGGATTCTCCAGACGTAGTGCAAGGAACTGCGTTCCTCGTGGAAGCAAGTCGTCAAACTAAGTCGTTGAGCGACTACTTACATTCCTATTTGCGTATCTGCAATGATATTACCTTACCTTAAAGTGAAAAAACATTCTCCAAAATGTTTCAATAATACTGAATGACGAAATGGAATATTCTGAGTCTCGTGGAAAGAAAAAAATTGATTAATAAGACCTCAGATAAATAATTAGCAGACTTCACCAAAGTCAAAAGTGCGATTCTCCGCTACTTCAAAGAGAATTGTATAAGCTCTCACCTTCTCGTAGCTTTCTGGGTGTGTTCAAAGGTAGTACATCCCATCATAAATGTGCTGTCATGAAAAATATCACATGAACCTTAGCTCAGCGGGTTCAGTATGAACCAGCGTTTGTGGAGTAACAGAGGCGATGGCTAATGTGATGCGATGTCTCAGTTCATCAAGATTTGCAGGTAGGGGAGGGATGTACACCCTATCTTTCACAAAGCCCCACAGAAAGAAGTCCAGTGGTGTGTATTCTGGGGACCATGGCGGTCAGGTAATTGGTCCACCACGACCTATCCACTTACCCGGGAAACGTTGATAAAGGAATTATCCAGATAAATGATGCTGGCAGAAAGCGCTCCCTCTTGGTCAGTCACGAACCAACTGCACGCTGTGCCCATGTGGTTTTTCCGAGCCCCAAATACGACAATTGTGTTGACTCGGCCAGAAAGGTTGAACACTGATTCATCGCTGAAGACCACATTGTTTAAGATCGACTCTCATCACGCCTGATGCGATCCAACATGTCAACCCAGAATTCATGTCGGGTATGTTCATCCGCTTCACTTGGTGCTTGAACCAAGGACAATCGGTACAGTGGTCTGAGGGATACCAGTTTCGAGTGACAGATGCCGTCTTGATATTTCCGGACTGTGGACGAACTTCTCCCTAACTGTTTCCACCACATCGGCAGTCACAGGTTTGCGGCCTGGCGACTTTGTGTGTAGCACAGAACAACCTGTTTCGATAAATGTCCGGTACCATTTGTACACTGTTAGTCTGCTGGGTGGGTCTTTGCCAAATTCTGTCTGAAACCTCCGCTGTACACTCATTGCTAACTTCGTTTCTTCAAACCAGAACAAGCACTTCGCTCTTTCCGCTCCAGGGAAAAACGCCATTTCCAACAAGAGACAGGTGGCGCGCGTGGCGGACAACTGTGCAACTACGAACTTCGTGAGTCAAAACTTGAAGTATTTTGCAATATAATGACATAAACCAAGTCTGTAAGTGGCTCCAATAAATAATTACACATTATTGAAGTTGTAAACTACATAGAGAATCACCCTGTATATAGACACTGAGTTTTGGGGAACTAGGAATTTTTAGGATAAGATGGGATTGTTAATTCACCTGTTTTGAATTATCAAGGTTTTATTACAATTATTGTGAATAGGGTCTCTAAAAATTACTAAACAAAAATTCCCTTTTTAAAGTTTGTCTTTGGAGTGATGAGAAAAACCGGCGAACTGAAAGTGTTTACTTTATGTGGACATAATATTCTGACCAAAGATTTGTTTCTCTTTCTATAGTTTGGTTTTGAATGCCATGGAACTCCCTCTGGGTAGACCAATGCATATGATACTGAGGATATTAAGGAAATAATGTATTTAAGGCCAAATAAAGTGATATTAGTATTCAAGAAATATATGGTATTTATCTATTTGTAAGCGGGATTGTACTAGTGGTGTTCATACAGGAATTATTTCGCACATTACTTAGCAAATTCTTCTGTGTAAGACAACATATTCATAAGATACATTGCATTCGTTTGTTGTTACAAATCTTAGTAAAGTAATTGGTCTATCAAGGTTAGGTCCAGTGGATTGTAAAACCACAGGTTGAACAAGTTTCCAATAAGGAGTTAACCCAGTTATACTTGCTATTGCCCCCATACATTTCATCATCTGTGTGTTGTAAACTAACCTCTTTCACTTCTCCTGCTCCATTACTTCTGCCACGTCCAGTCCAATGTCACATATGTCCTGTCGGATTTGGTCCATCTCTTCTTTGGTCTTCCAACCAATCTAACACCGTCAATGTTGCTCACCATCTCCCTCTTTGCTGATCCATTTCCATTCTTTGCACATGGCCAAACCATCTTAATCTCGACCTCTGTATTCGCTGTACTAATGGTTCCTGGATATTTAGTTCTTGCCTAATTTTTGAGTTTTAGATTTTATCTCTTCTAGTCTTCTGGAGAGATTTCATACATTTGAATTTGATAGTTAAAAACATTCTAGATATCAATACTAAAATTATAAATTGATTCATTAAACTGAAACTGCTGTTAATAAGACTTTAGAGCTAGCGGCAGATCAGTGCCAGGGATTACTCCTTTCCCTCCTGTACGTGATCACTACAGTGCCATTGTATTGTAGACTTGTTCCTTTCATTTGTTAAACAAATGACTATAGCCAGGCATAGTTCTATGTTCATAGCGCAAGTGCTACATGAGTGATAAAATTGTAATATCTACTGAAATTCCACAATTTTGTATTGATTTAGCCTTAACTCCTAAGTGACGCATCCATTTAAAGGTCTTTCTCAGCGGCCAGCAAAGATTACATCTGTATATGAATGTAATAAACTCATTCACTTGATGTTACTAGTATAAGAACCCGACATAGCCTACACAAAATTTGGAATTCCGTATTATAACATTATGAACACGTATATCATAACATAATATACTACCTGGGTAAAGTTTTGTGTGGTAGAGTTCGAGGTATTGCTTTCTGCTCATCGCCACTCTTGTTATGTATCACTGCATCAGCCAGAGCCTATTTGTAGAGTTGAAGACCCCTTCTCTAAATAAATCAACATTAGAACAACAAAACTAAATGTTCCTGTTAAAGTTAGTCACAAGTTAATTTACTCTTTGGCGAGTAGCTAAAGCAGTGACTGTTTGTGTTTCAGCTGGGTATGAGAAACTACCATCTGCGTCGTAACACCAAGTGGTGTCCCACCATCAACCTGGACAAGCTGTGGACGCTCGTCAGCGAACAGACCAGGGTCAAGTACAAGGCCCATCCCGATAACAAGGCACCAGTCATCGATGTTGTCAAGGCGGTGAGTCTCAGACCTATATATAAATATTTAAGAAAATTGGCATTAACTTTCAGTTGGTATACTTGAATTTGTGCAAGAAATGTGACTTGGAAAGGATGGTACCTCGAAGGAGACCTGTTGGACGTTCCAGAAGAAGGTGGTTAGTTCAAATCACTGAAAAGGAATGACGTTTCAAGATATACTATTATCTAGAGTTAAGAGTAGGCTATGGGCTTTTACATTTAAGGGGACCAAGTACTCCCTATACGAACAATGTTAATTTAGTAAAACTTGGGGGTGCTCATCTTCCAAAGTATTGCAGATAGAGCAGTGAAATTTGATATTGTTGTAACAGTTGCCTTCATCTCTGTGTTAAATGCATTTTAAACAAAATTAGTTCATCCATTTTATTTTATATTTTACTTTTTTTCAGGTAAGTAAAAAAAACACTTTTTTCTTGCACATGAATTTTTTATGAGCTAAGTATGAATTAGTTTATAATGAATTTGTGTTTAACATGGAGATCAGTGTTAGTTTCAAAAGTGGTATTAGTTTCACCCTTGTATCTTTCGTAGTTTCCAAGATGAGCACCCCACACCAAAAAAAAAATAATATTTCCAGATATTTAACTTCAAAGTTAAGGTAGAAAAGAACATGTACTTTTTGTGGTTTAAAACTTTCCAGCTCCATACTCTGGATCATCCATGTCTTCCTTCCTCAGTTTGGCTCCTCTCCTTTTCTTTCTTGCTTCTTTGGTCATCTGTTGTGCCTGTCGATCAGCATTTTTCACACGCACGTCATCTATTTTCTGAAGCTGATGTATGGTGTTAAGGCCTGGTTCAATCCCTAGGTGGGCAAGCACTTGTGCTTTTCCAATGTTTCCCATGTTGAAGCACAGAACATTTTCCAGCACCCCAATTTTAAGGCTATCATACCCAACAAACACATTCTTGGGTATTATAGTCCATATAATGTTGTTAAACGACTTATTCGGGTTCTGGGTTTTGCCATGTAAGCATTTTCTTAGCAGGTCTGGGTGAGCCAAATCCCGATATATGGGTTTTATGGCATGTAAAATAGGCTCAGGAAGGCCATGGTGCTTGTAGTTTGCCCTTTCAGAAGAATTATACTTACACCATGAATCTGTTGGGCAGAGTCCATGTTGAGGTTGATTGTCTGTCGAGAGCTTATGAAAATATGTGCACCACACTGCTTTTCTCATCTTTTCCAAGTCGTGCACATTTTCTCTTATGGCTTTACCATAATACTCCTGCAGCTTGTCAATTGCACTACCAGATAATCTGTTTACTCCCCCAATACCTTTGCCATCGGCTAATTTCTTCCCCTTCCTGTCTTGAACCAATCGTCTTAGCCTGGACCCCATTCTTTTGTGAACATGCCCAATGCACTCTAACTTTTGTATGTTAATGTTTTCACCATAGGGATGACATGAAACAACCTTACTAAACCCCTTACTGTCACCATCCCCCAAGTATTTTACATATTTCAAACCTCTACTTTGCTCTGATCTCTGAAACATGCGAACTGCCCCTTCAGCCTCCATAGCACCACTTGTTCCTTGAAAATTTGCACCACATTTTTCAGGACTGTTTCCTCTCTTTTTACATACCATACAATATTTTGTAAGGCATTCAATATCTAGCACTTTCCCTGTGTCTACACTAGTTGAAGTTACAACTCCATTCAATGAAGTGTGACCTCACTTCTGCCAGCTTCCATCTATAGCAACGGCTATTTCATTTGAACCACTGTTCTCTAGTATAGCTTCCTCTGCTGCGGACTTCATACAGACTTCTGCAACTTTCTCAAGTGACTGCAAAATAACTTTTTTTACAGAATGAAACTTAGTTGGAGGGGCTGGGGTATTTAATAATGAACACAGTGTCCTACTGGCTGCACTGCCCTTCCCAATACACCTCATACCATACACAAACCTCAGGTTAATTTCATGATCTCTATCTGTCTGCTTGGATGTGCTAAATTGATACTCCCTTTCACAATTATCCCATTTTATACATATGACACTAGCAAGGCCCATTCGTTTGTCAGTGTCTTCATGCACAGATATGCAATCCACATGATTACAATACTTACTCTACAAATTGTCTCAAAGCTTCAGACAGCAGTTCAATATCTACAAACTGAAAACCTGTGGTCACTTTATTTACATCTGTATTACTGTTGCCAAATTTATTAAACATAGATCTTGAAGAAGAAATTTTCCTCCTTGATGCACTTGTAGGACTATCTGTACAGTCAGTTAGAGTGGACCCACTGTTGCTTGTAGGCCTAACCTCACTTTCAATATTATTTCCTTCACTGTTTCTTACACTTCCACTACCTGCACCACTACATTTATTACTCCTTAAAGATGTATTCTTGTTCTTATACTGATTTCCATGAGTTTTTCTTCGGCCAAATTTCTTAACATTACCCATTTTCTCCGGCAAACAAGATAATATGGTTTGTATCAAAACAAATAACTCCTTGTGTTATGGATCAAAATATACCAACTCCCTGTGTAAAAACAAAAGGAGGTGACATAAAGACAGTAGGACCAACTTCAGCTACGTTAATTCCTCTTTAAAACGAGGGTAAGCACACCAATCTCACAAAATGTAACAGAATAGAAGTTGATAAAGTGAACTTCATATGAAAAAGGGGCGTCACCAAGGTTACAAGCATGCACTAATTGTTAAAAAATGAGACATTTCTAGATGGATTTAGGATATGAAACTCTAGAATTACATTTATTAGACTTCTCTCAGCATGAAAGTGAAAAAAAAACAAAAAAACCCCATTTAAGGGTACTTGGTTCCCTTAACAGACTTCCTAGCCTTTAAAATCTGTATTTCCCCTGTGTTATATAATAGCATATTATTGGTCATGTGAGGCTAGTACATGATACTGGACGCTCATTTCGTGATACATAATTAATACATCCTCAATATACATGATTTTGTAATTCATCTGACAGTAGTGTCTGCGTCCTGGATGGAACAGCCCTCACTGTTGCACTTGGTTTTGAGGGCCCCCCCAACACAAAAGTGCCTAATCTCCAAGATATTTCAAGCAATGCGTTGAGAAGTTCGAGAGTAAGCTTTTTGCGAAATAAATCGATTACATTGAGGTACATTGTATTTATGGACAAGTCTTATGTTCTGTTTGAGTTTTCAATGCAAGTTGACGATGTAGCTGGCAAGTTTTTCCATTATTGCTATTACCAGTGTCGTAGTTCATGTTGTATGCTGTACCATAGCTACACATGGCAGCAATTGTACCACTCTTAACTCCGGATGGACTATAGAAGTAAGATTAGATGGAGGCGTCTTGTCCACTTCAATCCTACTTGGCCCACTGGAAGAATATCTATATTTGTGAACTAGAACAATGATAAGTTACAAGGGCTGTATTATTTATTCTTCCAAACATAAGAACATGATTATCTCTTGGCATGACCGCTGTCAATACTGAGGTATTTGTCGTATCTGAGAACTAGCTTCCCAATCCCCTGTGAATTGAATATTGCCGCCAGGGAGTTGACACAAGTCTTAACGTTGTTTTGTAGCTCGTCATAGCCACCTTCAATTCAGGGATGGAAGTCACTCGGCGCTAAGCTTAGGCTACACAGGGCTTCCAGCGACTCACCTTTCTCACTATTATTCACTATTCTCACTTTTTTTTACAAAACTGGTCACATTCTGCGTTAAAAATGGTCTCGTGCACAATCAGATTGCTAGAAACGACCCAAAATATACCCATGAATGGGTAGTTCTTATCTCTGCCACCGGTGCAAAGCTTCCATGGTGCGATACCACAGCCGGAGCCGTGCAGCGATCGCCGAAAATTTTAACAGCGTTTTTTAACAAAAGTTCACATTTATATTTTTGTTTTACGATTTAAATTTCTTCAGTGTTGCATTGATTTTCCTATCCATTATTTCCAAATGTTTTCTCTAACTACATGAAGAATCACAAACAGTACTCAGAGATATTAACATAGGCACAATTTGGGGGGCTATGGTTGGTTTTGGGGAGCTTAGCCACCCAAGCCCCCCCCCTAATTGCAGCTACAGATATCAACGAAAGTTAAAATTATGAACCAGATATACGGCCATAAATGCGAATAATGCTATGAATTTGCTCACTTTTTCATACAAAAACTCTTTTTTCACTTATTCGAAAGAAAAACACTCACTATTTCACTATTTTTGGACGAGTGGATGGAAGCCCTGAGGCTACATGCCGGGTGTCCAAACCTCCCCATGGCAATTGCTGAAGAAGCTGTTGTGTTACAGCAACACTAAGCGGAAGAATCTATCGTAGCTATGTTTCTGTGCCCGTAACTCAGATCCATGTGGCATAATGACATTGGTTGTAGTTATAGTATGTAATTTGTTGTATTGCTCTGTTCACAGGGTTACTACAAGGTCCTGGGTAAGGGTCGCCTTCCGAGACAGCCTGTCATTGTAAGGGCCAAGTTCTTCTCGAAACAGGCCGAAGAGAAGATCAAAGAAGTCGGTGGTGCCTGTGTCCTGCAAGCGTGATTGTTGTAAAAAAAGTGAGGTGTATTTAAAAAATAAAAAAGTTTTCCTATAAACACTCAAAAAGTTGTGGATTCATTCAAACCTCGAGTTTTGCCGTTACATTGAGATTGTTTAGCATGTTTTCATTCATTCTGGGTGAGAGTTGGGCAGCATGTATGTTGTAAACTTCAGTTGTTTTTAGAAAGAGATGTCACTAAAACCGTATTTATTACTGAATTCATAATATTTTTTACACAAATGTTTGTAATAAGAAAAATAGAAATAAGGTAGCTACTGTAGTTCTAGAGACTTGTTGCTAGAGTTGGCAACATTGAGATTAAATGCAGGATTGAAAATCTGGTTGCTGCCTGGCCTCCTGGTGAGACTGGGAGCTCAAAATGAGATTGTTGGTGGCTGTAGCATAAAATGAGCTATGATTGGATTGATGGCGTGAATGGCCATCGTTGGCCAGATAACGATCGTAACATGTAATAACTAGGGACCGGATTTTAAACGCATATTTTGAGGGTTTTGTGGATTTTTTGCATATTCTGAACATAACAGCATGTTTTAGCATTTACAGTTGTAATGTATAATTTAAAACATCTTGAACAAAATAGGTTTCGCCTGCATGTTGGACATCCCTTGTAAGAAACTTTCTGAGCAACAGATTAATAACTAATATTTTACGCAAGCTTGCTGCCTGGTTATTTCAAGAAGGAAATGGGGTGGGACATTCCTTTCACCATCTGGGCAGTATCCTTTGTAAGCAACTTTCTGAGAAACAGATAACGAGAAGAGTCAGGTGACAGTGCTCGTACTTTATGCAATGCTGCCTGGCTATTCGAAGAAAGGAATGGGGTGGGACATTCCTTTCACCATCTCGACAGCCAGAAGCTTGTGAGGAGTTAATGTGTTACTTTATTCTTAGTCTACGTATCCTCAACTCAAAATGCCTAGAGAGACGAGCAGCAGAAAGTGTTTATTGAAACAGTGGGTGTCAGGTAATAGTGATAATTCAACGGATGGCTTGAGACCGGACATTTATGCACTGAAAACTATTAAGATAGACGTAATTCGTCTCTTGAAAGCATTGAAAAAAAATGCAATTATCTATTGTGATGCTTCTTTCTGCAGTGAATGACACATGTACAGTAGAGTCTCGCAAACTTGGGCACCCTGACACGAGAAAAGAAATCATGGGTTTTGTTCGTTTTTGTGTTTCCGCACAGAGCATTATTATGTTTTCTTTAGTCTTCTCCATCAATGGAATTATCAACAGTTAAATACGACGCGAAACAAGTTGACCTACAGTACATAGCAAGAAGAGTAAAGACTACCTGATAAACGGTTCTCGCGCAGAGCGTTGTATTTATTTGATTGCGCATTTTCCGCAAATCTGTTTCTTCGCCGTCTTCGTGATGAGGCTTCAATAAACAGATATCAAAGCGAAAAGCAAAAGAACATTACTTACTTATTTGCAAAGAAGTAAATGGTAATTTTCATTAAGTGAAAAAACAACTTGCCTACGGGAATTGTTTTGTCCATATACTGTACAGTGTATATATTATAAAAATAATTTGCAGGCCTAGTTTTTCTAAGTGAAAATGAAAATCCACAGCCTGCTTCCAGTCTCCGACCGGGTCAGGAATGGAATGAATGAAGCCCTTATCTAGCGGCGAGGATATGAACTGTGCCGGCTGCCGAGGCCTGACGCACTCCTCTGGGGCAATGATTAAATGAAATGATAGTGGAGAGTGTTGCTGGAATGAAATTTTGACAGGGAAAACCGGAGTACCCGGAGAAAAACCTGTCTGCCTCCGTTTTGTCCAGCACAGATCTCACATGGAGTGACCGGGATTTGAAGCCTAGTTTTTCTAAGTATTCTTTTATAATTTACAGTAATTGTTTTCCTTGATTTTTATGCAGTACAGTACTGAACTATATATTCTCTTCATCACCAACACTCAATTCCGATTACCTGACTGCTTCAAGACCACGTGGATGCATCCACGTTGTAAGCTTTGGCACATCCTTGATTACGTCATTACCAGACAATTTGATAAGGACATACTTATTACCAAAACAGCAAGGAATAGTGACGATTATTGGACGGATCACAAACTTCTCATCTGTAAACTCAGGATATCCATCAGCCCAAAACCACCCAGGCGTTTCGAAACCCCATCCAGAGGAAAGTTTAACACCTCCAAACTTCAGGATGAATCTATTTCCACAAACTTGGAGAATATGATCAATGCCCAGCTATCAGATCATCCAGTTAAAACAAGTGACATTCGAGAAGAATGGACCAATCTGAGGGAGATAATCACTAAGTCAGCTGAAGAAACCATTGGTTTGGTAAAGCAGAAAAGTCCAGACTGGTTTGATGACAACAACGAAGAAATTTTGCGTCTCATCAACATCAAAAGGGAAGCCTGTCTATCTCATCTTCAAGACCCATCCTCAAATATGAAGAAAGCTCTGTATTTAGAACTCATGAGAAAGTGTCAGACACAAATAAGAGAGATAAAGAATACTTGGTGGCAGCGGAAAGCTGAGGAACTTCAGAGGCTAACTGATACTCGTGATCTGAGGAACTTCTATGCAGGGATTAAAGAGATATATGGCCCACTTCGTTCTTCATCAGGTACACTAAAAAGTGCTGACAACTCTGCCACTCTTACTGACAGCCATGATATCTTAGAGCGTTGGAAGGAACATTTCTCCATCCTTCTAAATCGTCCTTCAACAGCTGCTGAAGACTTCCTTCGTGATGTGCCGAAATATCCTGAACAACCATGGATGGCTGTACCTCCTTCTTACACGGAATTCAGTGTAGCTCTCAATGAAATGAAACCAAGAAAGGCACCTGGCCCAGATGACATCCCACTGGAATTAATTCAAGCTGGAGGTCAGTCCCTCAAAACGCGGATTTTCACTCTTATTCTCAAAATTTGGGAATTAGAAGTACCTGGTGACCTAAAGAATGCCACTATCATCACAATCTTCAAGATAGGTGATCGTAGTGTTTGTGGCAACTCGCGGTATATCGCTACTATCTACTGTGGGTAAAATTCTCGCCAGAATTTTACTTAACACAATGCGGACGGGACCCGAGTTGACTCGTGTTTCGCTAGCCGATCGTTGGTGGCGGGACCCGAGTTAACTCGTGTTCACGGAATACGTACATTCTATGACATCTAACGGAACGTTCTGGAACTAATTATTGGTCAAGGTTGTTTGAACTTCCATGCTGGATTGTTTGGGTATTCTTTGCTGCTATTTCCCGCTATTTTGCGGTTCATTTGTTTCGTTTTCTAACCTCTTGTTTACACGGTATAATGAACCATGTGGTGGGTAACATGGCGCTTCCCAGACTGGCCGTGTGTTTAGATGCAGACGAGATTTTTAACGAATTGTATACGGATAAGTATTCAGATTGCCCCAGTGACGTTGAAGATCGCGAGTTCGATTTTGAAACCTCTTCAGACGAAAGTGTCTCGGGTGACAATGATGATATACGCCCTCCAAAACAACGTGAAGTAGCGGCGGCCGAGAGCGAGGCTGAAAGTGATATTGTGAGTGTAATTGGAAGTGATATTTCTATTTCTACTAATGAATGGGTTGAAAATAGTAGTGCACCGACTTTAGAAGATTTCCCTGGAGTTCCTGGCATAACGGTAAGACCCGATAATCCTCAAAACATTGACGAAGTAGTAGGCCTAATTTTCGGAGATGATTTTTTTGAACTTGTTGCCGAGCAGACGAACTTGTACCACCAGCAAACAGCTTCATCACACAAATTGTCCCCTAAAAGCTTGAAGTGGACTGATGTAACCAGTAGTGAAATGCGAAAATTTTTTGCTTTGTTTATATTGATGGCACAGGTACGAAAGTCATGTTGGAAAGACTACTGGTCAACTGATCCCCTAATTGAAACTCCCATATACTCCAAAACAATGAGCAGAAATAGATTCGAGCAGATCCTCACATTCCTTCATTTCAGTGACAACAGTCAGGCCACACCTGATACAAATAGGCTTCACAAAGTTCAGCCCCTTTTAGATTACTTCCTGCCAAAATTTCAGACATTATACAAACCCAAACAACAACTGTCATTGGATGAAGGAATGATCCCATGGAGGGGGCGCCTCAAATTTAGGACATATAACCCAGGAAAGTTGACCAAGTATGGTATTTTGGTGAGAATGGTTTGTGAGAGTGACACAGGTTATATCTGCAATATGGAGATATATACAGGAGAGGGAAAGAAACTGGAAGAGACAATTTTATCAGTCATGAGGCCTTTCCTTGGTATGTGGCATCACACATACCAAGATAATTATTATAATAGTGTCCACATCTCAAACCCTTCTTGAACATAAAACACGAGTTTGTGGCACAATTAGGGAGAATCGTGGTTTGCCAGGTGAAGTGAAAGTTAGATCTAAGGAACTGAAAAAAGGGGAGATGACTTTTGTACGGAAAGGGGAGGTCCTGCTCGTAGTTTGGAAGGACAAAAGAATTGTTAGAATGGTATCTACTATCCATGATGCCACTATGGAATGTACTGGTAAACGGGACAGAAAGACTGGGCAGGTTATTATGAAACCGAAGTGTATAATTGAGTACAATATGTACATGAAGGGGGTTGATCGAGCAGACCAGTTCTTGGCTTATTTTACTCTCTTGCGTAAGACGATCAAGTGGAGCAAGAAAGTAGGGTTTTATTTAGTGAACTGTGCATTATTTAATGCATTTAGGCTGTATTGTGCCTTGAACAGTCAGAAAAAGTTGAGGTATAAGCAATTTCTGATGGGAGTGGCCAGGGCCTGGATGACTGAAAATCGAGGTGTTTCTGATCCTCAACCATCCACTTCATCGAACCTGTCCAAGAGGGCACCAAGTAAGGACCCTCCTGGTAGGCTTTCAGGGCAGATAAAGGACCACATTCTAGTTGAAATTCCAGCTACAGGACTGAAAAGAAATCCAACAAGAGTGTGCAGAGTGTGTTCCAGTAAGGGCAAACGAAGTGAAACAAGGTACACTTGCAAAAGTTGCTGTGTGCCCCTTCACAGAGGTAATTGCTACACAGCCTACCACACAAGGAAACATTATTAGGACTATTGCAGGAGACTTCCAGCAAATTTCACCAAAATCAGTACAAGGTTAGTAAAGCTAGGCCTATTTATTTATATGCATGCGCTGTAGCACTAAGTTACTCAGAAAATGGCCGGCCACAGGGGTTGAGCAGTGTGATGAGCACCCGGTCAGCAATGTGTTAACCGCCTTCAGATTATCTCAGGAAAGATCCTCCCAGAGTCTCAGTGTGGATTTCGATCTTCCAGAAGCACAACTGACTTGATTTTCTGCGTAAGACAACTACAAGAAAAATGTGGTGAGCAACAGAATCCACTCTTCTTAGTCTTTTATGATCTGGAAAAGGCCTTTGACTCAGTTCCAAGATCTGCTATGTGGGCGGTGCTACGACGCTTTGGCTGTCCTCAACACTTTGTTGATCTAATCCAAGCTCTCCATGATGGCATGACCAGTCAGGTTTGTCAGCAAAATAAGATCTCTGACGAATTTCTATCACTCATGGACTGAAACAAGGCTGCGTACTTGCTCCAACACTGTTTGCATTGTACCGTATTTACTCGAATACGACCCGCCCCTGAATAAGACCCGCACCCTGATTTTTTGTGGGAACAGCTTGGCTAACTGTTTCCCGCACACGTGGTTTAGGCCTACATTGGCGTCCGCGATTTGCCACCACCACATTCCACGAGTCCGGCGATGACGGGGGATTGTTGCGGTCGTTTACGTTATGTCTGAGTACACTGTTTTCGGCTTTTAATTTAGATAGTTCTTCTTGGGTGTGCTTAAGGTCCCTATTCAAAATGTCGATTAGATGGTATGGACATGTAAAACGAATGGAGGAGAAGAAGATACCCAGGAGGATCCACGAGACGAAGTGGGAAGGAAAGAGACCGAGAGACAGGGGGTGGAAGAAAGCGTGAAGAAGAGAGGAGAAGACTGGACAAGGGTGGAGGCTGAGATGGTGGGAAGACAGAAGACGTTGGAGAGGCTTGTGTTCCAAACAGACCCGGCCAGTGGCTGGAAACTGTGCAAGATGATGATCTGCTATGTTTTATTATATAGTCACGACGGCCAATGCATCCCCAAAATCTTGTGGCAGGAGTCCTGCCCTCCAGTTCTCATTCTCTGGATACCAGATGTCTTGGCTGTTCCCTCCTGGTTTAAAGGGATTGTGTACACTGCCAATAGCATAGTCACATTTTGCATCAACTATTAAAAAGGTAGAATTTTTTCTGAAGACGAAATATGGACAACAACAAGACCAATATTTTGCTTTATGTATTTCTGGGGAAATTAGTTCAGCATAGACCTTCCAAACAGTTGCTAAAATATAATGTAGCTGTAAGATGCTGAGCAACCCTTGTATGGGGACTCGGTTGGCCGACGGAATACATGATTTGGCATAAGATTATACAGTGGAATCTCGTTAGCACGTTCTCGGTTACGACGTTTCCCGTTTAGCGCGATGACTTTCTCAAGTCCCAGTCCGAATTCTACAAAATACATGTTGATATATCCCCTTAATACGTCCTCTATTCCCGCTTATGACGATCGAATTTCCGTTGTACTGTTTGTAAGCGAACCGGATTTTATTCTTATTTCATTATACAATTCGGCTTCTGGAAGACACGATATTGCCTCGTATTATCTGATAGTCATTGACAGTGTAGATGATTTCATTGTGTTTGACGGCGTAGAAGTGGCTATAGCAATGACGCAACACAGGTGACGGGTCTCTCTCCCGCTGCCCTTTCTCTCCTTTCTCAAGTCCCTATCCAACTAAATTCATGTTGATATATCCCTATAATACGTTCTCTATTCCAGCTTACAACGATCAAATTTCCGTTGTACTATTTGTTAGTGAACCGTATTTTATTCTTATTTCATTAAAAAATTCGGCTTCTGGGAAACACGACACGATATTGCCGCATATTCTCTGATTGTTATTGACAGTGTAGATGATTTTATTGTGTTTGACGGCATAGAAGTGGCTATAGCTATGACACAACACAGGTGACGTGTCTCTCTCCCGTTGCCCTCCACCCCTTTCCCTTTGTTTATTTCTCACGTAGGCGCATTATTGTCTTCGTATTCCGCACTATTGTCTTCTAGTTCTTAGTGTTCACGTCCAGTTATGACCTATTTTATTGCGTGTTTCATAATGGATAAGAAGAAAGTACGGCAGACAACTAATGACGAGAAGATGAAATACATTCGAGGCGTGGAATGCAATCCTCACATGAAGCGTGTGGATATAGCGCGAAAGTGGAACATTCCTCCGTCTACACTGAACACGATTCTCGGCAAAAGGAAGGAAATCGAACGTGCATTTAAAGAAGGAATGAGCGGCAAAAGGAAACGTGTGCGAGAGGGACAGTTTCCTCAACTAGAAAGCGCTTTATTGAAGTGGTTCAAGCAAGGCCGTGCTTCAAACATATGCGTGCGCGGTAGCCGGTAACTGAGCCGTCACTGGTGGAGCGCGAGTGCGAGAATGTCCTTGCTAAGCAGAAATAAAGACCCTGTATTATACTGTAGTGTAGAGGTACAGTAATTCATTCTTATGTTATTTATTCCGTGTAAGTTACTGATAACCTATGTTTATGTCGTGACTGTAGTAGTGCATACAATCACTTACTAAGGTCGGCGATTTGACGTCCATATATACGCCACGTTCTTTCTTATACGTTGTAAATGCAGTATGGCGTTTTTCGGTAGTAGGTTTTCCCGCATATGACGTCCAAATTTTTCAGTCCCTTGAAAAACGTACTAACGAGATTCCACTGTATACCTATTATGTTATAACTGGAAGAATACCGAAACATGAGAAGGAAAGAGCAAGAGTAAGATCCCAAGCACGAATGGATTGACTTGATTAAGACTTGCATAAGTAGACTATACGGACTGGAAGAAGAAGAGTGGAGGAGTACCGTAAAACCCCGCCCGGCCTTAACCGGATAAGGAGGAAAGATGATGAACTTGACTTCATGATTGTTACGAAAGTAGATATCTTTGTTGGCAGTTTTTCCTTGGCCGACAAATATTCTTCAAACCGTTAATAACTTGTTTTTTAGGGAGGTAAGGATAACTCGACTAGAGGATCAATGCTGTCTGTAGATGCTAACATAGACTCCAACTTAACACACAAGTCAATGCTGCCAAGATGGGTCACTTGGGTGTGAAGATTAATAACACAGTTGTTTTTATAATTTTAAATGATCTTGTCGACTTCATTGTTATGCTGAGGTCTGGCGTTACGTTACGGTGACGGGACGTAATGTACCTAGAATGCACTGAGGTGTGTGACGTCATAGTACCGCTTGAGCTGCCTCCTTTCCCCGTGCGCTCCGGTGAGCGTGAAGTCCTCCAGCCAGCTACCTCCTTTGACCTTGGTTTGCACTTGCTAATGGAGTTTTGAGTTCACGCAGTTCGCTGCATGATCATGAGGCTTGCACCCAGCATTTGTAGCATTTAAAATGATATAAAGTCTAGTCTTTCAGACTAACTATCACTCTTTTCCTTATGTTTTACATCACTAACATCCGACTTCAGCGTGGTAAGTTCAAGGCTTTCAACATACTGTACTTTTAGTGTACAAAACAGCTGTAAACCTTATGTTATAAAATTTGAAATATAACTGAAATAAAGTTGCCAAGATGGGCAAGTGTAGGTGGTACCACGTACAAAATAATGTTTCAGGCGAGACTCTCCGTACGTTGCTGCTAAACAGCTTCCCCCTCCATACACTTGTCACTACAAATTCACGTTGTACATGGTCCAACGACAAGGAAACCAGTAGCAGAGAGAACGACACTTCCCCTTCCTGGCGCACATGCACGGAAGAAAGTGGACAGACTATAGAGAGATGGAAATGCCCTCCCCTACTGTGGTGCGCATGAGCACTGAAATTGTGTTCTATGTAGTACCCCTATACCTAACTTGATCAAATGTCCATGGTGCCTCGCTGGCTTCGAATCCTACCTCGGCTGTCCTGAAAATCGTTTTCCGGGTTTCCCGTATTCACCACCGGGCAAATGCCGGCACGTTTCCTTTCAAAGTCCCTTCCCTGACACATTCAGAAAATAAAATAAATGGCCATTGACTGCATTTATAAAATAATTTAAAAGTATGTCCAGGGAAGCTTCAAAGTTGTAGACTTCAAGTAGATTACATCACGTCTCACGAGGTGGGCAAGACGAGTGCATTAAGCGGGCCATACACGCTGAGATCTGTATCGAGAGACTGTCTCATGAAGCGCGTATCTGATACCAGCTGTGTCGTGTGTAGCGTTGTCACAACTGGTCTCACATGGTATCATGACGCAATGGAGCAGGTATCACGTCTCTCGCTCTGGACAAGAGACCTTGAGATAGATAGAAGCAACACGATACAAGTATCAACAAGTTTACAAGTGTGTATGGCAGAGCACGGCCGACTGGATGCGAGCTGCGCTCTATACCGCCCTTGACATTCCCAGTTTTTAGAGCCCATGCATAACGTATAAATGGAAAATTTCTACTCATCGCCGATAGAGCGCACTCCCATCGCATTACAGGCGCGATTAATAAACAGCTATACAGTAAGTTTATTAAATGTGTAATCTCGAGAACCACTGGTTGGATTTTGATGCAGCTTTCACCATTCTGTAAAGGTAATGTCGAGGAAGATTTCTGTAGAAATCCATCCAGTGGTTCTCGAGATTACCCGTGACATCCAAGAATCGGGGACTTTGTTTTACACTAAGTAGAGAAAAGTCTTTGTCGTGCAATGCTTGGTTAACAGCGCTCTGTGAGCAGTTGAGTAACTAACAAGATTTTATGTAAAAGGTCTCATTGTCTAGGCCAGTTGTGGAGAGCGCGGGGCCCATCAAATCCAGTAAAGTATAAAATGTTTGAACATCCATCCTCAAATAATTAAAGAAATCTTCTGGAGCAGTATTCGCTAACTCCATTAAAAGTAAAATGTGAGAGTAGTTGGCTCTCTTTGTTAAGCATGTTTTAGACCACATTCTTCGTTTTTTCCTTCGATTTTTCATTAAACAAACGCCAAGAACTATCCCCATTTCGTCTACTGGAGGATCAGGCGCCATGTTATTTCCACTAAAACTAACAACAAATCTCGGAGTGTGTAGCGCCACGGAGACGAGAGACCTGTATCTAGAGTCCGCCTCACGAGACAGTCTCTCGATACAGATCTCAGCGTGTATGGCCCGCTTAAGATTCAAAAGGAGTAAGATAACACGGTAGCCCACCATACTGAAGATTGAGCGAGCACAACGTTCCCCATTGCCAACAAGGCAAACAATTGGCAATTGAAAATGTGGAGAGCTGACCCCTAATAATAAGCTTGGGTTGGTAGTGTGTGGTCAAATTTGTAGGTTATATTTGGTTAGAAACTCTCTTATCAAGTTCCAAAGTTTGCCGCTAGGTGACATGGCATCTCGTAGCCAAAGTTGGGAACTATAGAGTGACCAGGTAGTCAATGCACAAGTGTACCATAGTAGGGGAGAATGTTTCCAGCTCCCTTGCCTCTCAACTGCTAGTCTTTCTTCTGCGCATGTGCGTCAGGTAGGGGAAGTGCCTCTCTCTCTTTCTCGCTGCTACTTGCTTCGTTGTCCTTGTCGCTGGACCTTCCGAATATTAGAAAGAAAATAAAGGGATTCTGCCTTTTCAATACTTATATTGAACCTACTCACAGGTACATGTTTCGAAGGGAAAACATCTTCCTCAGCCTGTACATAAAAATAACAAAGATAAATTACCTTTATAAGAACATACGTTACATGAATAAAGATTTGTGAAATAAATAAGAAGTTCAATTGTTTCCGTTTCTCTTTGGAAGATCATCTAATTGGATATCCAGGCCTGGGTGCATTAAAAAGCCGCTGAGTCAGGCCGGTGTTGTGAGTCGCTATTTGGTTGCATCATCGTTTTTCGAACTAGTCTCTATGCTGCCCTTGGAGAACATCATGGCAAAGATTTCAACAATCCCTGTAGTAGTGCCATGCCCCGCTGTATGTAGTGTGTTTGGGCGTGAACAACAGCAGATCAAAAAACGTGTCTCAAACAAATATCACTCCTTTGCTTGTCCAAAGACATACTAGGTGAGAAGGGGAAAGGAAATAGAGGACGGGAATAAAAATTAAGGAAAAAATAAATGTGGAATGTTTATGAAGTGCCGATGGCTGTTGTTTTGGGGTGGATGAATGCGAAAAAATGAGAGATATAATCATTATTGAATTTTGAAAATGAATGGTGGAATACAGCTGATCAATTTATATATTACTGTATAATGCGTCTATTAGTGTTCTGTATAAAATACTGGTTTCAAAAATTATTTCATTAAGATTGTGGGAAGGGTTAAATCTCTGTGCTTTGTCAATCTCTATTTGTTCCAGAATATTCATGAGAGTGCCTTTGTTTTCTTTATGTAAAATAACTAAATCATTCTCTATGGTTGTGAATTTGTGCCCGGTTTCTACCATATGGTTGATATTATGGACCTTTGGAAGTTGTGTATGGAGGGGGAAGCTCTTCAGCAGCTACGTAATGCGAGCCCCGCCTCCAACAGTCTTTTCTACCTGGTACCCCTATAATTGAACTTGCTGGAAGCCTATGGGCGTTGGCTGCATTTCATGTACAGTATAATAATAAGCTTGGGTAAAGAAGGGGTTAATTCTCCGATATATGCAGTCATGATTGCTGTGATGGATGGGTTTCAGTCGTCAGGCCTGCATATTTGTTTCCCATGAGTGATAAATCAACTCTTTGGCCACAGCACCTCTGAGAAACAGTACTTCATGCTAACCAACATAACATACATTATAAAGCTAAGAAAGGGAAAAATACAGTGGAAAAGCTACTTGCTAGTGGACAACAAACAAATGTAGACTGGAAATACACAAATATTTCGTCTTAATTACATCTACGGCAGCGGTTTCCAACCTTTTTCGACTCACGAACCTCTTCTACAACGCTGTTAGTTTTGTGAACCACTGACTTGTACAATGTACATGTATCTGTTCCTTAGGGGGGTTGCGGTACTGTTGTTGGTATTGTTAGAACACAAAGAAGCTGGCAGACTAAATTTCCATTGTAGCGAAATAAAATGCACTCCTAACGTTGTTCAGGCATTGTTAATTTATTGTGGAATTGATGTGTTAAATTCCCGATGTTATCATTTTAAATGATCTTGTCGACTTCGTCATTTCGCTCGGGTCTGGCGTTACGGTGACGGGACGAAATGTACCCAGATGCACTTAGGTGTGTGACGTCGAGTACCGCTTGGTTCATGTGCTCCCCGACAATCTCTACTTCGTTGGTATAAGACAACAATCCCCGATTCTTGGATGTCACGGGTAATCTCGAGAACCACTGGATGGATTTTGATGCGGTTTTCACCATTCTGTAAAGGATATCTCGAGGAAAGATTCTGTAGAAAATAATTTATGTATGATCAAAGGAAGCCAAGCAGTAACTATTTCAGTGAAAAAGTCGAAAACAAACTTGGCGTCTGTGCGCTTCTTAAGCTTACGCTGGGCAAACCGTTAAAAATATCAATATACTATGAGCGTAAGAATTGGTCAGCATGAAAAGTTGTACAAAAAAGTCCGCGAGAGCATATCTCTATCTTCAATACATCGCCCACTAAAAGTGTTTTTAGACTGGATGGAAGGGGCACGTCCCCGCGCGCTCTGGTGAGCATGACGGCATCCCGGAGCTTGACCTTGGTTTGCACTTGCCGTTCGCGAGTAATTTGAAACATGGTAAAGTTGTTTCCTATGGCTAGCCCGGATTCCAATCCATCAGCTTACATGGTCAAGTATTATAAAGCAAGATAAGTATTATGCAGATAATTTTCTAACATGTCAAGAGTCTTTGGCTTCGAGCGAAGCGAGAAGCCTCCAGCCTTTCTAGCATTTTTCAGCATTTGTAGCATTTAAAATGATACAAAGTCTAGTCTTTCAGACTGACTGTCACTTTTTACTCATATGTAACAAGGTGCATTACAGGGTTAATTAAATTTTATAATAATAACTAGCAGCCCACCGGCTTCGCCCAGGAACAGTTATGAATGCAATACGTGATAAGCTCTTTTTTTTCCCCTATCTAGCTTGTAAACTGTTGCCTCAGTAATTGAATGGAGATTGTTGGAAGAAATGAAAACGTAAAAATACTTATAGTGGGCGATTGTATTGAAGATAAGAGATATGCTCTTGCGGACTTTTAAATAGAACGTTTCATGCTGAACAATTCTTACACTCATAGTTAATTCATATTTTTAACGGTTTACCCAGCGTAAGCGTAAAAAGCGCACGGACACCAGGTTTTCTTTTCAACTTTTTCATTGAAATCGTTACTGCTTGGCTTCCTTTGATCATAAATAATTTTCTACAAAAACCTTCCTCGAGATATCCTTTACAGAATGGTGATAAGCGCATCAAAATCCATCCATTGGTTCTCGACACCATATTTCAGTGTTTTTTATATCATGCCCCTATGTTTCGCGCGCCTTTCATTTCATTCTCATTTCATCTCATCCGTCCTTATTTTTATATGTTTTCACGTAATGGAGCAATTGTCATGAATGTCACTTTGTAAGGTGATGTTGGATCTCGAAACATGTACTTGTAGAATATGTGATCTATGATTACATTTCAATAAATGTTAGTATTGTCTATGCGGATCCAGAATATAAGGATAGTTATTTATCTATTCATATAATCTTGTCAATACGGAACAATGTCTAATGTTAATGACTTCGAAGTTAACATTTCTGAAAACTGTCTTGTTATGCCGAAGGTTACTTCCCATCTGAAGGTGGCGTCCAGCATAAATCTTGTATCCTTCTTATGGGCCATAACTAGGGCTCGAATTTGTAGGTGTTAAAAATCGGGAAAATATTTATTTTTTATGTATTAAAAATACATGAAATATGAGACAAAGAAGTAAAAATATTTAATTATAATTTATTTTATTAATGTGAATATAAACAATATGCAGGACTCACGAATGCAATTTATGCTATGTCTCACTGACTGCTGAAGCATTACAATACACAACGAGATACAACTTCAGGTTGTCCATCACAAATGACCGACGTTTATGGCGAAACACTTCTTCTGAAGGCGCGAAAATGCGGCAATATGCCTGTTGCTTTTGAGGTGTTGTGTAACTTGAGATCGCTGTTCTGCCTTGATTGCTTTCCCACATGGTTGGCAGAACAGAACGCTCTCATCACAAGTAAAATGATCTTTAAATTCTGCACATACTGCTGGAGACGATAGCTTGGAGTTGTTTTTGGGATTAGTGAAATGCGCTGGCAGGAAGAACAGGACTTTTGGTCAGGACACTATAGGGTCATTAGCACTAAATCAAACAATGGCCAAGCAGGGGTTGGCCTCATATTGAGTAGGAAACTTGGACAGCGGGTGGAATATTATGAGCAATATAGTGAACGGATTATTGTAGCAAAAATAAATACTAAACCTACCTGCACCACAGTGGTACAAGTCTATATGCCTACCAATCAAGCTGATGATGAGGATGTTGAAAAGGTCTACGAAGAAATAGACGAAATTCTGAGGTATATCAAGGGTGATGAAAATGTTATAGTAATGGGAGATTGGAATGCTGTGGTAGGAAAAGGGAGAGAAGGGAAGATAGTAGGAGATTTCGGATTAGGTGAAAGGAATGATCGAGGAAGCAGGCTGGTAGAATTCTGCACTGAGCATGAGTTGGTCATAGCTAACACCTTATTCAATAACCACAATAGAAGAATATTCACATGGATGAGACCAGGAGATACAGGGCGTTACCAAATCGACTTCATTATGGTCAAGCAGAGGTTTCGAAACCAGATTTTGGATTGTAAAACATATCCTGGTGCTGACATAAACTCTGACCACAATCTGGTTGTAATGAAATGCAGATTAAAGTTGAAGAAACTGAAGAAAAGTCAAAAGCCAAAAAGGTGGGCAATAGACAGACTGAAAGAGAAGGATGTAAACGAAAGATTCAAGAAGAGTATAAAGGAAGGACTAATGAAAAACCCTAAACAAACTTCAATTGCAGACGAATGGGCACTTTTGAAGAATGAAATAACAAAATCCGCAGAAGAAAACATTGGTAGGAAAGAGAGAATAGGTAGAAAACCGTGGATCACTCAGGATATACTAGAATTGATGGATGAAAGGCGGAAGCACAAGAATGTAAGAGATGAAAAGGGGAAAGCAGAATACAGACGTCTGAGAAATGAGGTTAACAAGAAGTGCAAGGAAGCGAAAGAAGAATGGTTGAAAGAGAAATGTGCAGGTATAGAAAATTGTCTGAAATTAGGAAAAGTAGACACAGCTTATCGAAGGATTAAGAATACTTTTGGGGTAAAGAAGACTAAGTGCTGTAATATTAAGGACACAAATGGAAAGCCTCTAACAGATAGGGAAGAAAAGGTTGAGAGATGGAAAGCTTACATAGAGAGTTTGTATAAGGGAAAGGAGATTGAGAATGATGTAATGGAAAGGGAGGAGGAAATTGATGAGGATGCGAAAGGAGATTTAATATTGAGATCAGAATTTGATAGAGCTTTGGAAGACTTAAGCAGGAACAAAGCACCAGGCATAGATGATATACCGATTGAGTTGCTACGCTGCATAGGAGATGAAGGTCTGATCAGGTTATTTCACTTGGTGTGTAGGATTTATGAGACAGGTGAGGTACCCCCTGATTTCAAGAAGAATGTAATCATCCCTATACCAAAGAAAGTGGGAGCTGACAGATGTGAAGATTACCGTACAATCAGCTTGATTACTCATGCTTCAAAGATCCTGTCTATAATAATTTACAAGAGGATTGAGAGCCAGATAGAAACGGAGTTGGGTCAAGACCAGTTTGGTTTCAGGAGAAATGTAGGACCAAGGGAAGCTGTACTAAGTCTTAGGCTGATTTTGGAAGGTAGAATAAGGAAAGATAAGAGAACGTTCATGGCTTTTGTAGACTTAGAAAAAGCTTTTGATAACGTTGATTGGACTAAATTGTTTGACATTTTGAAATCGATTGGAATAAAGTACAGGGATAGGAGGGTGATATACAATCAATACAGAAACCAGGCAGCAGTCATTCGAGTTGAAGGACATGAGAGAGAAGCTGGTATTCAGAAAGGTGTAAGGCAAGGCTGCAACTTATCACCCATACTTTTCAATCTTTACATTGAACAAGCAATGAAGGAAATTAGAGAAAAATTTAAAGTGGGAGTGAAGATTCAAGGAGAAATAATTTCAACTCTGAGATTTGCTGATGACATCGTCATCTTGGCCGACAAGCCTGAGGATTTGAATGAGTTTTTGAATGGTATGGACTCTGTCTTACGGAAAGATTTCATGATGAAAATTAATAAATGTAAAACAAAAATACTGGAATGCAGCCGAAATAAATCAGAAACCTCTATGGAGATCAAATTGGCAGGTGAAAAGCTGAAGGAAGTAGGAGACTTCTGTTACTTAGGAAGCAGAATAACCAGTGATGGACGAAGCAAAGAGGATATAAAAAGTAGGTTGGCTCAGGCAAGAAAAGCATTTCTACAAAAAAGGAATCTGCTGACATCGAATATAGATTTAGGTATTAGGAAGTCATTTTTGAAAGCCTTTGTCTGGAGCGTGGCGCTCTATGGAAGTGAAACTTGGACTATTGGTGCAGCAGAAAAGAGGAGAATTGAAGCATTTGAAATGTGGTGTTACAGGAGAATGATGAAGATCAGATGGGTAGATAGGGTTACAAACAAAGAGGTATTAAGACGAGTGGGAGAGGAGAGATGTTTCTGGCAACTGCTAATGAAGAGAAGAGATAGGTTGGTAGGACACATACTAAGACACCCAGGAATAGCAAGCTTAGTTATGGAAGGAAGGGTCGAGGACAAGAACTGTAGGGGTAGACCAAGGTTAGAATATGTTAAACAGATTGCCTCGGATGTAGGGTGTGGTAGCTATGTAGAGATGAAACGATTAGCTCAGGACAGGGAGGCATGGAGAGCTGCATCAAACCAGTCAAAAGACTGAAGACTCAAACAACAACAGAACTGCCTTACACTTCACAGTGCCAAAAATGAACTGCATGTGAGTGACACTAGTTCCAGGGAGCGGGGGGAAGGTCTAGCACGTGGTGCAATATGGCTATGGACAAGGAAATTCCCGGCTTCCACAGTGAGTGGCACGGGGCGAAAAAAGTTAAGAATAACACAGTTGCAAGCTGACATACGCTCTGCATGAAGATTAGATAGCTCACAGGTTCTTCCCCGGTGAAGTAAGACAGAACAAAAAATGTAAATATTATGTCTTTTATGTGCTCATAAGTTAAAAGCAGGAATTTATGTATTTATAGAAAAAATGCTTAAAATATGTATTTACATAAAAAAATATTTATTTACCTAAAAATCCGAGCCCTAGCAATAACAATTATTATCCCCATGAATTTTTGCTTCTAACACGAGGAAGACACGAAAACGTGGATCGCGTAACATTTCTGAAATGTTACAACTTCTTCTTAAATCTATTTAGGTGATTCCTAATGTTTGTGGTGAATCTCCTTAATTATGGTTTTTGAACGTGAACTAGGGCATCAGGCACTCCACAGTGTTTGCAGCATACAGCTTCCATCTATTCGTGCATGTCTACTTCTGGATTAGTCGATCTCCAAAAAATATGGTGATTAGTAAGGTTTTTCCCGAGACCTGAAAAATAAGTTTGAATGACGGGTCCCTGATTTGATGTTTCCTATAAATGCATATTTCGGCCATTTTTATTGTTTTGGTCATATTTTAGTGATATAAGGTCATATTTGGTTATAATTCCAGCATTGTTGTTTAAATTGAGGCGTCACTAACAAGGTACCGTACGTGTTATCTGCGTCGAGTTTCAAACACACGATTTCCGAATAGTGTAGTGGATATATTTTTCTTTCTTTTCCCTGAACAGGCAGGTAGCAGATTTAGAAGACCTGATTCCAAGAAGGCGCTCCTCTACGGATGTTATCTAGCATTTACTTTGTTAGTGATACTCTACCTACCGGTATCCCAAAAATTCGTGTCATATTCATAGTTTTTAGGTCATATTTAGCTAGTTTTTACGGTACTTCCTTAGGTCTTCAACTTCCGAACCGTAGTGATTAGATAGTTTCTGTACTTTCGCAATCTACCTACAAGTTCATTTTGTGTTTTCCATAGAACCACTTCAGTCTTAAGTGCCGGCTATTTATATTCCCTTGGTTCCTAACAAGTAAATCACCGTCTTCATCGTTATCACCATCTTCATCCTCATCACCGTCCTGACAACCTCCTTCGTTTTACAAACACAAATTACGCACCATGTCACCATGCCTTCAAGCAATTCTTGCACACTGTATATATGTGGCACACTCTCCCTACATAATGATTACTATACTTTGGAAGTTCATTCACTAAAAATTGCAAAATTAGCTTCGAGGTTTTCCTATGCCCAGAACTTAGAATGCAATGAAAATCAAATGTCTTAAATACGATATGTGGATTACATATACATTGGCCTATGCAATTGGATTAACTCATGAGGGCTTCTGGTAGCATAGGCCTTTGAGAATATTTTACGGAAGCTATTCTAACAACTCCCATATCATTGTTCATAGTGCAAATAAGAATGTACGAGGGCTGTTATTTAAGTAAGGGCCACTTTTAAAGCCTGTAGTTAGTGCGTGCGCTACCTCCTGGCATCCTTTGCGAACAAGCAGGCGTCAGTTGCAGCTGTGTAGCTAACCTGTACACTGAACTGGGCATCTTTACAATGTTCAAGATTATTGATTCGCCCAACGCGTGTGAGGTACGACCTGTGATACGTTTTTGAATGCAAGAAACAAGTCAGCTTTGCGAGGTGTATGGTGATAATGCAATGACGGCAGGTAAAGTGCGAAAATGGGTACGCGAGTTCAAATGTTAATGACGATGAACGCTCAGGTCTGTGATCACAGATGACTTGGTGACTACAATTGACACGAAAATTCACGAGAACCAAAGATTCATGATAACCACCCTATCAAGTGTGAATTCTTGGTTGTCAGAACAGGCGGCAAACTTTTATGTAGAGGGAATTCAGAACTTGGTTTTAAGGTATGAAGTGTCTAAATAAACATGGCAACTATGTAGAAAAATAGAGGAAGGTATGTAAAACCTAAAAATAAATGTGGTTTCAAAATAAAATGTTCGGTTAATTAAAAAAAAAAAGGCCCTTACTTAATTAACAGCCTCGTACTAAGAAGGAAACTCGTGTAGCCCACTGGCCTGGTGCTTGGATGACTTACATATCATCGATATCATTTCAGTACCTCAAACCGAAATTAAATTTCTTGGTAGAGCAGGGAATCAAACTCCGACAACCAAGAATGTTATCCGCTACACCACATTGTCAGCGCAATCGATTGCACGATACCATGTAATTTCTTCACAGCACGAAGTAGAACAGTACACACTTCTTCGTATTTTTGGCATTACATAGCCCCTGGTAAGTTAGGAAGACAGCTCCCATACCATAACCCTAGAGTCAGAGAATTTCAAAAACTAACAAACTAAACACTTTTAAGCACTCCACCGAAGGAAATACCGACAAGCTGGTAGAAAGACAGACAACATATTTTGTAATTTTCAGAGCAAAATTGTTTTACAATGAATAGCCGCGGGGCTATAGTTAAAGTCAAATACCTGGGTTCGATGGTGACTGGAGATGGAAATATGGATGTGGAAGTATCACACAGGATTCAGGTAGGATGGATGAACTGGGGGAAAATGTTAGGAGTGCTCTGTGACCACAGGATCAAGCCTGCATTGCTGTATGGCTCTGAAACATGGCCTGCAAGCAAAACGCACACAAACAGGCTTGACGTCACGGAAATGAAAAAGTTCAGGTGGATGAGTGGAGTGACTAAGCGTGATGGAGTGGAAAATGCCAAAATAAGAGGATCATTGAAGGTTGTGGAAATATCTTAGAAGATACAAGAAAAGCTACTTCAATGGTACGGGCATGTGAGAAGAAGGGAGGAATCCTAGGTGGGGAGGAAGATGCTAGACATGCAAATACAGGGAGTGAGAAGGGGAGGCAGACCTAAACGAAGATGGATGGATTGTGTACGGGAGGACCTCAGAGAAAAACATTTGTCAGAAGAGGATGTGCATGACCGGGTTAAATGGAGGAGAGCTGTCAGAAACATCGACCCCACATAGGAGTGGGAATGTTGTAAAGAGAAAGAAGAAGAAGAGCACTCTTGGTCTCCATACTGTAAAAATAATGAAAATTGTCCTAAAACTTGGTTCATGGTATTTGTAGCTCATCCCATGGGTGTCCGCAGCTGCAACCTCTCCTCGGACACTCCCGGCACTAACAGCCATACATTAAATAAATAAATCTTCAATGTCTTTGGGCCTGGATAGGAAGTGGTGGGGAAATATGATTAGGGGACAACATTAACTGAACTAGCAATGTAGGAAAAAGTATATATTTTTATTTGTAAAAAATAATAAAAATAATCACTTAATAATATTAGGTTTGAGTAAGCAATGCCAGAAGGCCGCATGTCCAGCCGGGCGCCACTGACAATGTCCACTCTTCCACACCACACGGTCGTTCTTCCATGTCAATAGCAGCGGCATTTGTCCGAGGGGCATTTGGCGTTGTTCACAACACACAGATCCTGGCAGTAGACGTCAGCACCTTCCCGACCTTCCAATTCGCCAATAGCATCACATGTAGACCTGGAACAGAGAGAGGTGATTTCATTCATCTGTGTATGGCCTGGTGAAAGCTTTATTATTTGACGCCCAGATGGGAGCTTGCATGTCGAATTTTGTCGTTCCTTGGAGTGCTATGATAGTCAAGGAGGTTGGATATTTAAGCACCTTCTTCTTCTTCCTCATCTAGACTCTGCGGCAGCATTTTAGAGAGATCGCTGAAAGCAAACGGGGTAAAAAAAATAGAGGAAGCAATCGATTGTTCCCGCCAGAAGGTCTTTTAATACTGCCAAATTACCTATTCAATAGCATATTTTGTAAATCAATGAACTATAAAAATTATAATTTTCATGTTGTCGAAATGTTGTGATTTTCTTTAATTACTAAATGTCTAGTTTGTCAAGTTCACTATCACAACATAACATGTAATTTTGCATTACGGAGTTGCTGGTTTCATTTTAATGCTTTTGGCAACAATGAGAAGTTCTATTTTTGCGCACTCACACCAAGTGTTTCTGAGTTCATGAATTTGAGTATTTAGTCATTGCAGGTGTTCATCATCTCGCAGAGTTTCCAGCCACTGGCCGGGTCTGTTTGGAACACAAGCCTCTCCAACGTCTTCTGTCTTCCCACCATCTCTCAGCCTCCACCCTTGTCCAGTCTTCTCCTCTCTTCTTTTCGCTTTCTTCCACCCCCTTCAGCCACCTGTCTCTCGGTCTTCCTCTCAGTCTCTTTCCTCTCCACTTCGTCTCGTGTATCCTCCTGGGTATCCTCTTCTCCTCCATTCGTTTTACTTGTCCATACCATCTCTATACCATCCTGTAATGGTTCCTCCTTCATTAATTCTCTGGTCCTCTCATTTCTTATTCTGTCCATCTTTGTAGCTCCAATACTGCTTCTCAAGAACCTCATCTCACTGGCCTGTAATTTGCTCTTCTCCCTTCCTTTCATAACCCAGGTCTCCGAGGCATACGTCAGGATAGGGACATAGTATGTTCGTTATATGATCTTTTTGCTGTTCTGAGGGTCATCCTTGCTTCTCACACTCCTCCGGAATGCTTCTGCCTGTCTCCCCCGCTCATTTATTTCTCTATCGTTTCTTCCATTATCTTGTATCAGCCTTCCGAGATACTTGAAACTCTCCACTTTCTTCAGCTGTTCCCCACCAATTGTTATTCCCGTTGTGGTTCTTTCCTTCTTCCTTGTTGTGATCACCATCTCACTCTTATTTATGCTAAATTTCATCCCATATCGTTGTATCACGAATGTGAATGTTCTCCAAAGAGCAAAGGAGACACGTACCTTGGTTGAATCTTTAAACAGAAGAAGGAATAGTTTTGTTGACCATTTGATTCGTCATTCTGACTGGTGCACCACACTCTTCGAAGGGAAGCTAGTAAGAAAGAGGAGTTGAGGAAGACCAAGGACTCAATTCATAGACAGCATTAAAGGCAAGCACACTTATTGCCATTTGAAACTCCAGGCTAGAGAGAGAAGACGTTTTGGAAGACATGAATGTTACCCACCAACCTAGCGGTTGAGGTGAAGAGGAAGAAGATCCTTGTACTATTCCTTCCCACACGTCCAACTGCTCCTGTACTTCCTGAAATATGGTTTCAAAGCTACTGTATCTATAATCCAAAATTATTATGAGCATTCCATTATAAATATTTGCAGATGCGTTTTTCCTGAGATCTGAAAATAACTTGGAGGTCTGTTAAAAGTAGTCTAGAGTACTTACGGGCAGTAGCAAAGCATAGGTGAACAGTTTGGCGGGTACCGGAGGCAGTTGGTCTGACACCACTCTCTCATACCGGGCAGGCTTCTGTAGAACGGGGTAGGCAGACAAATCTGGGCCCTGCAAGCAAACACAATAGCATTTTGTTCAATGTTTGTCAGTTCACTGCTTTACATCTACACTCAATGTACACTTCTTCTTCTCATGACGCCGTCTCCCTCCGAAGGTTGGCGATCCAATTGATTATCATTACATGCGAAAAGGCAGCACGGAAGATTTCTATCGACGCATGTTGTAACCAAACTTTTGTAGTAGGTTATAGACATTGCTTTTAGTTTTTAGATTTTGTTTTGTTGGTATTTTTTATTTTTTATTTTTATCGGGTTGCCAGCCATGGACACTTGTTGGTAGGCCGCCATGGAGAATCTTGTGTGCTCTGCTTTGAGATTCTTTGATGGTGGTCAGCCAGTGGTTGGACCAGGTGCCTTGGGTATGGCATATGTGCTTTGATCTTAGGGCAAGGAAGGTTGCCATGGGAATCAGCTGTTGATAAGTGAGTAGAGCATGCTGTTTTGAAGCTAGTTGGTTTTCTGAAAAGGAGAATGTTGTTGATCTTTGTTGAGAATTGCAAGGCAAAAAATGGGAAGCTAGTTGGATTGATGCTGAATGGGAGCCTTTTGCTGCACAAGGGGAATGGATGATTGGAAGTGTTGATTTTGTGTGGGATGCCAGGCAAGGATAATTGTTGTTGTTTGAGTCTTCAGTCTTTTGACTGGTTTGATGCAGCCCTCCATGCTCCCTGTCCTGAGCTAATCGTTTCATCTCTACATAGCTACCACACGCTACATCCGAGGCAATCTGTTTAACATACCTTAACCTTGGTCTACCCCTACAGTTCTTGTCCTCGACCCTTCCTTCCATAAGTAAGCTTGCTATTCCTGGGTGTCTTAGTATGTGTCCTACCAACCTATCTCTTCTCTTCATTAGCAGTCGCCACAAACATCTCTCCTCTCCCACTCGTCTTAATACCTCTTCGTTTGTAACTCTATCTACCCATCTGATCTTCATCATTCTCCTGTAACACCACATTTCAAATGCTTCAATTCTCCTCTTTTCTGCTGCACCAATAGTCCAAGTTTCACTTCCATAGAGCGCCACGCTCCAGACAAAGGCCTTCAAAAATTAATTCCTAATACCTAAATCTATATTCGATGTCAACAGATTCCTTTTCTGTTGGCCTAGAAATGCTTTCCATGCCTGAGCCAACCTACTTTTTATATCCTCTTTGCTTCGTCCATCACTGGTTATTTTGCTTCCTAAGTAACAGAAGTCTCCTACTTCCTTGAGTTTTTCCCCTGCCAATTTGATGTCCATAGAGGTTTCTGATTTATTGCGACTGCATTCCAATATTTTTGTTTTACATTTATTAATTTTCATCATGAATTCTTTCCTTGAAGCTTGCTTATATGTTGACAAACAAGGAATTGTTAGTTTGATTTCTCAGAAATGCAGGTAATGGAAGCTTGCCTTTATTAATAAATTGTGTGTGAATTGAGAAGTTGGTGAACTGTCTTTGTGGATTCATTTAAAGCTAGTATTATAGCCCCTACACCCTGAGGTGGCAAGTTTTATTTAAGTCACAATGTCCATACCACCCCCGCAAGTCTTTCATCCAGGAATTTCTTCGTCTTCCCCCAGATCTTTTCCCATCAATCTTCCCTTGAATGATCAGCCGGAGAAGTTCATATCGTTCACCTCTCATGTTATGCCCGAGATAGCTGAGCTTACGCTCCTTGATGGTTGTGAGCAGCTCTTTCTTCTTGTTCAAGATGTTGAATGTACACAGCACGACCTAAAACTGAAAGCCTCCGTGATCACTGGGGCTTGGATGTTTAAGACCTAAAAGTAGTCCGAATATGCAAGCAAATGTGACCTTACAAGTGACAAAATATGCCCTTAAATGACTGATTTAAATACAGTATGCCCGTTGTTTTTAATTATAAACCCAAGCGACAATCCCTTCGAGATTAAATTGTTAAGGTCACCACGTACTCTTACACGATGAAAAAGTCTATTTTTGTGGCATCACTTTACTAAGTATTTTCTAGGTTTATGCTAAAGGTACAGCTATGATTCTTGTCATATAAGAAGCGGTACATTCTGAGCTGTTTTTGACCATGTAGTGCTAGTTGCTGTTATAGGATGTGTGAAATGAATACAAATTTGGACAGGTACATTTTCAAAAATATTTTGTAAAAGTTTCTTGAGGTACACATTTCTTAGTTGCTTTTCAATCAAACATTCTCAAATTTTGTTCATATACTTGGAATGGATCAATGCAGATGAGTAACCACTTTGTTTCATTATTATTAGGACAGAATGCAAGAAAAGAATCCGAACTCTTTCTTTTTAAATTTATTCAAAAATATGTATCAATTTTTCTCTTCCCAATCCATGTCTACTATGTTTTGGAAGTTAAAATAGGTTAACATTCAAGTACTCCGTTAGGCAAGTTAATGTAAAAAAAAAATATCCCTCTATCTTAAGTGGTTTCCTAGTTATTGGTACCTAAAGGTGAAAAATGAGTATTAACGGAAAACAGCTGGCAAAGTTAACAGTGTATTATTCAGAGCATGGGACGCTAATTTTAAAAAAGGAATTTAAGTTAGTTGTAGACAACAAAACCCCAACAAACTATATATATTTGGATTCAGAAAAGAATTAAGAATTTTATGGTGCCAAAATCAAAATATTGATTGTTTGATGATGCAAGAGTACGTGGTGTCCTTAACTGAATTCTTTATGCCTATTTTCATATTAGTCTAATTTTCTGAATATACATGTTTAAGTGGTTATGACATTCAGATTCAATTTCTGTTAACACTAGTTCCCATTCAGTAAGTCGAGGATGTTTGTACACCTACCGAAATATGACGTTCTTACCAAAAATTGCTCAAAATATGAGCTAATGGTAAACAATGTTCGAAATATGCATTTATAAGATAAATAAAAACCACAGTATTGTGACGATAATCACTTGATTTGCATCGGAAACCATGGAAACAGAGTCAAAGGGAAAATATGACTAGCCTTAGTTATAATTAGGGCCCGGATGTTGATGACATGTCATCTTTTTACTGAGCTGTCTAAAACAATGCTGAAGTACATAGAAACTCCGGACGGGCCACCCTGTCTTCAAATATGTCATTTTTATTTTGCATCTTTTTGCAATTTTGGCTATTTTTCCATTTTAAGAGCATTTTCTTAAGTTTGGTAGATTTTTTGGTCTTATTTTAGAGAAATCGGCCTTTTAAGGTCATCTTTTTCTAATTTAGTCGTGTCACAGCTTTATATGAGGGGTTAGGTCTCTCATAGTTAAGAAGAAGCTAGTAGCTGATACAAGATAATTTAAAATATTGAAATATTGATTCCATTTCCTTAATCAACCGGGTGGAAACTAGTCTTAGCAACAATCGTGGCGAAATTGCTGCGGGTATTGCATGAAAACTGAAAAAAGTGCTGGACAAAAACACCGGGTATAAAACATTATGCAAAATGTCAGACATCCTTTCTGGTGAAATCAACTGCACGGATGGGATTGACGAGGATTTAGCAGCAAACGACCTTCGTCACTTCAAGTAAGCTCCGATCACATCAGTTGATGTTGAACGCAGCTTTTCGAGATATAAAAACTTGTTGGCTGATAACCGCAGATCTTTATATTTGACAACATCAGAATGACATTCGTAGTGCAGTTACGAGCTTTGCGCGAGTAATGGTAGCCATTGGTCGAGCAGTATGTGACGTCACCTCGCGGACATAGGCAACACCATCTATATCAAGGCCAGCGCGCTCTGACGTCACTGGTCCTCGCCAAGGAAAGTGTGGTCCTAGCGTCCTAAACAGCGGACATGTTGATTTTCTTTCGGGAGTGATTATGTTGTGCCGCAGTGTAGTGAATTTTCTCTAATAAAAAGTGAAAGATGCCTCATCGCTGCTGTGTACCAGGTTGTCGTGGGAATTACGATATTGGACCAAAAGTCCATGTCTTCAGATTCCCCACGGAAGAAGAATTTAAAGTGAAATGGATACATGCTATTCCTAGAAAGGACTTGACGCCTACTCAATACACTAGAGTAAGTAGGTCTAAATACATTTTATGTTATCTAGGATTTCAATAAAAATATTGGGGTTTTAATATAGCCTACCATAATTTTAATCTGTTTTATTTTTATAATTTATATTAATTACAATTGCATCGTTGTAGAACGAATAAATTAATTAATTAAAATGTAGCCTGGATAAATAAATAAAAGTATATTTCCTGCCTATATAATAAAGCATTTGGAGATAACATTTCCTTAGGCTTACCTACTTTCCTAATACAATACGGACACTCTTATTTTGGATTGTTTAGAACTCATTCTAAGCTATAACGTACTGTTAAGTTATTTGTAAATAAGGGGGGACCCTACTGAGTTTTCTATGTTTTGTAATTATCATCCAATGTACATGAAATTCTAGGATTGAGTTGTTGTTAGTAACATAAAGAATATCCCAAAATTTGAACCGGATTGAGTGGTTAGTTTTAAAAATATGATCATTTAAAAAAAAGAAAATTCTTGATTTTCAAAATGTTCCAGGTGCACCATTTTTAAATTTTCCATCTCAAAACTTTTTCATTATAGTTAAGAAGGACTAATTAATAAATTGTAGTATTATTTTTATAGTCTGGTTAGTACTTCTATGTTAAGAAGGTATTTTTTGTTACATTGTATGAAACTTACAAAAAACTCCCAATATTCCATGGCCTGGAACATCATAATTCAAAAATTGACCAACCATTTTCAAAGTGAATACTACAAATTATGAATACTATGAAACTGTATGTGTATTTAAAATTTCAAGTCATTTTGATCAAAACTGATGCGTATGGAGCATTTTGAACACTGAAAAGTACACTTTCGAGAAAAAGCCATTTTAGTAAGCAGGCACGTTTCAATTAAACATACCTGCCTCAGAACTTGCCAGCACCATACATATCCCCTTCCTTGTACACTTTTCTTTCTTCTGCCTTGGTTTTTGCCAATCTCATCTTTTTCCTAGCAGTTTTTTTTTTGGTCATGTTTGGTCCTAGCTATGCTCTTCTTTTTTCACACCTCGTATATGTCTTTGCTTATCTTATGTACACTGTCACTTATTTCTCTGCCTAAAAGGGACATTTTCAGTTTCTAAGTAGCAAGTGCACCCATATTAAATGCACTTACAGCATTGACACGTCTACTCTGGATTTTGTGGTAAATGAATGTTTAGGTTTCGATTCACTATCAACAACTTCAGCAATAGATTTGTCACCCCATCACTTCCTAATATTTACACTAGCCCGTTCACTCTTTCTTGATTTCCTGCTCCTAGGCTTCTTCCAACAACTATGAATGGAGTGCATTTTACACACTTCACACCACAAAACCAATAAAATAATCACAAATCAAATAAGTTAGGCTACTGCAAGTTATAAAATCACGAGGCAAAACTTCAAAACAATAACAGTTCCTTACAAACTATGTGCTTCCTGTGCCCCGCAATCACACCATCACTTAATTTGAACTCAATTCAAAGAAAGCGATCATTTCCAGTTACTATAGACTTTTACATAATAAATATGAATTTACATAACATCTCAAATCAATCAAGTTTCCAACAGTAAAGTAAAGGAAAACTAAAAGCAATATTTTCTAATAGTTTCTATTATGAAATGTGCGTCTGGTTACCATATACACCGAGAGATGGCAGCACTTATGTATTCTGTACATTATCTGAGCTTTTGCCAGATACTTAAAACATAAAAATACGAATAAAAACAGGGTATATCTAACATGAGCACAGGAAATGTGGGTGTGACGTATTAATGCACCATGCACGCACAATTTAAATGGCTCCGCAAGACATTTACAAATGTTCACAGATAAAAGAAATTAGTATCCACATGTGCTCAGAAGTCTGGACTACCAACTTATGACAAAAACTCATTTTCGTTTTTTGCCGTTTTTGGGCTAAAAACTCAGTAGGCCTTGAATCCCCCCTTAAAAATACCATAGTTGATATAGACTACACTGTAATACTAGGCCTACATGTAAATATTATGAATATGCAATAGATGATGCAAACTAGTTTAATCTTAAATAAAGCCTAGAAGTGCATGTTTAGGTCTGAAGTTAATCACATATTGGCTTCTCTTTTAGGTGTGCCATATACACTTTAAAGAAAGTGATATATTGTGGGAAACCAGTTCCTTTAACGAAAATGGGGAAAAGTGCATTATTCCTCTGAAATCACCTCGCCTTGCTAAGGGAGCTATTCCATCCATCTTTCCTGGGTGTCCTTCATATTTTACTTCAGAGAGTACATCTAGGGAATGCCCAAAGGACAAGCGAGAAAGACTAGAAGCAGATGGATTACAACGTGCCATTGCAGCAAGCAGGGATTCATACATAGAGTATGAATCCTCACGTAACTTTACCACTTTTCAGCAGCTTGTAGTGTGTAATAAGGCACATAAGCCTTCATCTTTCTGGGATGTTGTTGAAAGAGAAAATTCAATTTTTTATTTAAATTTAAATTATAGCAGTGTTTTGGAACTTGGTTACTCTGTTGTTATAAATGAGCAACTGGAAATTAGAGTTAATTATAAAGGCACAGAAATTGCAAAACTAGGGAGTTCTTTTCAGTTTCCTCTGGTAGTGAATAATGTGACAGGTATTCATGCAGTTTTGGACTACATAGAGAATTTAGAGCAGTCCAAGCCATGTAGTGTGTCTCATTTATGCAGTATGATGCAAGACATTTTAAAGTCACTAGAGGATAGTACAGAAGAGAAGGCTTCTATGATTCAATTCATCTCATCTCAGCTGGAACTTTTACAGTACCGTAAGGAAAGATTGAGATACAGCACTGATATGATGCTTTTTGCCTGTTTATTACATTTTATTTCACCACATGCTTACAAATTTATTCGACATACTGGAAATCTCATTCTTCCCCATCCTAGTAGTATACGCAAGGTATGTTCCTCATATGAAATAAGTCCACAATTGGAACAACATGATAAATTCTTTTTGGGTTATATAAAAGACAAGGTAGCATCTGTACCTCTACAGAATCGTTTTGTTAATTTAATGATTGATGAAATTCACATAAAGCCATATTTTGACTTCAAAGGTGGTAATATTGTAGGTATGGCCTATGATTCTGAGAAGGCAGCACGGAGTGCTCATGTATTTATGATACAGAGTATAAGGTCACTTTTTAAAGATGTAGTTCACATTCTACCAGTAAATACATTAAATGCAGAAGCTTTGCATTCAGTAACTAGGAAAGTTATTTTAGGTTTAGAGGAAATAGGTTTTAAAGTGGTATGCATCCTTACTGACAACAACTCAATTAACCGTAAAGCCATGTCTTTATTTGCAAAGCCATCAGCATTGAGCATTGTATATCCTCACCCAGCTGATCCTAACAGGCCCCTTTTTTATGTCATTGATCCTGTACATATTCTGAAATGTCTAAGGAATAACTGGATAAACCAAAGGAAGACAGATCATTGTATTTTCTTTCCCAACCTTGAAGGGGAGGACAGAGAAATACCTAATACTGCTTCATTTTCAACACTAAGGAGAATGTATACATTAGAAAGTGACAAGTTACTCAAATATGGATATCAACTATCACTGAAAGCATTATGGCCAGGGAACTTGGAAAGACAAAGTGTGAAGCATGCATTGCAGGTGTTTGATAGGAATGTAGTTGAAGGTTTGAGGGAACTAGGGCCAATTCACAATCTACCTCACCATGAAGAGACAGCTGCTTTCATCATGATTGTTGTAACTTGGTGGAGCATTGTCAATGTCAAGAGTCCAAACAAGGGGAAAAGATTACGAGATGTGATGCAGGAACCAATGACAGATTCTCTCTCAGATGTCAGGGCTCAGTTCTTGCAGAAGGTTTTAGAGTGGCTGGACAAGTGGGATTGCATGAAATTGGGTGCTGGTACCTTTTCTAGAGAGACACACACTGCGTTGAGACACTCTACTTATGCACTTTTAGAGTTAACCACATATTGCACTACAGACTTGTCAATGGACTATGTACTTCTTGGGAAATTCCAGACTGATACACTTGAGGATCGTTTTGGGCAGTACAGACAGCTCGCTGGAGCACAGTATGATATTTCCCTTAGGCAAGTGTATGAAGTTGAAAAGAAGCTTAGACTATCGAGTGTCATGAATCTTGAACTTTCCCTAGGAAAATCACAAAATGTAGTTTTAGAACAATTAGATGCCAATATACAATGGTTTGCATTAAATGAAAATCAAGCAGGGGAAGAATTTTCTGAAACTGTTGTGGTGAGTGCTGATGACATAAAAAGTGTTGAATGTGACCTACCTATCATCACTTACTTATCAGGCTATTGTGCATACTCCACACTGAGAAAACTGAAGTGTGATTCCTGCAAAGAACAACTTGTTGTGGAAAGGATTATGAACCATGATACAGCAGCCAGGTTAATTAGAAATCTAGACAGGGGTGGCTTACTTTATCCACAGCAGATTGTTATAGATGTTGTAACACACAATTATGTGATTGTCAAGAAACTGAGTTCTGATTTGGAAAGGCAATTTGCAAGAGTAAAAGACCATAGGCCCTTTGTAACAAAGCTCACTACAGATATTCTGACAAGGAAAGAATTGGGGAATTGCTGGGATATTTGCGAAGGTAATCATGTCTGTGAAGATGTTTTAAAAATGATTGTGTGGGTATCAACTAATGCACTTCTGAAGAATTACTGCACTCTAAAGAATGGTCGGAGTCTTGCTAAAACCTGTCCTGGTAAAAGGCGGAAACTCCAGTCACTCCATAGTGTGTAGGAAAATAGTTCTGGAGGTGTTAGTGAAATTGCACAAATGTTAATAAAACGTCGTTCAAGAGATGAATAACTTTGTCAATGTCTCACTCGACTGTCCTTCTTTCACCTGCCCAGAAAATTCATGTATGATGTATTTGCTGCAAGGAGCTTGGATTTTTCTTTCATATTTGCATTTTGAATTAGGCATGTTTCTTGTGCATTTTTTAACAGTGTGAAATAATGTGTATTCTGAATATTTATGTGGATAAGAACATAATGTTAGTGTTACCGTATATCATATTTCCACATGATACTGCAATTTTTGTGACGAGTGTATCATTACTCCACGATTTGCTTACAATGTTGCCTTCAGGACAATCTATATTGCTGGAGAGGGTTTACATTTCCTACAGGAGGTGTGCTAACACACACTATTTTGGTAGTGGTTCATCCTGATATATCTTAAAAACATTGACAGGACCTGTAGTATTTGTCACTAATATGAAGAGCCATGGTAATACTCATGTAATGGAAGTGAAGTGTATAGCAAATGTATTGTTTGTCATTTGTGCAACATCTTATGCAAGAAAGAAGTCGAATAGTGTTGGTCATATATAGGCCTACTGGGTTTTACAGAAATTTAATTAAGAGATAAAGTAGCAGACATAGAAACAATGCTAGTCTGTCCTGGTGGATAGATTTACCCTGAAATGTCATTCTCTTATGCAAATGTAGCTCTCAAAACAGCTACTTATATTAGCAATGATTTAAATTATCCATTTTTCTTGTTCATCTTTCATTTCTTGTAACTAATTTATTTTATAAAATAGCCCAATTTTTAAAGCTAGGTTCAGCAAATGTTTCAAATTTCTAAAATATGATTGTGGAATATACCATTTACTTTTTAGCTATAACAGCAAAAACAAGAGGTAATAATGGAATCACAGATCTAAAGTTGAACAAAGTTTTGTAAATTAAAGTATGGTACCCTGAATATATCTTCCATAACTTAATGTTTACATTCCATAACAGCTGAAAATTTCAAATGTATACTCTTAAATGTTGTATGCCTAATTCTCCCTGTTTGTAGATAAGAATATTAATAACTAACAAACCTATTTTTAAGTTTTGATGTGTAATCCTACCATGAATTTGGAGAATTTCATTCCATTTTAAGCAGAGCATGAATGAAAATATCTAGGTGATACCAATCAATTTGTGAAGTAATGTGGTACATATATCTGTACTTTTAAATGGCACTTGGTCTTACTATCATAAAATTTGCTACACTATAATATTATTTAACCCTCCTTGTTTACTTTCCTCTGTATCCTTCATTCAACCAGAAGACAATCAGTAAGAAATATCAATTCACAGAGTTTTATGACTTATGGTCATAGTGATTGTAATAATAAATATTATTAAAATAGAAATATCGTACATAACATTATGGTGTTTGAAGCCATTTTCAGTGTTGCCTTAGTAAACGAAAGTTTGATGCTTTTCAGTCGGTCAACACGATTGTACCCAAATGTTGACCGACTGAAAAGAATCAAACTTTCGTTTATCGTACATACATTGCTTCTTATTTTACCATACTATATTTTCTTCCTAGTGATATCTTAAATATTGTTCAGGTGAAGAAGCTTATAACCTACAGCGCGGAGTAGATTTTGTCACCGTCTGCTCATGCGTTACTTGTAACTGTATTCGCAGGTATATTTCTAAGATGGGATCCAATGATGATTCCTGGCGAAATCAGCAGTACATATTTTGTGCTATGACTTTCTCTTTACGAACGTTTGTAGTCTATGTACTGCCCTTTTTCTGCCAAACATCACACATACAGAGCATGAAGGATCTATAGTTTCCTATGCTTCTCGGCCAAATGAAAGAATACCATACTAAGCGTTGGTATGCCGAGTCCAGTGGAACATAAAATTTAACATGCTGAGAACAACGCATATACGAAGCGCACTCACTGCTCAAACCTTCCGGACCACACTTGTGACGTCACGCGCGGAGCGAGCAGGCTTGAAGTCTAGAAGGTGTTGACATAGGCGAGTCCCACAGCATTGCAGCACCTGCATATATTTTGCTTGAGGCACGTTTTCTTAATATATACGAGTTAATAGCTACATAATTGCACATACCTTTCGATCTACTAAAGTTAGATTATTTCTGAATGATGTTGGAAATGTTAACGGTAGCTTATCACATAAATGAATATGAGTTAATTAACGGCTATGAAATGTTACACATCTTAGAATCCAACATTTCTGTAGTTAACTATTCATTTTAGATTTAGAGAATTGGGACATTTTGGTCATGAGTCTCATGTACTTGGACGTGTTGAATTTGCCTGATATCGCTGTATTGAGATGATCGAACAATATTGTAATGTTTTAAAATTATTTGTGGAATTGTTTTGCAATAATATCCCGGTTATTTAGAGGGCGCTCCTTTTTAGCTATTAATGTGGTCTTGTAGAAATGCTGCTCTAACGTACCGGTACTCACTTTAGGCTATGTTGTTGTTGATTTATTTAGGGCCTTTGAGACATCGTAGTCGTGTAGCCCCGTGTACTTGGGTTTGCGTATGTGTGTTGAATTTGTCTGATAGTGTGTGTTATAGTGACGGCTGTATTAGTGTGTGTATTTGTAATTCAGATGAGGATTGGGAAGGAGGTAGCCGTGTCCTTAATTTAGGAGCCATCCCGGTATTCGCCTGAAGAAGAAGTGGGAAACCACGGAAAACCACTTCCAGGATGACTGAGGTGGGAGTTGAACTCGCCTCTCCTCAGTTATGCCACACGAGGCTGAGTGTACCCCGTTCCAGCCCTCAGAACAGAATTGTATATCTTGGCAGAGCCGGGAATCGTACCCGGGCCTCCGCGGTGAAAGCCAAGTGTGATTGATAACCACTACGCCGCAAGGCGGACTTTCAGACTGTATGTCCGGGTTTAAAAGTAGGTATTTTGTCATCATTATTTATTCATTAGCTTTTCCTGACGCGTCGTTGACGGACTTGCGTTGTAAGGGTAACAAATAATTGCCTACGGGCGACTGGCGACATGATTCGCATAGCTAGATATGACTAGACTGTAGGACCTCGTATTATATATTATTCCCGTTTTATAACGATTATGAGATGCGGCGAAAGTCTTAGTGGCGGATTGCTTTTACGGACAGATGCCCTTCCTGACGCCAACCTCATGAGAGGATCTAATGAGAGATGAAATTAATGATGGTGAATGAAACTCGGCAAGGATGTGGGAGGAAGCGGCCGTGGCCTGTCAGGTACCGTCTTAGCATTTTCCTGAAGTTAATAATAATAATATCGTATGGCCTCGGGTGCCGGGTGCAAGCTTTGTTATTTGACACCCAAAGGGTAGCTTGCATGTCGAATTTAGTTGTTGCTTGAAGCACTATGAAAGTCAAGAAGGTTAGATATCTAAGCTTCTTGAACACTATAGCGCTTCCTAGTAGAGAAGTGAGGAACTTGGTGTTGGGGGAAACTTCCGAGATTTTGCCATTATGAACACGGCCTACTTAATTAAAATGGGTCTTTGAGATGCCAACATCGAATGACATGCGAATCGTAATTTTTTCCGCCTTTCAAAAATCACTTACCACGGCCAGGAGCGAACCTGCAATCTTGGGGTTAGTAGACTGACACGCTATCCACTCACCCACCGTACGGTAGCAAGCTTCCTGAATTTGAAAATGGGGAAACCACAGAAAAACATATCAAAGACGGCCGACGGTGGGGCTCAAACCCACGTCTACTGAGTCCGCAGAGAGCTTGGCCCCATGTCTAGTGCTGCGCGTTAGCGAGCGTAGCTACCGCTGTCGGTCCATTCGTAACAGAATGATATATTTCTCAATATTATAAAAAACAGTAGTCTTTTTAACACACCTGTTGTTCAGTATCACAATGTCTCATTGCCAGCCAGGACCGTAAAGAACGGTCACGGGCCCTAAGACAACCCAAAGAAAACCCTTTTCGCTATTCTGCCCCATAAAACTTCAATCATCATTATCATACGTGGAATTTAGCTTGCCCAAATGATTATTAATTTATTTTGTTTTTAGTTACTCTGCCACTCGCCTTTATTTTCTATAATTGGCTGTTCTTTTACTTTACGATTTTGATCACTGTGCCTTAAAAAAAATCATTTTTCTGTGTATCGGAACGTGTTTAGGTTCTACAAGGGTAACCCACACTCCTTTCAGAAATGCACAGTATGAAGTAAAGAGTTTTTTTTCTGAGATTGAATTAGAAACGTTAAGGACTTTTGAACTCTGGTTGGTTTGGTTGGTTCCTTAGTTTATGGGCTGCGACAACGCGGTCATGTAGCCCTGTGTACTTTGGGTGTGTGTAGAATCTGTCTGATAACCGGTGTTAAATGTGATGGCTGTATTAGTGTGTGTATCAGTTTATTAATTCAAGTAAGGACTGCAACTTTGATTTTTTCAAATAGATCCTACTTTTGCCGCCAAACGCCACCCTCAACGACTACTAGGCCTAGTTGAGAACTAGACTACTAGACGCCACCGCAGTCGGCTGTTAACAACGAACATAGAAATCTAAGAGCGTTGTTTACATTCCTAACCTATACAATTTAGCTTTACACAGGTGTAATTAGTGGAAGGTTCTTTAACATGCCATAAATCTATGACATGGGACCGACGGCTTTACTTCCCCTCCGAAGGAAGGCATACTGAGGGATTTTTAACGCTCTTAAAAATCCGACGACTTCGGCCGGGTTTGAACCCGCTATATTGGGCACAGAAGCTCAGCATGCTACCGACTACGCCACCGAAGCCGCTACTCTTTAACTCTAACACGTTATAAAATGGATGACTCGGGCAACTTAACCCCGGAAAACGAAAAACAGAATGGTTATTTAAAATTTATTACCGGTATGTTAATTAATAATTATTGTAATGTTTTGTATACTGTTCACTGCCTGTGTTTACATCGAAGTGTGTCATCAGAAAATTTCATAATAATTTTGACATTAAATTAAACAAAGTTGTTCATTCTAAGTCCTTTTACCCCCTGGGGCTACTGCCCCGCTTGCCCCTCCCTCTCGTCGGGCCTGATGCCAGTTAGGTGTATTCTGCGAAGGAACTACACCAAAGCGTGATTTCTTCTTCAGAGGCAAACCCAATAATTTATTGTTGAGGTTCCGTTCGCAGTCCTATGGTAAGAAAATGTGCAGAACAACGTCGAGCAGTTCTAGCATTGAGGCTATCCTTTCGTCTGCATCTTAAAATCCACATCTTTCGAATTTCCTTATCGTTAGAAAAAGAGTGATAAATCACTTCAGAATTTCTGCGGCAATTTTTTTGTACTCAGATACGGCACAGTTACTGTGGCTACCCATTTTGAAAAGCGCATTATTTCAAATCGAAATGGATCATACAACTACATTACAAAGCACGTGTTTTACTTCAGGCGACACTGGCTTGTCCGCGAAATGACGTCAGCGTAAAGGGAGTCGCCTGGCGACTGAAGCGGGAACTACGATATCGGCCTACCTGATAGTATTCTAGTTACCTTGAACATAACCTTTTGTACTAGAAATCTATTTTGATTGACTTTTCAGTTTGAGCTTAAGATGTCATCTTTGAAATATAGGTGAGTTTATTATTATAAGATCATTTTCTCCACTTTATTGTGCATTTTTTCGAAATTTTAGGTCATTACAGTCATTTTTGATAATGTTAACTGCATTTTTTAAAACTATTTAATGGCATCAACATCCGGGCCCTAGTGATCACCAATGCGGTCGTGAATATCCAAAGACCTTTTCTTCAACTAAGTAGGCCCTTCCAGGGAGCTTGCAAACCACTAAGGCAATTATCTCTTAATTTAACTTAGCACGAGCATTTCATCAAACAGAAACACTCATTAACAAGCAATTACGTTAAATGGCCAAATCTGACCAATCAACTCTCTAAACCATCGTTTAAGTGGAGGGAAATATTGCCACGGTGGGTGAGTGGTCAACGTGTCTGTCTACTAACCCCAAGCTTGCAGGTTCGCTCCTGGCCGTGGTAAGTGATTTTTGAAAGGCGGTAAAAATTACGATACGCATGTCATACGATGTTGGCATGTCAAAGAATCCATTTGAATTCAGTAGGCCGTGTTCATAATGGTAAAATTAATCTCGGGAGTTTCCGCCAACACAAAGTTCCTCATTTCTCTACTAGAAAGCGCTATAGTGTTCAAGGAGCCTCCTTGACATTTATGGTGCTTCAAGGAACAACGAAATTCGACACGCAAGCTACCCTCTGGGTGTCAAATAACAAAGTTGCACCCGGCACCGAGGCCATACGGTATTATTATTATTAGTGGAGAGAAACAGCTGAATTCTACTACGCATACCTTGCAATGGCGGTAGACAATGATATTATAAAACTAATAAACAAGGATACAGAAATAAAAATAATCATATCCGAGGTGAGATTCGAACTCCTTCCATCTCTCCATAATGAACTCAGAATGCACAACGCAACTTACGCTACGAAGACAACAGGGAGAGGGTGTCCTATTTAGCTAAGTAAACAAGGTACACACACAACTGCCAGTTCTCCTAAACACTTTGTTCATATCATTTTAAGCTTGTGCCATGAATAAGGTCTTCTGTTTTTCCCTTCCTTGATAATTATGTTCCAGAAAATCTCAAGGAAGCATCGCAGATATTGATCACTGCTACACGCTTCTTGATCTGTCCACCATGGTGGCTTCGGTGGCGTAGTGGATAGCATGCTGAGCTTCTATGCCCAAGATCGCGGGTTCAAATCCGGCCAAAGTCATCGGATTTTTAAGAGCGTTAAAAATCCCTCAGTATGCCTTCCTTCGGAGGGGAAGTAAAGCCGGCGGTCCCATGTCACAGATTTATGGCATGTTAAAGAACCTTCCACTAACTAAAATTGTGTGAATTTAAATTGTATAGGTTAAGAATGTAAACAACGCTCTTAGGTTCCTACGTTCGTTGCCAAGAGCCGACTGTGGAGGCGTCTGGTAGCTAAGTTCTGAACTAGTAGTCGTTGACGGTGGCGTTTGGCAGCAAAAGTAGGAACTATTTGAAAAATTCAAAAGTCTGCTGCCCTTAAGTTCCAACGTTCGTCACCAGGCGCTGGTTGCGACGAGACAGCTAGGTGTCGTGGACGGTCGGTAGCATTTGGTAGCGAAAGTAGTAACTACTTTATATTATCGTCTGCAGTCCTTACTTGAATTAAAAACAGATAACACACACTAATACAGTCTCACAATTAACACCGGTTATCAGACAGATTCTACACACTCCCAAAGTACACGGGGCTACATGACCGCGTTGTCGCAGCCCCTGAACTTAAGAACCAACCAACCATCAGGGCCACTTGGACTATTATCTAGCTTCTTATTTCCCAGGTGGCAAGTACATGCTTGAGTCTTTGTTGAATTCAGTTAAAGCTGATTTTGGTTGTAACATCTTAACAAGTTTTATGCTAAAACATATAATAAAGTTATAATTATCGTCGAACATAAACAGTCATATGCAACTCGCCTATAATGGTAATTAAGACACTCGTATGGAAATTATAAAACTCGCTTACGCTCGTTTTATAAACATACTCGCGTCTTAATTATAGCCATTATAGGTTCGTTGCATAATGTACTATTTCAAGACTCAGTTGAAGTGTTCAAACAACAAATGCTAAAGCATCTGCCTTGATCTCACCTGATAATGAGGGGTGACACTGCTCCTGGGGCACGCAGATCTCGATAGTAAAGCAAGAAGGGATTGTCGGGCGCAGTCGCGAAAGGAGGGGGAATCCCCGATGTACTAGTCACAACCGACACGTCAGCACAGTTCCTGAACACTTCTGGAGTACCGCAGCCGTTGGCTCCCGTTCCGTTAGGACAGACACCCCACATGTTACCTAGAACAAACATCAACAAACTTCTTAACAGACTATTAACTAATATTAACAGTTTCATAAACACTAGTTAAACCTTAACAGACTGTTAACTAACATTACCGGTGCCAGTTTCATAACCACTAGTTAAACCTAACCCCCCAGGGGCTCACATCTAGTGGGACGTGGGTTGGCGACCACGGGGCCCCAGCTGAGTCCGGCATTGCTTCCACTTACTTGTGCCGGGATCCTCTCCGTCTTCTTTCCTCTCGACCTCACTTGGTCAACTCTTGTTCTCTTCCGACCCCGACGGTATTAGGGTATCCAAGTCCTAGGGTGTCTTTCACTTTCCTGCCTTAATTGGCCCATGTCTCGTGTTTTCTGATATCCTCCTTCTGCGAGGGGTCAGCCTTCTTTATCTTTTCATGTTATCTCCTGCCTTCTGCTCAAGGCTCTGAAGGAGGCAGGGTGTGTGTAGCCCCACCACTTCTGGTGCACCCTGGATATTGCTACACCCTCAGGGGCTCACGGCTAGTGAGTTTGGGAGGTGGTGACCCCGAGGGATTCCTGAGCTGGGTCCGGTTTTCACCCTTTTATCCATTACCTGTGGGGCGGACACTCCCCTCTTTCACTTTCCTATCTGCCTTTCATGGCTATCTTTCCTTCAAAGTCCCTCAATCCACCTTCTTCGAGGGCTTCGGGCATTTCTTTAACTCCTGTCCTTGATTTGCCTTATTCTCCTTTTGTTTTCCATTTCTTCTTCTAGTATGTAAGTTAGTAGTTAGTTTTAGTTATAGTTTACATTTCATTATCATCTTCACGATCAGCCAAACCATTAGGGGCCGATAACCTAGATGTTCTGCCCCTTAAAACAACAATTATCATCATCATCATCATCAGTTAAATCTTAACAGATTGTTAACTAACATTATCAGTTTCATAACCACTAGTTAAACATTAACAAGCTGTTAAATCACATCAACAAGAGTAGTGGCCGCTTTCATAAAGACTAGATAAAACAAGAGGTTTTTATTAACAATTACCGAATTATCTAAAAGAGAGTGCCTTTTATCATTTCAAATGATCTTGTCGACTTCGTCGTTATGCTTGGGTCCAACGTTATGCGTTACGGAGACGGAGACGGAAGTGACGTCATGCAGTCGCGCGGGAACTGAGTTCGGGACGTCATGCAGCCACGCGGGAAGCAGAAGCTAATGGTTATTGGAGTCTGTTGAAAGAGTCCTGGGGCGTCGAGCGACTTGGGGCTTTGAGCGAAGCGAACACAAGAATACAGGGTGACTTCTAAAGAGATATACAAGATGCCATATAAGAATACAGGGTGTCTCCTAAAGAGGTGTGCAGGATGTCAGAGCAAAATACAGGGTGACACTTAACGAGATGTAAAGTATGTTAGATTCAATTCAAATACAGAGGTTTGCAAGATATCAGATTCAAATAATGGGTGACTCTTAAATAGTTGTAAAAGTTGTCAGACTCAAATACAGGGTGACCCTTTAAAAGGTGCCCGCGAGGGAAGCCTAAGTTAATGGGTAATGGTGTTTGTTGAAAGAGTCCTGAGCCTTTCTAACATGTGTAGCATTTGTAGCATGCGTCACTTGAAATTATATAACGTCTAGTCTTTCAGACTGACTGTATTTTTTTTCTTAATAATAGTAACGTCTATTATTTTAGGAGCGTCCCTTAGTTTCTTAAAATACCCTATAATTTTTGAAAAAGGACTGATATCAGTAGAGAATGTTGCTTTAAAAAAGTAATATACTTTTAAAGGACATTTTATATTTTTATTTTGAGAACGCTTAATTCGAAAGATGTTTCTATTTGTGAAACCATTCCTTACAAACTTTCAATAGAGTCTCTTATGATTTACGTATCCAGTTCATTCAATCACTGCATCATTTTTTAAAGTATTTTGTTGATGAAATCACACTTAAAATGTCACTTCTTTTTCAGCTACTTTCTTTTATAAATTTCTGTTATGTTTTAAGTTTATCTTTTTCAAAGGTCCTCTATTATTTTTGTTAAGTCTCGTTTAGAATCGTCTATATATATTTTTTAAATGTTCCTATATAAAAAAATGAGGTGTTTGTTTCTTCCAAATATGAATGTCTTGTAGTTTGAAAAATAATTATTTTCTTAGGAAAGTCCCTTTATTTATTAAACGTTCCTTATTTTATGATAGGCGTTCCATGATTTTAAAATAGTCTGTTCTTAAAAGAACGCTACTATACTGTACTTGAATTCACACTTAAGGAAACTCTTTGTATGTATTTTAGTAATAGCCCTTATTATTGTAAAACATCCCATATCTTCTGATTATTTTAGAAACACCTTATATATTAAGAATATACCTTTTAAAATACCTAATTTCAAAGAGTCACGTATTAGCCTATTTTCAATTTTGAAAAAAAAAAAAAAAAGGCTTATGAGATCACCTTTTGTCCGTGTGTGTCCCCATAATAACTTCTAAACGGCTGGAGCGATTTCAATGAAACTCGGTAAGTTTATAGCACTATTCCGGTCGACCCCGACCGTGCCCTTGAAATTTTATTACGTCTCACCAATCCAACATGGCGACTGTGCGAAATATTTCACCAGCATTCAATATCTCCGAAACTATATCCAATATCACCCTGGATTTTTTACGGTGATAAAGAGAACTACTAGAAGTTCACCTATGTGACTTTTGAAAAACTGGTAACTACAAAACCAATATGGCGGCCACGCGAATTTGCGACTTTAAAATAGACGTTTCTCGCGATTTAATCAACCAAACGCAATAAAACTTGGCACAGTATATGTGTATACACATTGTAATGCACCGACATCAAACTTCGTTCAATTGTTTACATAACCACAAAATTGCGGATGTACGAAATATTTCACTGGCATTCTCTATCTCTGAAACTATTAATGGTATCACCCTGAGATAAAGGGCACTACTGGAAGTTCATCTATAAGACTTTCAAAAACTGGTTAACTACAAAACGAACATGGCGGCCAAGCGAATTTGAAAATTTTAATAGACATTTCTCGCGATTTAATGTTCCAAACGCAATGAAATGTGGTACAGGAAATGTTTATACACAGTGTAATGCACTGGTATTATATTTAGTTCAATTGTTTACATAACCTCAAGATGGCGGCTGTGCGAATTTTAAAATTAAGTTTTTATTTCTTGTGTCGTAATCATGCGATCGAAGTGAAAGTTTGCATAATGAACCTACGCAATAATTTTCCTTTAATGGTACATGGCTCTATGGCCTATACATTTAACAATCCAACATGGCGACCATCCACAATATTTAGTCGGTTCTCAATATCTACGAATCTATTACAGAAATCAAACTGAAATTTTGTATGTTGATAGAGGCAGTTAACATAAGTAGGATATATGAAAATAGGCTGTGTAGTTCTTCACGGAACTACTTATTTTTTCTTTGCAACGATCTCTTCTATTTTAAAAATATTCGGTATGTTTTAAGAAGTCCTTCTTCTTTGGTTGTTTGGACCACTGTGCTTGTGTTTTAGCTGTAGATGTTGTCTGCCACTTCTCGTGTTTGTGGTGGATTGTTTGGCGGCTGCTTTCGTGCCTTTCTCTTGGACCATTTCCTTGCTGAACTCGTATCTTACGTGCCTCGGACCACTCCCTGGACGCGTTGTGGTGAACTTCTGTAATGGTTGAGAGTAAAGGTTTGGTTTCAACCGTCAGACGGTAGCGACTCCTGTCTTTATTGTGTCTTGCTAAATATTAGGTTCAGCAGGATCCTTCTCAACTTGTGGCGGATCCAGGCCTTGCGGGGCCCACAACGATAGGAAATAAAAAAATATCAAATCAAATGGAAAATAGTTTTGTAATAATAATAAAATAAAGAATAGTTTCAATATTTTGAATACACTGCAGTACATTTTTTTAATAATATCACCTTTTGTCCGTGTGTGTGTGTGTGTCCCCATAATAACTTCTAGTCTTTCAGACTGACTGTATTTTTTTTTCTTAATAATAGTAACGTCTATTATTTTAGGAGCGTCCCTTAGTTTCTTTAAACACCCTATAATAACCTTTAAATCCCCTTGAAGAGTATGTAAACTATAAAATATTAAAATATTACTTTGCAACTTTTTTACCGGCTGAAGTCTTCTACAGAGTCTTTATATTTGCTTAGCAAGGACATTCTCGCTCACGCGCTCTGCCAGAGATGGCTGAGTTGCCAGCGACCGCGCGCGCATATTTACGGCAGAATACGGTGCGGTGCTTAAAATCAGTATCATGCATTTTTACTCACCATGTTTACAGTAGATGCTGAAATTGTTCCCCATCCGCTGACAAACATAATCGGCATCTCCTTATGAAGTTTCCAGTTATTCCGGTTAATTTAGCTTCAGTAAGGAAATAACTACCTTTACGTCTATTTAGCTTGTTTACTGAACCTGTAAGTTTGAATCACTTAGCCAGTTGTTTTATTGTCCGATTTATAGGAAAGGGTCTCCCTGGAAATTTCACTCGAAACTTTTGTCTTGTTCTAGCGCACGATATCCTGCACTTTATGTACGTATTGTGCAGATGTACACCATCACGTAATGGATATTTCACATAAGGCATTACAGCACTAGACATAGTCACAATAATACACTATACAATGCAGTACACAGTAGCTTTATAAAACACCCAATTAGCTCGGAGCTCACACGTCTACCGTAGCAAGAGTGTGGGAATACGGCCGGGGACCGCGCGCGCCAACCTGTACAGCAGGCTAAAGTCAAGCGCAATCGCTGTGCAAAGCAAAAATAAAGACCCTGTATTATTTCACTGAAATCTAAACTTTCTAAACGGTCATTCGAGGTCATAGCTGCACTGAAAACGGAATATGAATTATAAATTAGTTTGAAAATCACAGGCGCGCGGCCCCCCGGACCGCGAGGCCCTGGGCGGTCGCCGTCCTCGCCCTCCCCTAGATCCGGCCCTGCCAACAAGGACCCAGTGGCTTTACCCTTCTTGGCTACCTTGAAGAACTTGTAAGATAGTCTGTGGTGGGGTGGTCCATTCTGTACAGGTGGCAGTAGAAAGCCAGGCGTCTCCTTCTGATGGCATCGGTGAGGTTTTGCTGGTGTTTGTAGAGTTTGTACCATCGTCTTCCATCTGAAAAGATCCTTGGTCCCACTATTTTCCGCAAGAATGTCCTTTCCTGTACCTCGAGGTCTTCTATTAATACTCAGCTGCGTAAAGAAGTCCGTCTTTGATAAATCTCTTTAAATATTTTAAATGTTCTTTATGAAAATAAACGTCTTTTTATTTTTGATGTGTAACATCTTTCCACTCGGTAGCTGGACATTTTTGTGGGAGTGATTTTGAAAAAGGGACGGAAGTGAATGGGACGGAAACAATGAGCGCGCGTGGTGGCGGAGATCGGTACAACGACGTACTGTCGGCCATGTGGCTATGTGGAATCTATATCGCATCAACAAACACTCCAAACAGCGTAGGAATTCAGTATATTAACGCCGACTACTAACAATAATTGAAACTTCGTTGGTCTAAACATATCACTGGGAGAAACACATTTAATATACCTTCCGCACACCTAATTTTTAATCGCGCCTATACTTGGCAGTGCGCTCTATCGGCTAAACGAGGCCATTTTCAATAACATCGCTGGCATGGGTTCACTAACTGGGCCGGCATAGAGCGCAGCTCGCATCAAGTAGGCAGTGGATTGCTTCCGCCACAGCAAATAACAATTATGATTCATTACGGTCAGGATTTGGCACTGGAGTTTTACAAGTAGTTATTCCAATGACCAACAGAGTTCACTGTCAACTAGGGATTTGCGCTCCCGGGACACACATAGTAGGATAACATGTCACATGTTACACATCATACGCGACTACTGTAAGGCTCGTTTAATTTTATTATAGATTTGGCTTTCGTTATTGAAAGACCTCCGTTTTGTAGAAATTACCGTAAAATCCCGCATATTTTAGGAATTTACTTTGTGATTAAAAGTCGGTTATTGTTGAGAAATTGTCCATTTATTTTAGAAAGACCAATCAAACCTTCCGACATTCTCCAGCGGGCCTGAAACAAAGAGATCACTTACCTGTGTAGTAACTCCACTGGATAACGCATTGAGTACACGTTAGATACGGTGGCAGGCGGACCGTATACCTCAGGATGGCCTTCTTTTCTGTTTCGGCCGGGATTATGTATTGAACGTCCCTGGTGCCAGACACATGAAGTGGAAACCTGGAAAAGAAATAATAATATGTACAGATCCCGGTGACTAGCTCAGCACTTGATCTTGAGAGCCTTGCGATAGTAAGGGGAGGGACGTGGAGCGATGCGGGGATCGTGCCGAATACATCCCAGTGTGAGAACTCCGACATTACCAATCTAAGCCAATGCCGCTTAGCGTGGTAGTAGTATGCAGGAGGAGGTGTATGGGCTAATGCAGAGCTAGCTGCCGGTAACTGTTCTGTATGTTAGTTAGTTTTTTTAAGGGGTGGAACTACGAGGTCATCTGCCCCTCTTAACAGATTAAATCATACAAATTTAGAACATATTAAAATACCTAAAATAATAAAACAAAACAAAAAAAATATCACTAATAATTTTGGCAAGATATTTTGAAAAACTCTTGAATTGTAAAGAGGCTGAAGAAAGATTAACATTCGATCAAGCACAAATAAAAAGCAGAGATTCGGACCCACCTGATGAGATGGGAATGGAAGCCATCATTCAACATCTAAAAAATAATAAGGCCGCAGAAGAGGATATGATTGTGGCGGAGCTGGGGAAGAAATCTGGAAGTCGAGCAAGAGAAGAACTGAGAGACAAACCAAGAGAAATTTGGCAGTCGGAAAACAATCCAGAAGATTGCTAAATTGCATTGATACACCCATTACATAAAGAAGGTGATAAGAAAGATGTGAACAATTACAGAGGCATCTCCCTGGTACCAGTTACATATAAGATCCTCTCCAAAGCTCTTCAAAACAGGATTGAGCCTATACTTGATAAACAAATAGGAGAATACCAAGGTGGGTTTAGAAAAGGTAGGTCGTGTATGGAGCAGATATTTAATTTGAAAACAATTATAAGAGATAGAATGATGAGGAACAAGAACTACGTCATAATATTTGTGGACTTCCAGAAAGCCTATGATTCAATAGATAGAACTTCATTATTCAATGTGTTAGAGGAATTTGGAGTAGACTCGAAGTCCATCAACATCATCAAAAATCCAAATTGAAATTTATGGGAGAGATCTCAAAGGAATTTTTAATTAATACCGGTGTGAGACAGGGAGAAAGACTGTCTCCGATTCTTTTCAACTGTGTTCTAGAAAAGGTAATAAGGGAATGGGAAGAAATGCTCAAGGAAAGAGGACTCTACCATGAAATAAGACTTGAAACGAAATTTAAAGGGGTAAGTATTAATTGCTTGGCCTTTGCTGATGACATTGCCATTCTTTCAGAAAATATACAAACAGCTTGTGTCCAAATAAACCTTTTGAGAAAGATAGCAGAGAAAGTTGGACTTCAGATATCTTTTGAGAAGACCAAATTTATGACAAATAGAGCAAGAATACGAAAATTGCAACAAGCTTTTCAACTGACGAAGGATACCTACAATAAGAAAAATCTTTCTATTGCAACTAAAATCCGACATTACAATACGGTAATTAAGCCGGAATGTCTCTATGCTTCAGAATGTATGTTTACCACTAAAGGCAAAATAGAAGAGCTAGAGAAAAAGGAATGAAGGATACATGGAAAAATATTGGGACCATGAAAAAATCTTCGATACGATCACGAAAAGGAGGGTTAATTTCTTTGGACACGTAATGAGGATGAATAACACCAAACTCAAAAAACAAATTTCCAGTCATGTATACAAAAGCAAGAATGGTAATCAATGGGTACAAAATATAAAAAAGGATATGGAAGCGATGGAAGTAACAATAGATATTACTCAGGACGGACCACTTTTCAGAAATATGATCAACAATTTCAAGAGTTTCCAGGAGAAGAAGAAGCGGTTTAACATTGGACGGAAGAGAGAAGGAGACAAAGTGAAGTAATGAAGAACTACTGGAAGGCAAGAAAGGATAAAGGAAATAAGAGACAGTGAAGGCAATGGGCTATTTTATGCAGTCCAAAGATGGCCAAATCGAGGAAAGAAGAAGAAGAAGACTTATAACAATAAACAAAATTACAGGAAAACAAAAATCAGAATTTCATAAAAGAGCAAGTCTTTGAGTCGATATTTACATGTAAATTTATATGGCTGGTCCTAACCCTCTCTTACTTATAAAGCGGATGACGTGATCATCAGCCACCATGTGCTGGCCCTAACCTTCTCTCACTTATAAAGCGGATGACGTGCTCAGCAGCCACCACATCATCAGTTTCTTCGTAAGTCAGCAAGATCCACACACTCTATTAAAATGTTGGCCACGGTGAATACGGCTCCACAGGTACAAAGTGCCCCCCCCACTCTCATTAGGTACGAGTGGGAGGATCTTGTATGACCTCTCCTTAGCCTACACAAAATGGCGGACTTCCCCCGTGACCGGAAACAGCTCCGCCACACGCTAGTAGTTCCCTTGATCGCTCTCAGTTTACTGGGCAGTGGGTCAACTAGCCACTGACTCTCCCAGACTTGTAGGCGTAACTGAGAGCGAATCTCTCTACCGGGTACCTCCATTGGTCGAGGTGGTAGTGATACCGCCTCTTTTGCAGCTGTTCTGTATAATCAATCCAGTGGAACCCTAAGGCTTTCTGTCCCCTTAAATTATCAAGTCAGGAGCATCGCTCCTACAATGAATTCCAGGTTAAGTTACTAATTTCCAATAATATTGTCTATTTATTTGAAAGATGAACTTGGTCGATGGAATATGAACAGTGTCATTTAAAATAAACTCTAATAGAAATAAGTGATTTTGACGTTGGAGATGATTTAACACTTTTTGTGACCGATCAGATTTTGTAAGTAGTCTATAATATTAATTGTAATTAATTAATCTTATGCTAAGGTAGGCTGTGACTTAAAATTAACACAATTACATACTGTGCATATGAAACTTACTTCTTAAAAACATAAGTGTGTTTTTGCATATTATGTACCAATTAACAAGAATTGCATGTGGTTGTTCTCACCTCTCCAGACAGCTCTGGGTCGCCTCGTATTTAGGGTTGTTGTTAGGACAGATAAAGGCTTCAAAGTGGCCCTGATGATTCGCTGTCAGGTCCACTTCGATGGCGATATCCTGCAACAACAGCAAAGGGAATTCAGTAATAACGATAAGCAGGACCGTGTTTAGAGGCGGCCAGGTTTTGGATTTCCCATCATGAAAGGAAATAGATTGATAATCCATGTAAAAATAACTTAATTCATTATTAATTTTTAGATACTCAGATTAGGTTGTTAAGATGATGTGTTGCCAACGTGCAGTTATGAAATTAGCTTAGCGCTGACTAAATGTTACCTTAAATTGTCCTAACATTGACCACAATACTGCATGCTGTTTATGAAAACCTAGTAGCACATTAGATGCTCCTATATCATGATTGTGATCACAAGGTCACGTCATTCACAATGTTACTGGTGGCTGTGTCAAGGTCTAGTGTGGTTCAACTTTCAGGATCAACACAATGTTACTGGTGGCTCTGTCAAGGTCTACTGTGGTTCAACTTACAGGATCAACACAATGTTACTGGTGGCTCTGTCAAGGCCTAGTGTGGTTCAACTTTCAGGATCAACACAATGTTACTGGTGGCTCTGTCAGGGCCTACTGTGGTTCAACTTACAGGATCAACACAATGTTACTGGTGGCTCTGTCAAGGCCTACTGTGGTTCAACTTACAGGATCAACACAATGTTACTGGTGGCTCTGTCAGGGCCTACTGTGGTTCAACTTTCAGGATCAACACAATGTTACTGGTGGCTCTGTCAAGGCCTACTGTGGTTCAACTTACAGGATCAACACAATGTTACTGGTGGCAGTGTCAAGGCCTACTGTGGTTCAACTTACAGGATCAACAGAATGTTACTGGTGGCTCTGTCAAGGTCTACTGTGGTTCAAGTTACAGGATCAACACAATGTAACTGGTGGCTCTGACAAGGTCTACTGTGGTTCAAGTTACAGGATCAACACAATGTTACTGGTGGCAGTGACAAGGCCTACTGTGGTTCAAGTTACAGGATCAACACAATGTTACTGGTGGCTCTGACAAGGCCTACTGTGGTTCAAGTTACAGGATCAACACAATGTTACTGGTGGCTCTGTCAAGGCCTACTGTGGTTCAAGTTAGAGGATCAACACAATGTTACTGGTGGCTCTGTCAAGGCCTACTGTGGTTCAACTTTCAGGATCAACACAATGTTACTGGTGGCTCTGACAAGGCCTACTGTGGTTCAAGTTACAGGATCAACACAATGTTACTGGTGGCTCTGTCAAGGTCTACTGTGGTTCAAGTTACAGGATCAACACAATGTTACTGGTGGCTCTGACAAGGCCTACTGTGGTTCAAGTTACAGGATCAACACAATGTTACTGGTGGCTCTGTCAAGGCCTACTGTGGTTCAACTTTCAGGATCAACACAATGTTACTGGTGGCTCTGACAAGGCCTACTGTGGTTCAAGTTACAGGATCAACACAATGTTACTGGTGGCTCTGACAAGGCCTACTGTGGTTCAAGTTACAGGATCAACACAATGTTACTGGTGGCAGTGTCAAGGCCTACTGTGGTTCAAGTTACAGGATCAACACAATGTTACTGGTGGCTCTGACAAGGCCTACTGTGGTTCAAGTTACAGGATCAACACAATGTTACTGGTGGCAGTGTCAAGGCCTACTGTGGTTCAACTCTCAGGTTCAACACAATGTTACTGGCGGCTGTGTCAAGGCCTACTGTGGTTCAACCCTGGCCAAAACAATGCCAAAGAGAGGTTTTAGAATGATGAGAACTCACCTGTCCCACGGCGTACCGGCGCCCGATGATACCTTTGCCGTACATCCCTCCCGCCTCGTGTTTACGAGGTTCTCTCTCGTTCCAGGCGTCTCCACACAGACCACACTGTCCCTGGTTCTGTTGGTGCTGCACTGCAACAGACAATCACTGGTTAGGAAGGTCTCTTCAGGTTGGGTTATCCACAAATTTACATAAGAAGGAGTAGGACACGAAGGGAGAGAAGAAGGATACAAAAGGATTAAGAAGACGAAAAATAAGGAGAATTATAAAGGATAAGGATACAAAGAAGATGATGATGAAGACGTTGTTGTTGTTGTTGTTATTTCTGATTAACTTCTCGTTATTCCTCGTACGTTCCTCCAGTGTAGACACATTCCAACTGTAAGACGAGGCGGTGTCGCCTACGCATTCTCTTGTGAGGAAGTGGTAACATATAATGGATGCGAGCAAGAAACGAACACGAAAGTTGAGTAAAAGTGAAGTTCTTAAAAAAAGTGACAGTCAGTCTGAAAGAATAGACTTGTGTCTCATTTTAAATGCTACAAATGCTGAGAAATGCTAGAAAGGCTGGAGGCCTCTCGCTTCGCTCGAAGCCAAAGACCTTTGACATGTTAGAACGTTATCTGCTTATAGTGGGCGATGTATTGAAGATAGAGATATGCTCTCGCGGACTTTTTTGTAGAACTTTTCATGCTGACCAATTCTTACGCTCATAGTATATTGATATGTTTAACGGTTTGCCCAGCGTAAGCATAAGAAGCGCACGGACGCCAAGTTTGTTTTCGACTCTTTCACTGAAAACGTTACTGCTTGGCTTCCTTTGATCATACATAAATTATTTTCTACAGAATCTTTCCTCGGGATATCCTTTACTGAATGGTGAAAACCGCATCAAAATCCATTCAGTGGTTCTCGAGATTACCCGTGACATCCAAGAATCGTTTTTTGTCTTATCCTAACGAAGTAGAGATTGTCGGGGAACACATGCACCAAGCGGTACTATGACGTCACACACCTCAGTGCATCTGGGTACATTTCGTCCCGTCACCGTAACGTAACGCCAGACCCCAGCGTAACGACCAAGTCGACAAGATCATTTAAAATGATAAAAAGAAAAAGAACTTGCAAGCATAGTTTACATATTACACGGTAACTAAGCTCACCGAACAAAGAAAGTCCCTCTCCACTGGAGACATCACTCATGATCATTAGATCCCGTTCTTCCAAATAAAGTCGCACATTTCAATGGGATGAAGGGAACATGGTGGCGCAGTGGTTTAGCTGTTTGTCTCTCTCCAAGGCAGACCGGGTTCGATTCACGGTCAATGCGTGCATTTCAAAGTGAAATGCCATATCCTGTGGTTTTGATTCCACGTAAAAAGGAGATCTCTTGGCTCATGATCGCGAAATTAACGGTCACGTTTAATTACAAGCTTCCTTCCGCTTCCTTTAATGGGAGTAAGATCAGGTGATTTAGTGGGCCAGGGTGTATGTTTTATCTTGGAAAATTGAACTGTCCACTAGCTACAATGGATTCGTGCAGCGTGAATAAACTCCTCGGCTGGGAACCAAATCACTTGTTGTTACTGACCTGCGTAGCCCCCGCAGAACAGTTCGTTGTCGTCGTAGTCTACGGGATTGGGGAAGCCGAGCCTCCACATACTGTTTCTTGCTGGTGGGTCCATGAGGCGTGCGTGGCCATCCACTCCGGCTTGTCGTAGTGCCTAGAACACAACAGGACATGCCCAAAATTATCAACATGCATATGTTTTCGGACTGGCGATCTATCTGGAATTAGCGTGGACTAATTTCTGACAACTAGTTACCATGGCAACAAGGGCAAGCTGACGTACTGTCGGGGAAGAAAACATAGATACTCGAGTTTAGACGTCAAATCAAACGTTACCCGTAGTCTTACATAAAAACAAGCTACACCAAACGTTTCCTTATTTTATTCTGCGTTTAGCTATGGAGAGTAACCATTTGTCTTGTAACCCGCTAACATTTTATAGCTGATTAAACAAAAACAGTGCCGTCTTTTTTAAGAAGTCTAACGGAGCGGATATTGAGAACCGTCTAAATATTTGGGATGGTCACCATGTTGGATTTTTATATATATAGGCCGTAGAGTTATGTACTATTACATGAGATTAATAAATGTAATATTTTCAGAGAAAAAAAAATCGTGTTGACCGACTGGAAGCATCAAACTTTTGTTTATTAAGGCAATACTGAAAATTGCTTCAAACACCATAATGTTACTTTTTGGATTAAAAAATTAATAAAATACATAAATTTATAAACATAAATACAAAAGAAAAAGTAATTAATAATTTTAAAATAATTATACGAACCTTACAGTAGTAGCATATGATGTGTAACATGTGACATGTTATCCTACTATGTGTGTCCCGGGAGCGCAAATCCCTTGTTAACAGTGAACTCTGTTGGTCATTGGAATAACTACTTGTAAAACTCCAGTGCCAAATCCTGACCGTAATGAATCATAATTGTTATTTGCCGTGGCGGAAGCAATCCACTGCCTACTTGATGCGAGCTGCGCTCTATACCGGCCAGTTAGTGAACCCATACCAGCGATGTTATTGAAAATGGCCTCATTTAGCCGATAGAGCGCACTGCCAAGTATAGGCGTTACTAAAAATTAGGTGTGCGGAAAGTATATTAAATGTGTTTCTCCCAGTAATAAGTTTAGACCAACGAAGTTAGTAGTCGGCGTTAATATACTGAATTCCTACGTTGTTTGGAGTGTTTGTTGATGCGATATAGATTCCACATAGCCACATTTCCGACAGTACATTGAGTGCTTACATTAAATAAGAATACAGTAAAAGTATGAAGATTTAATAAATCGTAATTGTTTTCAGCAAATATGATAAAATGAATATTTTCACACCAAAGAATGACAACTTGAAGATGATATACTGTAAAAAATATCTTAAATGGGGTCTCCAAACCTTGAACTAAACTGTATGCGATATACATTCCACATAGCCACATGGCCTATAGTACGTCGTTGTACCGATCTCCGCCACCACGCACGCTTATTGTTTCCGTCCCATTCACTTCCGTCCCTTTTCCAAAATCACTCCCACAAACATGTCCATCTACCGAGAGGAAAGATGTTACACATCAAACGGCTAAAAATTAAAAATTCAAATAAATGCAAATCAAATATCTTCAATAATATTCTGCCTATAAAGGGTTAATCTTGTCATTATTCTAGATGGATGTTATTAGTCAATCACTGGCATTTTAAGAACAGTTAGTCACGGACTGGTTGTTTTTATTCATGTCTTCTTTGGTATGCAAGTTATTAATTAGGAGTGATAATTTTCAGGTTAGATGATCTTGATGTTCCGCCCTAATAAAAGACAACAATGCCGCCAATGTGGAATGTTGGGGAGCGTTGGTAAGGTCAGTGACCGGTGATAGAGCTGTCAAGTCTGTTGATGTTGCCCACTCCACTGGACAGGGTGTGTCCAAGGTCGACCAGCTGTAGGCTACACGTGTTTACTGCATGTAATTAGATCACCTGTTGAGCATCTCATGTAGGGGTGTAAACACAAATCTCGACAAGAAAATCAGGAATAATGTTTTTTTTTAATTCACCAACAGTCGTAAACTCCGTGTTTCTTTTCACAACATAATGGAATTAGCTCGAAAATTCATATTTATCACGCAATGCTTCCAAATAAAAATCTGTACCAGGTGGCCCTTTTGCGCCGTAATTTTTACGTATATATGTCCCGCATGGACGAATGATGAACGGGTTGCTTAGTCATTATTTTAAAGGAGTGCTGCAATTGCTGTATGTCGGAGGTTGAGAAACAAACAGGAGTCACATTACTGCACACTTTCTGTTACAGGATTCTTCTTCTTTCTTCGATTCGGCCAACTAGGGACCACGTCAGTTCAACTGTCTCTTCTTCCGAGCTTTACCTACCGCCCAGTGTTCCCGCATTCGTCTCCGGTGTTGTTCTTTTCTCTCTCGGGACCACACCTTCCCTGTCTTCAGCTTCGGCTTTTCCTAGAAACCTTTGTGCGTACGTAGTTTTTCCTGAAGTGGAATACGCTCCTGGATATCTTTAGGGGAAATTTCCATTTCACGTAGATCTTTCTCAACTTCCGTGAACCATGCCCCTTTGGTTTTCTTAACCTGAAAGTACGTCAATATCCGTTTTGATATCCTGCCTGGGCTCATTCGTGTCACGTGGCTATAAAAGGCAATCCTTCTTTTTCGAATCGTGTCACTGATCTTCTCCACGTGCTTGTATAATTCGTGGTTGTGACTCCTTCTGTACTCGCTGTTCTCTTTGATAGGACCCAGAATTTTCCTCAAAATCTTCCTTTCTTTCGCCTCTAGTTTTTCCATTAGACCTTTCTTGTTCATTGTTAGAGTCTCTGCCGCATACAGAGCCTCTGGTCGAATAACAGTGCAGTAATGTCTAATTTTGGCGTTTAAGGATATCGATCTCTTATTGTAGATGTCTTTAGTCAGGTTGTATGCCATTTCCATTTTATTAATGCGTGACACGAAGGCTTCTTTCTCTGATAGGTTAGGCTCTATCCATTCACCGAGGTATTGAAACTTTTCTGCCTTCTGAACTTTTCCTAGTCCGACCTCCAGTTCCCTGGGCACTGATTTTATGTTTGTCATGAATTGTGTCTTCTCAAAGGAGATTTGAAGCCCAGCCTTCAGTGCTTGATTTTTCAGTTGGTTAAGTTGTTCTTCTGCCGTATCAATGGAATCTGAAAAGATCACTAGATCATCTGCAAAGGCTAGACAGTCGATTGTAAGATTCATATACTTGTACCCTAGCCTTACCCCATTTTCTACCCTTGAATTTTTCATTTCCTTCCGCCATTCTCGGATGACCTTTTCTAAAACACAGTTTAAGAGTAGAGGTGAGAGTCCGTCTCCTTGCCTCACTCCTGTCCTGATTTCAAAGGCATCGGGCATCTCTCCTCTGAACTTCACTTTGGAGGTGGTGTTGGTCAGGGTTTGCTGGATAATTGATTGAGTCTTGTTATCTAAGCCAAACTCTTCAAGGATTTGCAATAGGGTGGTTCGATCAATTGAGTCGTACGCTTTTCTAAAATCAACAAAGGTCACCACGAATTCCCTGTTCCTGAGTTTCAGATATGAAAGGATGGACTTCAGATTCATAATCTGCTCAGCACATGACCGTCCCTTTCTGAAACCCCCTTGGTATTCGCCCAGTTGTGGGTCGATTTGTTGTTCCGCCCTATTCTGTTGAGCTTTTGAGAGTATCTTGTACGTTATGGATAGAAGAGAGATGCCACGGTAATTGTTCACATCGGTTTTCTCCCCTTTTTTATGTAGTGGATGAATTACGGGAGAGGTCCATCCACTTGGGAGTTTTTTGCTCTCCCAGATCTCTTGAATAATTGCAACAAGCTTGTCGATTGCCTTTTCCCCTGCATGTTTCCACAGTTCAGCAATTATCAAATCTTCACCCGGTGCCTTGTTGTCCTTCAGCTCTTGGATTATCTTCGTGATTTCAGCCTTTGTAGGTGGGGACGAATCGGGGTGGATGTTTGGATTTATTTCATAAACGAAAGGGGTCACTGGAGCCTCACAGTTGAGGAGCTTTTCAAAATAACTTGCTAGAATCTGACAATTATCTTTATCATTGTGAGCTAATTTCCCGTTGGAATCTTTAAACTGTAGACTTGGGGGGTTGTATTTGTTCAGACTGTGCTTGAAGGTTTTATAGAAGTTAGGATGTTATTTTTCTGGAAGTCTTGCTCAATCTGTACCAACTGTTCCCTATTAAACGTACGTTTCATGCCACGGATGGTTTTTGATGCAGATTTTCTCGCGTTTAGGAAGTTGACCCTATTCTCTTCATTTTTGTGACAATTCCATTTCTGCCACGCAACCTGTCTTAGCTGAACTGCTGTATCACATTCATGATCCCACCAAGGATGCTTTCTTGATTTTGTGAGTGGGACAGTCTCCTTTGCAGTTCTGACTATAGCCTCTTGTAATTGTCCCCAATTCTCTGGATTTAAAGTTTCCAACTAGTGGGTGAATTCTTGGTTGCTCCTTAGCTTGTCTCTGTCAAACTTATCAGTTTTTCTTGGAGTAATCTTCTTGTTATTTCTTGGAATTAGTCTAACTTTGATTTGCGAAAGGTAGTGGTCCGAGTCTAAGTTGCCACTTCTCAGAACCTTCACGTTCTGGATCTCTCGTTGCGCTTTCCGTGCAATGGTGACATGATCAATTTGGAATTCACCAAGGTTGGAGTTTGGAGAAATCCAGGTCTTCTGTTTTCTGTGTAGGTATTTGAACGCCGTTGACTTTAGGACCAGATTGAATGCTCTGCATAACTCCTCAAGCCTCTCTCCATTACGATTAGTTCTCCTGTGAGCTGGGTAGTTTCGAATAATCTTCTGATATTTTTGTTCTTTGCCAAGCTGGGCATTGAAATCCCCTAGGAGAATGATGGTATGTTTGTCAGGATTATTAATATTATTATTATATAAATAATTCATGCTTTTGGGCCGTGAAAGTCTTAATATGCAAATATTATTATTATTATCATTTATATAATACGCTAAGGTGAATGTTTCACAAAACTCAAGCTCCTAAACCAGAGGGAGTTAGAAGGTGAGGTTTCTCTAAAAATAGTTCAGGAAAAAATTGCTTTTCTTGAAAAGTCAACGGAAATATATTTATTTGTTCATAAAGTGCGTTTGCCCCTGCCAGAACTGTGTCGCGTCAAGCCCGCATAACAGTAAAGCCGGTTGGGTGGTTTGTAGACAAGCGAGAGTTCTTGTCAAAATATGAAACTAGATTCGTTGTTGATTTTGTTAGAGGCCTCGTGTGCTTGGGTGTGTGTGAGAGAGAAACTAGTCTCATAACTAGGGCCCGGATGTTGATGAGATATCATCTTTTTACTGAGCTGTCTAAAACAATGCTGAAGAAATTCCGGACGGGCCATCCCGTCTTTAAATATGTCATTTTTATTTTGCATCTTTTTGCATTTTTTTGCTATTTTTCCATTTTAAGAGCATTTTTTAAAAGTTTGGTTGACTTTTTGGTCTTATTTTAGGGAAATCGGCCTTATAAGGTCATTTTTTTTTCCAATTTCGTCATGTCACAGCTTTATATGAGGGAGTTACGTCTCTCAGAGTTAAGAAGAAGCTAGTAGCTGATACAAGATAATTTAAAATATTGAAATATTGATTCCATTTCCTTAATCAACCCGGTGGAAACTAGTCTTAGCAACAATCGCTGTGGGTATTGCTTCAGAAGTGAAAAAATTGTCGTACAAAAACACCGGGTATAAAACATTCTGCAAAATCTCAGACATTCTTTCTGGTGAAAACTACTGCATGGTTGGGATTGAAGAGGATTTAGCAGCAAACGACCTTCCTTACTTCAAGTACGCTCCGATCACATCAGTTGATGTTGAACGCAGCTTTTCGAGATATAAAAACTTGTTGGCTGATAACCGCAGATCATTTACATTTGACAACATCAGAATGACATTCGTAGTGCAGTGCAACTCAGACTAAAGTGAACATAAACCTTTTGTTAAGTTTGAGCTTAAGATGTGATTTTTGAAATATTGGTGAGTTTATTATTATAAGATCATTTTCTCCATTTTATTGTGCATTTTTCCAATTTTCAGGCATTTTTGATAATTTCAAGTGCATTTTTTTACGGCATCAACATCCGGGCCCTACTGATAACCTGTGTCATTCTAATGCCTGTACTAGTGTGTGTATTTATATCTGGGGCTAGGATTTGGAAAGGAGGCGGTCGTGGCCTTCATTTAAGTACCATCTCAGCATTTGTCTGCAGTAAAATTGGGGAAACCACTGAAAACAACGTCCAGGATTCCTGAGGACGTAATCCAACCCTCCTTTTCTTGGCAGAGCCGGGATTCGAACCCGCGACAGTCACTACGCCAGGAAGTAAACTGTACCATTACCAAGAGCGCACGCAATCTAAGTTGGATTAATCTACTCTCTGGAGTAGCGACTAGCGTTCTTGACTGTCGCCCCGGGGATACGGGTTCAATTCAGTCTGGGGACTGGAGCGGGGTACACTCAGCCTTGTGAGGCAAAACTGAGAAGAAGTGCTTTTCTGTGTTTTCCTCCCACTTACTCCTGGCGAATGCCGGGATGGTTCCTAACTTTAGGCCATGGCCGCCTCCTTCTCAATCCTCACCTGCATTACAAATACACACGCGACTACAGACATCACAATAACATAGGTTATCAGACAAATTCTATCTAATTGTTATAGACACACACACCCAAGTTACAGGGGGATAAAATGAATTAAAAAACAATCTGTGTTTGAGTGACGTCAGAGCGGACAGGGCGTGTTAATAATATAATCCAGTTTAACCTCAGGATAATTGTACACACTAACATTAGATAGAGATATCGCGCTGGTGATCGCCTGCAGGGTCGGCAATCCTTGTGTCTTGCCAGTATGACGGGCAGACATCAGCGCTGGGGGGAATAAGCTCTGCTGCAATGCGGTAGGTGGACTCACGTCGCGAGATCATATGGCGGCAGATGTTTCCAGGTGTTTGAGCAGGTGGCTTGGGGCGTCAAGGTTATCAGCCTTTCAGGGGCATGACGATGCATCGGTCAAGAGAGGGGAGTATCGACTACTTTTCACTAACGATTACTTAGTCGACTATATTTTGGTCGAATAATTATTCATGAAGTACACGAGCGATCCATATAAGCCTGAACCATTTCAATGGTTCATAATTTCCCTCTGAAAGCTCGTAGAAAAGGGAAATTTGTTTTAATGATCTCAGAAAGGTGTAAGGCAAGGCTGCAACTTACCACCCATACTTTTCAATCTTTACATTGAACAAGCAATGAAGGAAATTAGAGAGAAATTTAAAGTGGGAGTGAAGATTCAAGGAGAAATAATTTCAACTCTGAGATTTGCTGATGACATCTTCATCTTGGCCGACACGCCTGAGGATTTGAATGAGTTTTTGAATGGTATGGACTCCGTCTTGAGGAAAGAATTCATGATGAAAATTAATAAATGTAAAACAAAAATACTGGAATGCAGCCGAAATAATGGACATCAAATTGGTAGGTGAAAAGCTGAAGGAAGTAGGAGACATCTGTTACTTAGGAAGCAAAATAACCAGTGATGGACGAAGCAAAAAGGATATAAAATGTAGGTTGGCTCAGGCAAGGAAAGCCTTTCTACAAAAAAGGAATTTGTTGACATCGAATATAGATTAGGTATTAGGAAGTAATTTTTGAAAGCCTTTGTATTGAGCGTGGTGCTCTATGGAAGTGAAACTTGGACTATTGGTGCAGCAGAAAAGAGGAGAATTGAGGCATTTGAAATGTGGTGTTACAGGAGAATGATGAAGATCAGATGGGTAGATAGGGTTACAAACGAAGAGGTATTAAGACGAGTGGGAGAGGAGTGATGTTTCTGGCGACTACTAATGAAGAGAAGAGAGAGGTTGGTAGGACACATACTAAGACACCCAGGAATAGCAAGCTTAGTTATGGAAGGAAGGGTTGAGGACAAGAACTGTAGGGGTAGACCAAAGTTAGAATATGTTAAACAGATTGCCTCGGATGTAGGGTGTGGTAGCTATGTAGAGATGAAACGATTAGCTCAGGACAGGGAGGAATGGAGGGCTGCATCAAACCAGTCAGAAGACTGAAGACTCAAACAACAACAATGATCTCAGTGGCTCTGGGAGAATCAGTACCACTGCTCATTGTTTCTGCGAATGCGCTCCTCTGTCCAGCATTTGTGGAGCTGATGGATGACGTCGAACTAACGGAAAGTTATTTTCAACAAGATGGAGCAACGTGCCATACGTATAATCAGTTTGTAATCAGTTTGCTTGGTGACAGAATAATCTCAAAACATGTTTTGCCCCTCGCCGATCACCTGACCTAACCTCGCCGGACATTTTATTATGAGGCTATCTTAAAGGAAGTATGTACAAAATTAGACCTCGGACAACTGCTGAACTCTGTGAAATCATTAGACATGAAATAAACAACATTAGTGAAGATACACTTCACAGAACGTCGTGGAATAAGGTGAAACGAGTATAGTTGTGTGTGGATGCTGGTGGAGGATTACTGTGAGGAATCTCCCAACAAGTTATTGTAACCAGTTTCTTCGGTGTCCGAATAATCTCAAAAAATCACCTGATCTGATCTCACCGGACTTCTTCCAATGAATGTATGCAATACGAATTGTGTACTATCATCTCCCAAAGGTGCACATGTGTCCCATCATAGGCTCAAATGTTATGACTCATTAGAGTGGTTCAGGTTTATATGGATCGCTCTGTAGTCTTGCAGCTACACGGGGCGTTGGTAATAATCGACGTGCTTCTCAGTGAATTGTTTTGCATTTCAAGACATATTATAAAGGTACAATAAACCCATTTGTACTCTTTAGGGTAGTAAGGTAGTTAGTCTCCTTTGGACTAGTATCACGGAACTTGAGATAAATATGTTTTAGGACCCTATCTGTGGAGGAACGCGAGGCATCTGCCGGAGCTTCCACCGAAGCTATATGATTGTTGTATATGTAAACTTCCTTGGGAGTAAAAGTTGTGTATGAATAGGGATGTAGCGGGAGAAAGTTCGCGCCAGATAGCGCTCGTGTAGTACTGGGTAAGCGCAAGGCGATCGTCATATGTTTCTCCCAGTCAGCTGCGACGAATGTGTAAATTGTGACCGAGTTCTCTAAGCTAAAGTAAATTATATCTTCTCTAATTTTACTCCAAGACTATATTAATTAATTCTATAGGTATATCTCCTAATATATGATAAACGATTTTCAGCGTTTAAGCGTTAAACAGCTGCAAAATGAGCTACGGACTAGAGGCACTAAAACCAGCGGGAGGAAGGAAGAATTAATAGCATACAGCGGTAATAATAAAATTCCAACACGCTTTATTATTCAAATAATGAATATGAGTCAGCATGCTTTCTCCTAAAGAATATTGTAGGCCTATATTGATAAATATATCTCCAAAAGAATTAAATCATAAATTGAGATTTAAATATTCACTTGTTCCCCCTGCTTACAGACTTCGATTCATGTATTTTTTAGGTTGATAGCTTACATGAAACTGTCGTGTTTTAAGGTAAACATAATCAAAGAAAGTTGATACCGGTAATTAAATGTGTACCTCGAAAATGCATCGCAACGTTTGGTTCTTATGTAATTTTGTCAATTTCGCAATAAGAATCGTTCCCTTACCCCTGGGAAAGGACTTGAGGGTACAATTTTTTTAAAGTTTGAGAATCCCTGCTTTAGGGCCACGAACTGTTTCCATTCATCTGACTATGTCTCAAGAATGTAGAAGTCAGTCGCTACCACATTCTCCGTCAGGCAGATGGAAATTGACGATTAATTCCGATTTCAAGAAACCAACCATAATACGTTTGTGACTGTTAATGTTCCGACATTTATTCTTGAAGTATTTGACCGAGTAGCCTATTGATGTCTTTGAAATGGGAGTCAGAAATGTTACTTTCATTTCTTCGTGTATATTGACGATTTCTTCCCGTACTTCAATGGAGATGATTTCTGAAGATTCCGATATTGTAGGCTTATCGTGATAATCCGGCAATTTTCTTGTGTATGGCCTCTTCCTAAATAATTATTTTTGTTGTGTTCGTGGTCCACGGAAAATGCGGTAGAACAGCGCCCGGTTTTTATCTTGCTCTCTCACCTTCAAATAGGCCTACAAACGCATAAATTCAGTGGATGTTATCGAAATGTCTAATCAGTTTATAGGTTCAAAATAGGAATTATTTTCCATTGTAAGTCACACTTATCGAACACTGTTTTCGTTAAGTCATCGGGTTGTAAATGATGGAAACACACTTTAATATATTCGGTCAGATTTTTCTCACCGAAATGTTTCCTTCTAAAAGCATGTGACCATTTCTTTATTTTGTGGAAATTGATGAAACCAAAATGGGCTTCCCTGATTTTTGCAAAGAGGAACACTGCGATAGCTCGGCATAGTTACGAAAATAACAATTTAAACAACTTACATTCGTGGATATTAGCGGCATGAGAACATAGGAGACAAATGAAGAGCGCCTTGCGCTTACCCAGTACAACAGCAGTGCGCTCTATCGGTGCTAGTTCTATACATCCCTATTGGCTCCACGCATATCAATACTGTACTTCAAATATTGGTGCCGAAAAATCCGGTGAAACGTAAATGTAAGGGAACTACCTTAAAACGAGACGAAGAGTTTGAAGGAAGAATTCTCAAGTGCAAATCAGTGTAAAGTGAACGTAACTTAATTGTACGAGCGTCTCCACCTATAGCCTCCAACACGCAGATGAGTACCGTATCTAACTTTCTAAACTATGATGTTATACTATACGGCAGTTAGGAGTTGAACACATGTTATTTTATGTCCAATACGATCTCGCATGGTTCTAGCTTGAATAATTGGGTTATAATTATACTACATCATAAGAGTTTCCAACACGCTCATCGTGACTACTAGCGATCTCTACTGACCAGAACCTCAACTTCCTTATTCCACAGAGACTCGAGGTGGGCTACGGGAATTTCGCGGCCTACTCGACATTTCGGAACTGTCATTTTTCCCAGCCACCTGAAGTAAACTAAATCAACTCTCGACTATCACTGAATAAACGCCATTTTTCACGTCACGTTTGCCTAGACCATACACGAAGTCACAGAGTAGTCACGGATCATATCAAGCTTCAAACTTGTACTTACAGACAGCACGTATTATATCAAGATGAGTGAAGCCCGACTGGCGACGTTATCCAATTTGAAGAAGAAACGAAAGCGAGAGAGGACTAATGTTACACGATTTTCTTCAGAAATAAATGGATTTACAGAGGAATCTTCCGTGGAAGACTACGAATATTCTACAAATCGTCTTAAGGAAACTCTAGATCGTCTAATGTCACTAGATGACGCTATTCACGACCTTCTATCCGAGACGGAATACGACGACGACGCGGTAACCTGTGAAGAATATATTGGCAAGGCTAAACGGGAAATTCATAACGCTACGCGGGAACTTGAAAAGAGACTTGCCGCCAACACAACCAGCATGACTTATGTGCCGAATCCCTCAGCCCACACTCCTCTTCATTACGTCAAACTACCTCCCATCAAACTTGAGCCGTTTTCAGGGGATGTTGAGTGCTGGTCCCGGTTCTGGGAGCAGTTCGAGATGTCAATTGATCAGGACACTACCCTTTCTACTGTGAACAAGCACGTCTTCCTATGGGAGTACCTAGAAGGTGAACCTAAGCGACTCGTCGACGGAATAGCCGTGAATGGTAATACCTACGAACAGACTAAGCTAATTCTTAAATCAAAGTTGTTGTTGTTTGAGTCTTCAGTCTTTTGACTGGTTTGATGCAGCTCTCCATGCCTCCCTGTCCTGAGCTAATAGTTTCATCTCTACATAGCTCCGACACCCTACATCGGAGGCAATCTGTTTAACATATTCTAACCTTGGTCTACCCCTACAGTTTTTGTCCTCGACCCTTCCTTCCATAACTAAGCTTGCTATTCCTGGGTGTCTTAGTATGTGTCCTACCAACCTATCTCTTCTCTTCATTAGCAGTCGCCAGAAACATCTCTCCTCTCCCACTCGTCTTAATACCTCTTTGTTTGTAACCCTATCTACCCATCTGATCTTCATCATTCTCCTGTAACACCACATTTCAAATGCTTCAATTCTCCTCTTTTCTGCTGCACCAATAGTCCAAGTTTCACTTCCATAGAGCGCCACGCTCCAGACAAAGGCTTTCAAAAATGACTTCCTAATACCTAAATCTATATTCGATGTCAGCAGATTCCTTTTTTGTAGAAATGCTTTCTTTGCCTGAGCCAACCTACTTTTAATATCCTCTTTGCTTCGTCCATCACTGGTTATTCTGCTTCCTAAGTAACAGAAGTCTCCTACTTCCTTCAGCTTTTCACCTGCCAATTTGATCTCCATAGAGGTTTCTGATTTATTTCGGCTGCATTCCAGTATTTTTGTTTTACATTTATTTATTTATTTATTTTCATCATGAATTCTTTCCGTAAGACGGAGTCCATACCATTCAAAAACTCATTCAAATCCTCAGGCTTGTCGGCCAAGATGACGATGTCATCAGCAAATCTCAGAGTTGAAATTATTTCTCCTTGAATCTTCACTCCCACCTTAAATTTTTCTCCAGTTTCCTTCATTGCTTGTTCAATGTAAAGATTGAAAAGTATGGGTGATAAGTTGCAGCCTTGCCTTACACCTTTCTGAATGCCAGCTTCTCTCTCATGTCCTTCAACTCGAATGACTGCTGTCTGGTTTCTGTACAGATTGTATATCACCCTCCTATCCCTGTACTTTATTCCAATTGATTTCAAAATGTCAAACAATTTAGTCCAATCAACGTTATCAAAAGCCTTTTCTAAGTCTACAAAAGCCATGAACGTTCTCTTATCTTTCCTTATTCTACCTTCTAAAATCAGCCTAAGACTTAGTACAGCTTCCCTTGTTCCTACATTTCTCCTGAAACCAAACTGGTCTTCACCCAACTCCGTTTCTATCTGGTTTTCAATCCTCTTGTAAATTATTCTAGACAGGATCTTTGAAGCATGAGTAATTAAGCTGATTGTACGGTAATCTTCACATCTGTCAGCTCCCACTTTCTTTGGTATAGGGATGATTACATTCTTCTTGAAATCAGGGGGTACCTCACCTGTCTCATAAATCCTACACACCAAGTGAAATAACCTGATCAGACCTTCATCTCCTATGCAGCGTAGCAACTCAATCGGTATATCATCTATGCCTGGTGCTTTGTTCCTGCTTAAGTCTTCCAAAGCTCTATCAAATTCTGATCTCAATATTAAATCTCCTTTCGCATCCTCATCAATTTCCTCCTCCCTTTCCATTACATGATTCTCAATCTCCTTTCCCTTATACAAACTCTCTATGTAATCTTTCCATCTCTCAACCTTTTCTTCCCTATCTGTTAGAGGCTTTCCATTTGTGTCCTTAATATTACAGCACTTAGTCTTCTTTTCCCCAAAAGTATTCTTAATCCTTCGATAAACGGTGTCTACTTTTCCTAATTTCAGACAATTTTCTATACGTGCACATTTCTCTTTCAACCATTCTTCTTTCGCTTCCTTGCACTGCTTGTTAACCTCATTTCTCAGACGTCTGTATTCTGCTTTCCCCTTTTCATCTCTTAGATTCTTGTGTTTCCGCCTTTCATCCATCAATTCTAGTATATCCTGAGTGATCCACGGTTTTCTACATATTCTTTCTTTCCTACCAATGTTTTCTTCTGCGGATTTTGTTATTTCATTCTTCAAAAGTGCCCATTCGTCTGCAATTGAAGTTTGTTTAGGGTTTTTCATTAGTCCTTCCTTTATACTCTTCTTGAATCTTTCGTTTACATCCTTCTCTTTCAGTCTGTCTATTGCCCACCTTTTTGGCTTTTGACTTTTCTTCAGTTTCTTCAACTTTAATCTGCATTTCATTACAACCAGATTGTGATCAGAGTTTATGTCAGCACCAGGATATGTTTTACAATCCAAAATCTGGTTTCGAAACCTCTGCTTGACCATAATGAAGTCGATTTGGTAACGCCCTGTATCTCCTGGTCTCATCCATGTGTATATTCTTCTATTGTGGTTATTGAATAAGGTGTTAGCTATGACAAATTCATGCTCGGTGCAGAATTCTACCAGCCTGCTTCCTCGATCATTCCTTTCACCTAATCCGAAATCTCCTACTATCTTCCCTCCTTTCCCTTTTCCTACCACAGCATTCCAATCTCCCATTACTATAACAAATTCATCACCCTTGATATACCTCAGAATTTCGTCTATTTCTTCGTAGACCTTTTCAACATCCTCATCATCAGCTTGACTGGTAGGCATATAGACTTGTACCACTGTAATGCAGGTAGGTTTTGTATTGATTTTTGCTACAATAATCCGTTCACTATATTGCTCATAATATTCCACCCGCTGTCCAAGTTTCCTACTCAATATGAGGCCAACCCCTGCTTGGCCATTGTTTGATTTAGTGCTAATGACCCTATAGTCTCCTGACCAAAAGTCTTGTTCTTCCTGCCAGCGCATTTCACTAATCCCAACCAAATCCAACCTCAACCTATCCATTTCCCTTTCTAAGTTTTCTAACCTTCCACTTCCTAGCAGACTTCTAACATTCCACGCTCCGATCCGTAGAATGTCAGATTTCCTCTTTGTCACTTCTGTGATGTTAACCCCCTCTCGAGTAGTCCCCACCCGGAGATCCGAACGGGGGACTAGTTTACCTCCGGATTGAAATTTTACAAGGGAGGAGGCCATCATCACATGTAATTATGCATAGAGAGGTGCATATCCTCGGGAATAGCATACGGCTGTAGTTTCCCGTTGCTTTCAGTCGGGCCCATTTGGACTACTTAGAGGACCTTAAACCAACTCTCAACGATAGCCATGCGTCACTGAACGTGACATATGTTGAATGTCACCGGCGGGTCCAGGCGTTGATATCGTTAGGTGAAAACGTAAACGCCTATGGTCGGGTACTAACTCCGAAAATCCTACGAGCCTTCCCCAAAGATATCTGCAGACGCTGGCTTATCCACTCCAAAAGGACAAATACACCTGAGAGCGACATCTCCGCACTGATGGCGTTCTTAAATGAAGAAGTAGAAGGAGCTCTAACGGCGCAGAAGATCCGCGGTGCAACAATAGCCAGCTCCGACTTTACTCCTACCGCTGCAATGCTTCATGTCCATTCTAACCGGAGGAAGCCTGCGCGAGAGAAGAGACGTACAGGACCATTTTGTGTCTTCTGCGAGGGTCAAAACCACTGGGCTCAGTACTGCAGGACTATAACAGATGTAAATAGCCGTATTGCCAAACTGAAGGCTGCAGACCGCTGTTTCCTTTGCCTTAATCGTGGCCACAGCTCCAAGGCATGCAATAAGAAAGAAAAGGCACAATGTTCTATCTGTAAAGGGAACCATCACAAATCAATTTGCCACACCATTGGCAATTCGCCATTACCAAACCCACGCACCTCAGCAACATCAGTCGGTAATATAGATGTATCATCCACAGATTTCACATATTTGCAGACGGCGCGGGTGTGGATTACTGGACCTAAGTTCTGGGTATTAATTGGGACACAGAACATGATACCTTCCACTTTGATCATCGAGACGTTACAGATAAAATAACAGCCAATCCAGTTACCAAAAGGCAACTACTGCAAGCCACTGCTAAACTATACGATCCATTGGGTCTAATATCTCCAACCACCATTGTAGCCAAAATCATTTTCCAGGATACTTGGTTCAGGGGGGTTGGATGGGATGAACTTCTTCCACATGATGTTGGCCTACGTTGGAATCAATGGATATCTACACTTTATTCAATATCGCACATTCAAACTCCTCGTTGGGTCAGCACTACCCATAAAGGAGGGTCACAGGTTCATGTGTTTTGTGATGCCTCTGGACGGGCATATGGTGCAGTACTTTACGTTAGGAATCCCACAGACCACCACGCTTTAGTACAAATTATGTGTAACAAGAATCGTCTTGCTCCGGTCAAAAGAGTTACACTGCCACGCTTGGAACTCCTCGCAGCGCTTATAGGTGCTAGGCTGCTTGACTATTTCTGTAAGGCGACAGCCTACCCAATTGCGGATGCTGTTTTATGGAGTGATTCTATGGTAACTTTAGGATGGATAAGAGGAATCCCAAATAACTTCAAGACCTTTGTCTGCAATAGAGTAACCGAAATCCAGACCTACACTAGTCCAGGCCAATGGCGACACTGCCCAGGAGCAAACAACCCAGCAGACTGTCTTTCCCGAGGACTTCCCGCCGATGAACTCGTTTCATTTGATACGTGGTGGAAGGGACCTGTTTGGCTTAACGATTCTGGCTTCCTTAACCTAACCCTTCCGGAAGCAAAGAAATTGATAAAACAAACACTGCTTGTCACTGTGTTTGAGCCACTCCTTCAGGTTTCAAAATATTCCTCCTACTGGAAGGTTTTACATATCACCGTATTCGTCCAGAGGTTCGTTTACATTTTGAAGACGCAGAAACGACCACCGGCAAATCTCACAGCTTCCGAATTACACGACGCCCGTATGTATTGGATTAGAGCCGTCCAATCACAATGTTTCGCTGAGGAATTAACATGTCTTCAGAAAGAGAAATGTTTACCGATAACATCCAGAATTGCTTGTTACCACCCCTACTTGGCAAATGGCTTAATTCGCCTAGGTGGTAGATTACATTTTTCCAACTTGACTTCAGATGAAAAACACCCCATATTGTTAGATGGCTCTCATCATTTTACAAAACTGTTAATCATGCACACCCATATCAAACTGCATCATCTTGGAGTTCATGTTGTTCTGATGGAGCTCAGAGAATTTTGGATTCTGAAAGCACGCCAAGCCATAAAGAAAGTTCTTCATAATTGCCTACCGTGCAAAATAGCTCACAACAGACACGCAGAAGCTATCGAAGCACCACTTCCAGCTCAACGAGTGCAACCCACTAAGCCTTTCGCAATCACTGGGATCGACTTCGCCGGGCCCCTCTACATTAAATCTCACGCTACTACCAAGAAGGCTTACATTCTTCTATTCACTTGTTCAACCACTCGAGCACTTCACCTTGACCTGACCGTTTCCTAATGGGACTCTAACGGTTTGTCGGACGGAGGGGACTGCCTCATACCATATACTCAGACAATGCTCAAACTTTCCATGGAGCCATCAAAGAACTACAAAATGTCACTACCGTGCTGACAGATTCCCAGACTCACCAGTATCTCGCGCATAACAACATCAGGTGGAAGTTCATCCCACCAAGAGCGGCTTGGTGGGGAGGATGGTGGGCTCTGTCAAGCGCTGTATACGGAAGACTCTAGGAAAAGTGCTAATTGACGAAGAGCAAACCAATACCCTGCTCATCAGTATTGAAGCCGCCCTTAACTCGAGACCACTCACCAAGGCAGATGATCAAGAAGTACTAACTCCCGCCCACTTCTTGAATGAAAAAAAAAACTAACAGCAATACCATCTGGACAACCAACAACAGATGTACAGACTGAAACAAAGAATTGCAGACGATTTTTGGAGACGTTGGACAAAGGACTACCTTTTAGAATTGAGATCTTTCCACCACGTCCGAAACACCCGCAGCAAGTCAACAGCGCTCAATGTAGGCGACGTTGTACTTCTGCAGGAGGACCATGTGCGACGCCATATGTGGAAGTTGGCGCAAATAGAAGAACTTCGACCTGGCAGAGACGGCGTGACGAGGACCGTACTCCTGAGGACCACCTGCGGCACGCAGATTATTCGACCTATCCAGCAGGTCATCCCTCTGGAGATCGGGGAAGACCAGGGCGGAGAGGTTGTGGAGGAACGCGAGCCATCTGCCGGAGCTTCCACCGAAGCTATATGATTGTTGTATATGTAAACTTCCTTGGGAGTAAAAGTTGTGTATGAATTGGCTCCACGCATATCAATACTGTACTTCAAACTATCTGTGATTAACGTGGTTACCATGGCGACAACTGTTCGTCATCTATACTCTGTATTTCAAAAGAATGAGCGTGAAGGAAATGGCGGGAGCTTGGGACAGCTGACCGCCGCGGGCTCCTATTGGCTGGATTTTGACAACTAATACCATACGTTGCCAGCTTACTGTTATTCATTCAGTCGCCTGTTAACTGTGTCGGAGTTTCTTTCATTGCCATCGTTTCGTTTACTTTAAGCATCGAGTCAATAAGTAGTAAATAGTACCGCAGGAAGAACGTGGGAAAATGCTGGAAATACAGCTGGAGACCGCGCGCGCCAACCTGCAACGGCCGGCTATTGTTCATTTCGACATCAAACGATTTTCATGGTTAGCCTTGTTTGTTCAATTCAAATTTAAATATACTTAATTTAGAATACATGCGTGCCGTACAAAATAGGCTATGTACATTTAGTCTTAATGTTTACGTATCCAGTAATGTTTCATTGCATACCGTAGTGTTCAAATTAACGCTTGTCATTCAATAACCTACAAATCGACAATGTAAAATCACTGCAATAATATCGCCACAGAACAGCTTGTTTGCGTGCTTGCTGCTAAATACTTTACCTTAACATTACGTATGTGGAGGCTATTATTAACCGTACCGAGTTGCGATTCAGTGAGTGAGTGTGCTTGGTGTTATCATGATGTTATTTCTGCGTTCTGTGTTAACTGCTGTAAACTGTGAACGACCTTCACCCAAACTCTTGTTTCATCTTGAAGGATATAATTATTGTATGGTGAGTGTTGATATATTCATCATCAGATTACTTTGTATTTTGTATTACCGGTAGTCTATATTTGTATAGCTGTCGAGAGTTTGGCCTCTTTCTCGTATTTATTGAATAACGGTGACAAAGGTAGCATAGCTTCGGTGTGTTATTTATTTATTTATTTATTTTATACCGCATTTCTCTATTTGAATGTTCTCGGCGTTGACTCAGGATCGACATTTGCATTATATTGCGCATAATAGTACCGAAATAATATCCGAAGTGTAGCCCCGTGTATTATTCGAATCAGCTGTTTTACATCAACTAGAAAAACTTGGCAACACAGCTCAGCTGTTCCAAGCTCCCGCCATTTCCTCCACGTGCATTCTTTTGAAATACAGAGTATAGTTCAGTGTGTTGTTTGAGTCTTCAGTCTTTTGACTGGTTTGATGCAGCTCTCCTTGCTTCCCTGTCCTGAGTTAATCGTTTCATATTTACATAGATACCACACCCTACATCCGAGGCAATCTGTTTAACATATTCTAACCTTGGTCTACCCCTACAGTTCTTATCCTCGACCCTTCCTTATATAACTAACATCGCTATTCCTGGGTGTCTTAGTTAGTGTCCCACCAACCTATCTCTTCTCTTCATTAGCAGTCGCCAGAAACATCTCTCTTCTCCCACTCATCTTAATACCTCTTCCTTTCTTACTTTATCTACCCATCTAATCTACGTCAGTCTACTGTAGCACCACATTTTTAATCTCCTTTTTTCTGCTGTGCCAACAGTCCGAGTTTTACTTCCATAGAGCGCCACACAGGTTTCTAGTAGTATATAAATAATTGATATGAACTAAAAATTAACTAAAATAAAATAGAAACGAATTAAACCAAATTGAATCAATCTATGTCAGCAGATTTGTTTTCTGTAAAATTGCGTTTTTTGCCGGAGCCAACCTACTTTTTATACACTGGTTGTTTTGCTTCCTAAGTAACAAACGTCTGCTACTTCCTTTACCTTTTCACCTGCCAATTCGACATCCATAGCGGCTTCTGATTCCTTTCGGCTGCATTCCAATATTTTGTTTTACATTAATAAATAATTTTAATCATGAATTCTTTCCTCCCGGTTAATAGATGTGAGATTTTCGGGGTGAAATGTCACGTTTGTTCTTTCGGATTTCACGTTTAAAAAAGGAGATTCCGTGGCTTATGAGCTTGAGATTAACGGTCACGTAAATCTACAAACTTCCTTCTATCTTTCAGACAGAAACAAACAGAAGGTTGGCAGCATTGACAAGGAATAGAAGCCACCTGTTCTCAGTATTGCCTCACTGAGTCAAACCGGAGATGGAGTTCGTTTCTGAACTGGCCATCTTGTAATATTTGGAAAGACGTCTTATTACCTGTATTAGAAGAATCCATACTCCTAGCAAGTGACTACGGCGTAAGCTCTCAGGCGACGCCATTCTCTATGCTGGAACAAACAAGATACATAGCTTACGTTACAAAAACTATATTAAAAAACATGAAGCACAACGAAAAAGAAGTGAAATAGGATACCTTAAAAATGAAAATAAAATGAGAAAGACATTAAACGAAATTAATACAATACAAAAATATTCTTCAAAATGAGATGAAATGCAAACACAAAATGGACATAAATAAAAAATTATATGACCGAAAATAAAAGCAACAAATTAATGATTAATATGGAATCATAAAAAATCGAATTAATACAAAAATAAAATAAAACTGAAATTAAACAAGAAGTTCCGTGACGAACCAAAGAGCCTACTTTTCTTAAAACTTAAGATTCATGCCAATGATTAATCTATATGGATCTATCTAGAATAATGACGAAATTAAGTTGGTAATATCAAAATTTCTAATTAGTTCGAAATACTGTATACCTGGCATAATGTAGCCTAATAGAGCACTACAGTTGGCAGCCCTGGTGACTGAATATATTCTTAGTTCAATCTCTTAAGGTACAAAATACAAAATTTGGTTGAAGTCCAAAGGATATTATGGACGTTACATGCAGTTAAACATTGGATATAACAGCGCGTTTAAAATCATGTTGGCAACAATGTCATGCATGTGTTGGTCAGAAATAATCTGAAAAATATGATCTATTGTTGTGCCAATTTTGAATGAAATCCATTAGTTAGTATAGAAGTTACATGCATCTTAAAATTGGACCTATCAGCAGGCATAGAATCATGTTGGCAGCACTGACGTATACTAGTTACTCCAAATTAATCTAGAATGCCAGGTACTATACGTGTGGAAAGTTTAGAGCTATTTGTTTGCATACTTTCCGATATATTGATATTAGGGTAACAATAATAGAGACAGCATTTATTAATAGTTGGCAGCCCTGGTTGCTCTTAAGAATACGCATAGTCATATCTGTTACGGACGGTACACATAGCACATACGAAATGTGGTTGAAATCCACATGATAGTATAGAAGTTACATGTATTCAAAGTTGGACCTCTCAGCAGGCTTAGAATCATGTTGGTAGCACTGCCGTATATAAGTTACTCCAAATTAATATAGAATGTCAGATACTATACGAGTGCATAGTTTAAAGCTGTCGGCTTGCACACTTTCTGATAAATTGTTATTTGGATAAAATAAATTGAGGGCATTTATTAACAGTTGGCAGCCCTGGTGGCTCTTACGAATACGCTCAGTTATATTATGTTTATGTACACATAGGACATACGAAATTTAGTTGAATTCTAATTGATAGTGTAGAAGTTATATGCATTTAAAAATTGGACCTATCAGCAGCTTTATAATCATTTTGGCAACACTGCCATGTATGGCCTCCTGGAAATTAAACTGCAATATTATTATCTATTGTGCCCTTTCAGCAAGAAATATGCAATTCACAGTATGCCAGCATTGCTCAATTCGGGATTTTCGGGGTTGTAGTATGTTCTCCCACTCTGTGACTTACACATTTTGGATTAAATAGAGGATACACTTGCAAAAATAACAACAAAATCAATTCCTATTTTAACACATTTAATTAACCAAAATTATGGCGCTACAAACAATAAAACAAAATAAACTACTGACCAAAATCCTTCTATTTGTTCAAAGTGAACAAGGAATAACATAAGAATTAAACAAATATTATATTAAAACACATGGTTTCCTTTAAACCAACAACTCATAATTATTTTTACTTCCATAAAGTATCTATCTTAAAGTTCCATCTAACCACGAGCTCCTTTGGCTCGATACTTTCCAATAATAACGGTGTCATTCTTTTATACACCTTTATAACTATTTTTATAGTTTCTTATCATCAAAACAAATATATAAGTTAATTACATTTAAAATACATGTCAATTCTCTACTTAAATGTTTGGGCATTTCACATGTTCTTCAACATTACCATCTCTCTCAAGTTTTACAAATTCACCATAGTGATCGGGAAAATACTTGTGTATTCCAGAGTTATAAAGATTACTTGACAAAGTCAAAAACTATGATTACTCCCGGAATCTAGTTATCTTCATTAAACTCATGGAATCCTACGTCCATACAACATTACAATAGGGATTTCTATTCATTTATTTGTCTTATCAGACCATTATCACATAAAAAAACTACGATCTGAACTGGCAAGCGATAAATTCATCTACATGGACCTCGGTTCAAATCCCGGGTCATTAACAACTTTTAAACACTCACGGTGCATTTATTACTTCTTGCAGACGGCCTTCACCGACCCTCCTCCTACTAGGGTCTGACCGTACTTGAGCGAGATTTATGGCTGAGGGTAACGTCCCGTCTAGCCTACGTGTGGTAGCGATCCTCAATGCTTTTAAAACAAATCTTTCTTTCTTTTCAGTTCTCTGGGGAGACCTGGCATTTTACTTCTCGTATTTACTTTCAACAACATTATTAGGCTCATAAACCATTTTCATAACTTTGGCGTTGATTAATTATGAAGGGTCCTCATTGATTGGGAAGAGTAATACACATTCTTCGACGAATACTTAGGGGCTTCAACAAGAAAATGAGTCTGAGTTCGACTCTCTTAACATGCCTCGGGAACCATTCCCACATTGGAGGACTTATACAAAATGCGATTTAGGGTCGGCCGTGGCCTACATGACCTACGCTAATAATACCATACATTTGCTCCCTATTACAATATAATAACACACACATGGCCTCGTGATCTACGTCACTATTGGAGGACTTACAACATATCTCAATTCACCGCAATCAACTACCCCTCATAAGTAATTTACCAAGTACATTTAATTTCTACGCATTCCTAGCGTGACATTTTACTTTAACTGCGCTCCATTGCGCTATACATTATTTTAAGGCCTAGCGTCTTCCAAAGAACTGATAAATTCCATATTAACAATTGATACATATCTCAATTTTTATATTAATCTTTTCCTTTGACAATAATCGCTCTATTTTTAAGAACATGCATTAACATCATGTCTTATACTTTTATTAAGGCTCAAACGCTCTTATTTTCATATCATTCCATTTAATCTTTATTTATATTTCTTTTATACTATTATTATTATTAATACGCTTGCTTTTATAACATTCGTCAAATACACTGACATATTATTCCATACATTTCCTCTACAGGATTTATTCTTTCACATAATTATTTATAATTTCTCAAATTTTATTTTTGTTCAGACCGCGTTCTTATTCTGTTATTAGTTATTTAGAAACATCCCTTTTACTCAAAACTCCGGTGGATTTGTACACAATCACTTCCCCGACACCAAAACATAATGAAAATCTTTACTCACATGTTTTAGGTCGTTCCCTGACCTTCCTTCTCGTGCGATGCGTCATTTTGCCCACTCTTTTAAATTACTCCATTTTGTACAAATTCATTGCATGTACAGACATATCTTGACACATATTTAACACGTATACATTTAACACTGATAACATTTTAAATACACTGGTGTATCCGTTTAGAACACACAATAAAAACACTGAATATATATTACTTTTAACACAAAATCTTGATATATTTACACTTCACAAATCCTGATCACTAGGCCGCTATTTAAGCCTATCACACGTGACTTCTTAACCTCCCGTCTCCAAGGGTGAAATTTATTCAATGTCGGCTTCCTATCCTGCAGAATATGAAAGTCTCGAATCATCTACTTCTTCCCTGGAATAATTCTCCTTCGAATCCCGTTCCTGACGATCTGCTATTCTTTTAACTCGATTGGCTCCTTTCTAGATCCTATTTATTGATCTTAGCGAAAGTCTGTTCGGTTCACGGTCCCCTCGATAATCTATCGGAGCTATGGATTTTTAGCAACTAATACTTCTCGTAACTTAGTGCCTTTTAATAGTTCATCTGCTTCCTTGAAACAATGTCTATAGTTTCCTTCTCTTCTTCGCTTATTCGGTTCTCGAACTTCTAATCTTCTAGAAAACTTTGCGAACCTTATTCTGTCTGTCCCTGCTCGGGTTCTTGAAATTTGATAAAATGTTTATCTCGCTGTTACGGTACTTCCGTACGTTATGATACTTTTGGTCGATTACTTTAAGACCTATCGCCCTGGTTCTAAGTTCGCAGCCTGCTTCGACTGTAATTTATGAACTTTCACGGTAAACTTTATACTGTCGGACCTAAATCCTGTAACTAGGATTTTCCTAATTTTCAACACGGCGATACTGTAATATTACTTCTTTGCAACCCTTTACGAATGCACGTACATTATTGATACCGCGACGCCCTTGGCGGTCGGATATTGTCTATGCGATGTGATACAGCGTTTTTCCCTCAAGGAAAGCTTGTATACTGTCTTCGGTGCGATGTAGCTTCACGTCCCTTGGACTATCGGATGTAACATCTCCCCTCAAGGAGTACTGGTAAACTGCCTTCGATGTGTTACAGCGTGACGCCCCCTCACGGACTGTCGGAATACTGCATTCGGTGATATCTGACACAGTGTCACGCCCGCAGGCTGACAATAACTGCATGATTGGTCTGGCTTCGCCTGGACTTTTATACTCTTCAGTCAAAAAAAGATAAACTCCTAGTCCTTTTCGTGACTAACTTTTGAAATAATGGTTGCACAAATATAAAAATTATATCTCCAGAAAGCTCGTCTTCTCAACGTCAAATGATCTCACTGTGCATAAGAATCGATCGTGCATTTCTGAGATATTAATTAATTTTTAGTCTTCAGCTGCGTGGGTAGTGCTGTTGATTTTTTATATTCCGCACTCCTCTGGTCTCGGTAATTCCCCGATGACGTATGCTGCATTTGCACTTTTCTCCTGTGCAATTATTAAAAGCTTTTTCTCTATACAAAAATCTCTAATCCAAAATGATTCACATTACTGTATTTATTTACTTACTTTTATTCTTGCAAATGGGTTAAATTTAATTATTCTTCTTCTGGCACAGCGGCGATGTTGCCGTTTTAATGCAAGGTTAGCTTAATTTCCGAGTCGTGTTTCTCTCTCTTACAGCCAAAACTTTCCACTCAGTCTAAAAATATCCATGACCGGCTCCTTATCAATGAGTCAGGAGGCATGATCTCATCTTCTGAACACCTGGTCCAGCTGCTTGCGCAACGTTATGCTAGAATCCTGGCTTGAAATCTCTCTATGTTACATTAGAAACTGTATGTTTCTTTCATTCCTTCCACAAATACATGGATTCGACCCCTTTTGAGCCAATGGTACATGGGTTCACTATACGTGTGCCAATTTTAAAATAGCTCCATTTATACCTTCCAAGATATTCAACATGGAGCTCAAATTTCAATTGCGATTTTTCAGCAGTTTGTAAGCACTGACATCATTTTCAAACACGGCTTTGAGATATTCTGATATAGATTTTTACTCATACCAAATTTTGTTTCGATTGCTGCAGCCGTTTAGGAGTTGATAGGGGGCGGGGGGGGGGGGACACACAGCTAGACAGACAGTCAGACAGAAGGACAGACAGGCATTTTCCCGATCTCATAAGTCTACTTTTTCCTCATTTTTGCAAAATGTGAAAAGTAGGCTAAAAATAAAATAAATGAACATTAAAAACGAAAAAGTGAATAATAAAATGAAATTATATAAAAATATAATTGCAATGAAATCAAATAAAATAATCTGGTTGGTTGGTTTCTCTGTTTAGGGGCTGCGACAACGCGGTCATGTAGCCCCGTGTACTTTGAGTGAGTGTAGAATCTGTCTGATAACCGGTGTTAATTGTGATGGCTGTATTAGTGTGTGTTATCTGTAATTCAGGTAAGGACTGCAGACGATCAATTTTCAAGTAGTTCCTACTTTTGCTACCAAATGCTACCGTCAACGACAACTACTGTAGTTTTGATCTTGGTTACTAGATGCCACCACAGTCGGCTCCTGGCGACGAACGTTGGAACTTAAGAGCGTTAGTCAAATCTAATCGATAATTTAGCTTCACACAAGTGTAATAAGTGGAAGGTTCATTTACATGCCATAAATCTATGACATGGGACCACCGGCTTTACTTCCCCTCCGAAGGAAGACATACTGAAGGATTTCTAAGCTCTTAAAAAATCCGAAGACTTCGGCCGGGTTTCATTGAAATCGCTCCAGCCGTTTAGAAGCTATTAGGGGGACACACACGAATCACGAAATCATGAAATAAACAAAATTAAACAAAACAGAACATGAAGCGAGATAATACAAAAAAACGAGGTGAAATAATACAAAAACAAAATGAAAAAAAATTATAATAGGAATAACATATGAAAGTGAATAGAAATCTCCACTTAGTATAAAACAAAGTCCCCGATCCTTGGCTGTCACGGGTAATCTCGAGAACCACTGGATGGATTTTGATGCGGTTTTCACCATTCTGTAAAGGATATCTCGAGGAATGATTCTGTATAAAGTAATTTATTTATGACCAAAGGAAGCCATGCAGTAAAGATTTCAGTGAAAAAGTCGAAAAGAAAAACCTGGCATCCATGCGCTTTTTAAGCTTACGCTGCGCAAACCGTTAAAAATATCTATAGACTATGAGTGTAAGAATTGTTCAAGATGAAAAGTTCTACAAAAAAGCCCGGGAGAGCATATCTCTATCTTCAATACATCGTCTAATAGAAGTGTTTTTACGTTTCCATTTCTTCCAACAATTTCCATTGAATTACTGAGGCGACAGTTTACGAGCTAGCTAGGGGAGAGTCTATCATCCCAGTTACAGCCTAGCTAGCGGGCGAGCCTATTACCCCAGATACAGCCAGTAGCAAACTGTCGAGTCGTGTTGAGTTAAAATCTTTTAGAGAAGAGTGGTTGTGTTTGGAGCTTCCCTGGAAGTGCAACTCGGCTTTTCTTCACTACGCCTGTGAACTTTTCGTTCCGTAAAATGCACAGTCAAGGTAAGATTGGCCGGAAGGGGGATTTGTGTTTCATGCACCTCACCATTCTTAAATTACGTCTGTCAAGAATGTGTTGCACATGCATGTCCATGATAATATAATTAATAGTCCAGTCAGTGATTTTAACCCATGATGCCAAGACGTAAAACGGATATTGGTCGTTGTTCATTGACATTGAAAAAAAAAAAAAAAAAAAAAGCGCTTAGCACGTAATGCATTCATAACTGTTCCCGGGCGAAGCCGGGTCGGGTTGCTAGTATATATATATAGAAAGGAAAAACGTTAGAGTTTGCTTCTACGGTCATATACGACCGATGATCGACTCCCGATGGACGAAACGTATCTTCAGTATATTCGGCTCCAAACCAAAAACTACAATGCCATGGTATGTTAACGTCCAGACAGATCTGAAAGAAATGGGGATACGAGCAGAAGATGCACAAGACCGAAATCTTTATAGAGCAGCCTTCAAGACGTTTGGGACTTTCCGGGACGAAAAATGGACAACTGGTGCGAAATGGACAGAACAACGTCGTGCTAAACACAGTGAGCTCATGAAGACAATGTGGATCAAGCGAAAAATGAACAAATGCCAGAATGTAAAATGAGGCTTTCCGTGGTCCCTAGTCGGCCAATTAGCGAAACTGAATGAATGAATAAAAAGGAATGTCTGTTTGTTCGTCTTTTATGCGTTCATAAACCATTCATCCGATTGCGATGAAACTTTGATTTGTTGTTGTGTACACGCCGGGGAAGGTCATCAACTTAGAAAATCCATTTTACGATATTGGTAGAGCACGAGTAGATTCAAGGAAATGAGCGACGGCGTGCGAAGCGTTTCAACAAAGGCCCGTATGCGTTCATAGAACATTCGTCCGATAATGATGAAACTTGGGCGAGATGTTGTGTTCACTCCAGGGAAGGTTTCTGGCTTAGCAAATGCATCTTACAACAGGTAGCGCACGAGTCGATTCATCTAATGGGCGACGGCACGCGAATCGTTTCAACAAAGTCCCGTATGCGTTCATAGAACATTCATATGATTGTGATGAATCTTTGAAGAATTGTTGTGTACACTCCAGGAAGGGTTTCTAACTTAGTAAATTCATTTCACAGTAGGTAGTGAACGTGTTGAGTCAACAAATAAGTGACAGCACTCGAATCGTATAAATGAAATTCCGTATGTAGGCTATTCATATGCCATTCATCCGATTGCAATGAAACTTTGGTGAGTTGTTGTGGACGTTCCCAGGAATGTTTCTAAATTAGTTAATCCATTTTACGATAGTTTGGAGGCAGTTAGCGGAAATTGAAAAAAAAAAAGAATTGTGTATCCAAAAGCACTTCAAGAAACAAAATTACAACGCCATGACTTTCTTTGATTGGCGTTGCAACGCATGCCGGGTTCAGCTAGTATAAAATAAAATAAAACAAAATGAATCATAAGAAGAAATTATATAAAAACAAAATTGCAATGGAGTGAAATAAAATAATTTGAAAATCAATTGAATTTATATGAAAAGTGAAATAATCCAAAAAACAAACGAAATAATATAAATCATGAGATTAAATGAAACAAAAGAGAAATGTTATACAATTGAAATAAAATGAAACAAAACGAAACTTGAAATGAAATTATTAATGAAAGAAATGCAAGAAAAAATCAATGAAATAAAAATGAGAATGAAAATTATTATTATTATTATTATTATTATTATTATTATTATTATTGTTGCGTATAGGCCAAGACATGAGAGAGAAGTTGGTATTCAGAAGGTGTAAGGCAAGGCTGCAACTTATCACCCATACTTTTCGATCTTTACATTGAACAAGCAATGAAGGAAATTGGAGAAAAATTTAAAGTGGGGGTGAAGATTCAAGGAGAAATAATTTCAACTCTGAGATTTTCTGATGACATCGTCATCTTGGCCGACAAGCCTGAGGATTTGAATGAGTTTTTGAATGGTATGGACTCCGTCTTACGGAAGGAATTCATGATGAAAATTAATAAATGTAAAACAAAAATACTGGAATGCAGCCGAAATAAATCAGAAACCTCTATGGACATCAAATTGGCAGGTGAAAAGCTGAAGGAAGTAGGAGACTTCTGTTACTTAGGAAGCAAAATAACCAGTGATGGACGAAGCAAAGAGGATATAAAAAGTAGGTTGGCTCAGGCAAGGAAAGCATTTCTACAAAAAAGGAATCTGTTGACATCGAATATAGATTTAGGTATTAGGTAGTCATTTTTGAAATCCTTTGTCTGGAGCCTGGCGCTCTATGGAAGTGAAACTTGGATTGTTGGTGCAGCAGAAAAGAGGAGAATTGAAGCGTTTGAAATGTGGTGTTACAGGAGAATGATGAAGATCAGATGGGTAGATAGGGTTACAAACGAAGAGGTATTAAGACAAGTGGGAGAGGAGAGATGTTTCTGGCGACTGCTAATGAAGAGAAGAGATAGGTTGGTAGGTCACATACTAAGACACCCAGGAATAGCAAGCTTAGTTATGGAAGGAAGGGTCGAGGACAAGAACTGTAGGGGTAGACCAAGGTTAGAATATGTTAAACAGATTGCCTCGGATGTAGGGTGTGGTAGCTATGTAGAGATGAAACGATTAGCTCAGGACAGGGTTGCATGGAGGGCTGCATCAAACCAGTCAAAGACTGAAGACTCAACAACAACAGGCCAACTACGGACCACGACATTCATCTATTTTTTTTTTTGAGTGGGTCTTAATGTTTTCCGAGTAGTCGCGCGTCCTCTGGCTGTGTTGTTCCTTTCTGTCCATAGGCCACCTTCTTCCTTGGAACTCCATATGCTGTAATTTACTCCTGAGACGTTCGATCGTTTATGTCGTTTACTGCAACTCCCAGTTCCAGTAGATCTTTGTCCACTTGTATCAACCGCGGTGACTTGGTCTTCCTTGTTTGCCAGTACAGTAGAGTCCCGCAATCTCGGCCTAATGCCGGGTTATCGGGAAATGTGTTAAAAAGAAGAAATAAGCTGTTTGTTTTGGTTTAGAAGTAATGCAATGCAGTACATTTATTGGTTTTTTTTACAGAAACAAACGTTTTAAAACGATTAAGCCACTACAATCACAGTACTTGAATTTATAGTTCAGTACTGTTCTTCATATAAATCAAGGGAAACAATTACTGTAAATTATAAAAGGAAATCCAGGCCTACAAATTATTTTTATAATATGTACACTGTACAGTATATGGACAGAACAATTCCCGTTTCATTTAATGAAAATTACCATTTACCTTTTTGCAAAAAAGTAAGTACGGTAATGTTTCTTTGCTTTTCGCTTTGGAACCTGTTTCTTGAAGCCTTGTCAGGAAGACGGCGAAGAAACAGAATTGCGGAGAATGCGCAATCAAATAAATTCAATGCTGTGCACGAGAACAGTTTGTTTTCTTCTTACTGCCAACAGTTTGTGCATTTACAGTACTGGACCTGTATTTATCAGGTAGTCGTTACTCTGTAGGTCAACTTGTTTCGCGTCGTATTTAACTGTAGATAATTTCATTGATGGAGAAGACAAAAGAAAACATAATAACGTTCTGTGCGGAAACACAAAAACAAACAAAAATCATGATTTTTTTTCTGCTGTCAGGGTGGCCGAGAAATCCGGAGTGCCGGGTTACCGAGACTCTACTTGAAACGGTTTTACTTTGCTCCACGTTGAGCGTACAAGTGTAACGGTTACTTTGGCCCTCACTTTTGCGTGACAAATGTAATGCTTCTACTGGCCCTGCCCTGCACTTTGAAATACTTACTCTGCCTAAGATATGTTGTTTTAATGGGCGCCAAGACCTCAACGCTATGTTGAAACCTAAATTTATATTTAACAACACCTAGCTCTGGTAGAACACCTTCAAGAATCTTTTCACTCAGATCGTGGTATCATTTGATCATTAACCCAACAAACAATTGTATCAGGAGAAGGAATTGGTCTATATCTAATGCTACCTACTGAAAGCAAAGATTGCATGGTTAAAAGAAATGAATTTATTATATATAACAAGTATGGCAAAATTAATAGTAATAATAATATATTCTGAATTTAAATTGGAGCGTTGCGATTTGAATATTACCGCTAGAAAATTACGTGAAAACGGAGTCGGATAAATTACTGATTTTACTCTTATTCCCAAGCTATGAAGTTACTGAAATACTGAAAATGAAAAAAAAAAAAAGACGAGAGATTACGTAGTTCTGAGTCATTCGCGCTTACCACTGGAAATTGCCGAAGCATTTCCCTCGTACTGGATGTTGAAGAGAGCTTCCCATAGCCTCCAGGACGTCGTCATCTTCTTCGTTAGTTGATGAGATACTTGTAGATATGATAACTTTATGGTCCGAACATCGGAGCCAATCACACGTACAACCACACTGGTTAAGTTTTACAAAGATAATCGCCTAGCCTCCACGGCACGCAAACCATATATGCACTCCTCGCATCCCCTCTCTGGACCCCGTCTTCTTCTCGCCCGCTCTCCTCTGATTGGCTGACCCACCACGCGCTACCCCCCTCCTCAGGGTCATTACACTCGGCGCGAGGATGATGTCGATTACCGTTCCAGACTATTTCGCCTTTTCTTGAAGCAGCAACCCAGGCTTGCGTCATGCTTCTTGACAAGAATAAGCCTGTACACGAATTCCCCGTGACTCATCTCTCTCATAATACCCTAACTGACAAAACTCCGTAAAATTCCGTAATCATATAATTTTCTATGATAATGTTGTTCGTAATAATTTGCTTGATAGTGTTTTCTATGACATAGAAAACCTATCGGTATGCTTATAATTTTATAAAAATGCTCCAAAAATACCTTAATAATAATAGGTTAATAATTCTAATAAATTAACATGAAAACTTCTCTTGGCTGAACAATTTGCCGCGTAAATAAATATAGAATGGCTTCCTACTGACTTATGTCAGTGGCATAAAATCCCCTCGAAACACACGTTACATACTGTATGTGAGGAGCTGATTGGTGGGATGCATCCTGGAGACGTGTCCATAAAATGCTCGACGTCTCTTCCTGGCCACGTCTGTAATTCTTTCCGAGTATCTATAGAGCTCCTGGTTGGGTCGTCTTTTGTATTCACTCCATTTTCTTCTTCTTCTTCTTCTTCTTCTTCTTTGCAGGTTCCCCCAGGGGCTTAAAACTTGTGGGATTTGGGTTGGCGATCACGGGATCCCAGCTGAGTCCGGCATTGCTTCCACTTACTTGTGCCGGGCACCCCTCCGTCTTCTTTCCTGTCGAACTTTCCTGGTCAACTCTTGTTCTCTTCCTACCCTGAAGGTATTAAGGTATCCGAGGCCTAGGGAGTCTCTTCCTTTCCCGCCCTTCTCTCATTTGTCCTGATCCCTCATTCTTCGAGGGATCAGACTTCATTTTCTTTTCTTTATATTTTATTTTTCTCTTTAAGATGCCCTCACTGCTTTGAAAGTTTTTTTTCCATCCAAATTCCCTTTTGAGTATTTTCAATCTGCATTTTGTAAGTATTTTCGATCTAAACTCCATTTTGTGAGTATTTTCAATCTAAATAGCATTTTGTAAGTATTTTGGACCTCAACTACATTTTGAACGTATTTTTCAATCTAACTTGCTTCTTGAGTATTTTCCATTTAAATTACCTTTTGTAACTCATTGTGAGTCTTTAAATCTAAGTTCCATTTTTAGCCTACTGTCATTTTATGGAAAAAGAAAAGGCTTATGAGAACACCTTTTGTCCGTGTGTGTGTATGTGTGAGGTGTGTGTGTGTGCCCCCCAATAACTTCGAAACGGCTGGAGCGATTACAATGAAACTCGGTAAGATCATAGCACCATTCTGGACGACCCCGACTGTGTCCTTCAAATTTTATTGTCTCTCAGAAATCCAACATGGCGGCTGCGAAATATTTCACCAGCGTTCAGTATCTCCGAAACTATTATAGATATCATCCTGAAATTTTGTACGGTGATAAAGGGTATTGATACAAGTTTATCTATGTATCTTTCATAAACCTGTAAAGTAAAAAACGAACATGGCGGCCAAGCGAAGTTGAAACATTTTAATAGACTTTTCTCGTGATTTAACCCTCTGAGCGCAGTGAAATGTGGTACAGTAAATGTTTATACACATTGTAATGCACTGGCATCTAATTTAGTTCAATTGTTTACATAACCTCAAGATGGCGTCTGTGCGAAATTTTAAAATTGAGTTTTTATTTCTTGTGTCGTAATCATGTGATCGAAGTGAAAGTTTGATTAATGAACCTAGGCAATAATTGTCCTTGAATGGTACATTACTCTATGGCCTATACATATAACAATCCAAAATTGTGAGCATACGAAATATTTAGACGGTTCTCAATATCTACGAATCTTTTACAGCAATCAAACTGAAATTTTGTATGTTGATAGTGGCAATTAGCATGAGTAGGATATATGGAAATAGGCTTTAGTTCTTCACGAAACTACTTGTTTATATTATTATTATGAGGCAACATTTGATGCAATGGTTCATTTTGTAAGTATTTCCACTCTACCCTGATTTTCGTTCTGGTTTCCATTTCATTGTCATTTTCGTTATCATCCAGACCATTAGGGGCCGATGACCTAGATGTTAGGCCCCTTAAAACAACAATCATCAGCATCATCATCTTTAATCGTATCGGCCTACTAAGGACCACAACTGTCATCTTTGCCCAGTGCTCCTTCATACGTTGCCGGTGTTGCTCTTTTCTTTCTTCCGTCCACATATTTCCCGTCTTCAACTTTGGTTTTTCTTGAAAACTGTATGCGAAAATTCCCACTGGCGGTGTATGAGCTCATACCTGCGTACCAGGATGTGAGGTGCGATTTCGGAGCCTTGCAGTTCAATCTGGCGGCTGATTTTCCACACATTGTCCTCTTAAAGTACAACGATTGCTTCCACAAAGTTTCAAGATAGGTTTCGACCTGTCTTACCTGAAACTTGCCTTGTTAGCAAGTGATCATAAAATGCAATTATCATTTTCCTCATGACATCAGAGATCTTTTGGACATGATTATACAGCTCAAAGTTGTTATTATTATTATTACTCACATTCCATCTCTACTTTAGTTGCTACAAACAACATTTCGAAAACCAACTGGCGATTTACACCGCTTTCAGAGTAACTGAAGAAAAAGCAGTATTGCGTGCAATGTTGAACAAGTGTCGTAAAGAAGTAGTTCTCGCGACTTGATGAGTTCTTATGTTCTAATAATTGTTTCATTACAGTACTCAAGCAGCTAATGGTGAGATTATAACCATTGCGTGACTTATAACGTCGCAGTTGATTTGTCTGCTTGATATAAGTTCTTGTGCTAAGTTCGAACATCCTGAGGCTAGAGCAAAGGTTACCTACATTTTACCAGAGCCCGGGGCTTCACAGTATTGGTATTTTGAGGAACTTTTAGTAACTTTAGGGACTTTAAGCCCAACACTACGAGTTCGTACTATCTCGCGACCGATAGGCGTACTAACTTTCAATAATAGTAAGTAAGATGTTCTTATAGCAACATATAGATGTCTCTACTGAACACTTGTTGCCTTGGTAACCACGCTAATCACAGATAGGCGTACTAACTTTCAATAATAGTGAGTAAGATGTTCTTATAGCAACATATAGATGTCTCTACTGAACACTTGTTGCCATGGTAACCACGCTAATCACAGATAGGCGTACTAACTTTCAATAATAGTGAGTAAGATGTTCTTATAGCAACATATAGATGTCCCTACTGAACACTTGTTGCCATGGTAACCACGCTAATCACAGATAGGCGTACTAACTTTCAATAATAGTGAGTAAGATGTTCTTATAGCAACATATAGATGTCTCTACTGAACACTTGTTGCCATGGTAACCACGCTAATCACAGATAGGCGTACTAACTTTCAATAATAGTGAGTAAGATGTTCTTATAGCAACATATAGATGTCTCTACTGAACACTTGTTGCCATGGTAACCACGCTAATCACAGATAGGCGTACTAACTTTCAATAATAGTAAGTAAGATGTTCTTATAGCAGCATATAGATGTCCCTACTGAACACTTGTTGCCATGGTAACCACGCTAATCACAGATAGGCGCACTAACTTTCAATAATAGTAAGTAAGATGTTCTTATAGCAACATATGGATGTCCCTACTGAACACTTGTTGCCATGGTAACCACGCTAATCACAGATAGGCGCACTAACTTTCAATAATAGTAAGTAAGATGTTCTTATAGCAACATATAGATGTCTCTACTGAACACTTGCTGCCATGGTAACCACGCTAATCACAGATAGGCGCACTAACTTTCAATAATAGTAAGTAAGATGTTCTTATAGCAGCATATAGATGTCCCTACTGAACACTTGTTGCCATGGTAACCACGCTAATCACAGATAGGCGCACTAACTTTCAATAATAGTAAGTAAGATGTTCTTATAGCAACATATAGATGTCTCTACTGAACACTTGCTGCCATGGTAACCACGCTAATCACAGATAGGTGTACTAACTTTCAATAATAGTAAGTAAGATGTTCTTATAGCAGCATATAGATGTCTCTACTGAACACTTGTTGACATGGTAACCACGCTAATCCCAGATAGGCGCACTAACTTCCAATAATAGTAAGTAAGATGTTCTTATAGCAACATATAGATGTCTCTACTGAACACTTGTTGCCATGGTAACCACGCTAATCACAGATAGGCATACTAACTTTCAATAATAGTAAGTAAGATGTTCTTATAGCGACATTAGATGTCTCTAATGAACACTTGTTGCCATGGTAACCACGCTAATCACAGATAGGCGCACTAACTTTCAATAATAGTAAGTAAGATGTTCTTATAGCAGCATATAGATGTCTCTACTGAACACTTGTTCCCATGGTAACCACGCTAATCACAGATAGGCGTACTAACTTTCAATAACAGTAAGTAAGATGTTCTTATAGCAACATATAGATGTCTCTAATGAACACTTGTTGCCATGGTAACCACGCTAATCACAGATAGGCGCACTAACTTTCAATAATAGTAAGTAAGATGTTCTTATAGCAGCATATAGATGTCTCTACTGAACACTTGTTCCCATGGTAACCACGCTAATCACAGATAGGCGTACTAACTTTCAATAACAGTAAGTAAGATGTTCTTATAGCAACATATAGATGTCTCTACTGAACACTTGTTGCCATGGTAACCACGCTAATCACAGATAGGCGTACTAAGTTCCAATAATAGTAAGTAAGATGTTCTTATAGCAACATATAGATGTCTCTACTGAACACTTGTTCCCATGGTAACCACGCTAATCACAGATAGGCGTACTAACTTTCAATAACAGTAAGTAAGATGTTCTTATAGCAACATATAGATGTCTCTACTGAACACTTGTTCCCATGGTAACCACGCTAATCACAGATAGGCGTACTAACTTTCAATAATAGTAAGTAAGATGTTCTTATAGCAGCATATAGATGTCTCTACTGAACACTTGTTCCCATGGTAACCACGCTAATCACAGATAGGCGTACTAACTTTCAATAATAGTAAGTAAGATGTTCTTATAGCAACATATAGATGTCTCTAATGAACACTTGTTGCCATGGTAACCACGCTAATCACAGATAGGCGCACTAACTTTCAATAATAGTAAGTAAGATGTTCTTATAGCAGCATATAGATGTCTCTACTGAACACTTGTTCCCATGGTAACCACGCTAATCACAGATAGGCGTACTAACTTTCAATAACAGTAAGTAAGATGTTCTTATAGCAACATATAGATGTCTCTACTGAACACTTGTTCCCATGGTAACCACGCTAATCACAGATAGGCGTACTAAGTTCCAATAATAGTAAGTAAGATGTTCTTATAGCAACATATAGATGTCTCTACTGAACACTTGTTCCCATGGTAACCACGCTAATCACAGATAGGCGTACTAACTTTCAATAACAGTAAGTAAGATGTTCTTATAGCAACATATAGATGTCTCTACTGAACACTTGTTCCCATGGTAACCACGCTAATCACAGATAGGCGTACTAAGTTCCAATAATAGTAAGTAAGATGTTCTTATAGCAACATATAGATGTCTCTACTGAACACTTGTTGCCATGGTAACCACGCTAATCACAGATAGGCGTACTAACTTCCAATAATAGTAAGTAAGATGTTCTTATAGCAACATATAGATGTCTCTAATGAACACTTGTTGCCATGGTAACCACGCTAATCACAGATAGGCGTACTAACTTTCAATAATAGTAAGTAAGATGTTCTTATAGCAACATATAGATGTCTCTACTGAACACTTGTTGCCATGGTAACCACGCTAATCACACATAGGCGTACTAACTTTCAATAATAGCAAGTAAGATGTTCTTATAGCAGCATATAGATGTCTCTACTGAACACTTGCTGCCATGGTAACCACGCTAATCACTGATAGGCGTACTAACTTCCAATAATAGTAAGTAAGATGTTCTTATAGCAACATATAGATGTCTCTACTGAACACTTGTTGCCATGGTAACCACGCTAATCACAGATAGGCGCACTAACTTCCAATAATAGTAAGTAAGATGTTCTTATAGCAACATATAGATGTCTCTACTGAACACTTGCTGCCATGGTAACCACGCTAATCACTGATAGGCGTACTAACTTCCAATAATAGTAAGTAAGATGTTCTTATAGCAACATATAGATGTCTCTACTGAACACTTGCTGCCATGGTAACCACGCTAATCACTGATAGGCGTACTAACTTCCAATAATAGTAAGTAAGATGTTCTTATAGCAACATATAGATGTCTCTACTGAACACTTGCTGCCATGGTAACCACGCTAATCACTGATAGGCGTACTAACTTCCAATAATAGTAAGTAAGATGTTCTTATAGCAACATATAGATGTCTCTACTGAACACTTGCTGCCATGGTAACCACGCTAATCACAGATAGGCGTACTAACTTTCAATAACAGTAAGTAAGATGTTCTTATAGCAACATATAGATGTCTCTAATGAACACTTGTTCCCATGGTAACCACGCTAATCACAGATAGGCGTACTAAGTTCCAATAATAGTAAGTAAGATGTTCTTATAGCAACATATAGATGTCTCTACTGAACACTTGTTGCCATGGTAACCACGCTAATCACAGATAGGCGTACTAACTTCCAATAATAGTAAGTAAGATGTTCTTATAGCAACATATAGATGTCTCTAATGAACACTTGTTGCCATGGTAACCACGCTAATCACAGATAGGCGTACTAACTTTCAATAATAGTAAGTAAGATGTTCTTATAGCAACATATAGATGTCTCTACTGAACACTTGTTGCCATGGTAACCACGCTAATCACAGATAGGCGTACTAACTTTCAATAATAGCAAGTAAGATGTTCTTATAGCAGCATATAGATGTCTCTACTGAACACTTGCTGCCATGGTAACCACGCTAATCACTGATAGGCGTACTAACTTCCAATAATAGTAAGTAAGATGTTCTTATAGCAACATATAGATGTCTCTACTGAACACTTGTTGCCATGGTAACCACGCTAATCACAGATAGGCGCACTAACTTCCAATAATAGTAAGTAAGATGTTCTTATAGCAACATATAGATGTCTCTACTGAACACTTGCTGCCATGGTAACCACGCTAATCACTGATAGGCGTACTAACTTCCAATAATAGTAAGTAAGATGTTCTTATAGCAACATATAGATGTCTCTACTGAACACTTGCTGCCATGGTAACCACGCTAATCACTGATAGGCGTACTAACTTCCAATAATAGTAAGTAAGATGTTCTTATAGCAACATATAGATGTCTCTACTGAACACTTGTTGCCATGGTAACCACGCTAACCAAACATATCCATGTAAGAAGAAAAATCTCAAACGTTGATTGTTATTCGTTTCAAGATACATTTTAAAGGATGATGACCCAATCTACAGCCAACATGCGACGTCTAGACACACTGTAGTGGTCTTTCTTGGAGTCGAACGGGAACTCTCTGTCTCCTTGACCTTTAAAACTTATCGGCCTGAGGCTATGGCCATGACGAGGTCACCACTCTCATAATATTCAGCTCACCAAGCTAACTGGGCAATAATAATAATAATAATAATAATAATAATAATAATAATAATAATAATAATAATAATAATAATAATAATAATAATAATTATAATAATATTTCATTAGTCTTTCATGGACAAGACTAGTCTTCAAGCCACCATGTTCCCCTATTAGCAGTTAGCACTAAAGCCTCCTCTGCTTCTACACCTCGCAGCATGAAATCGAGAAAATCTGAATGTAACCATCTTCTCCTAGTCTACCTCTACTTTTCTTACCCTCTAAAGCCGAGCTCATTAACCTTTTAGAGGTAATCTATCCTCCTTTATTCTCATCACCATCTGAGTAGGCGCATACGAAGAGCCTTATCTAATGTCTTCATTTCTAACTTAGCCTTTATCTCTTCATTACGAGCACGTTCCTGCCTTTGCTCCCCTCATATCAGCTACCTCTAGCTTATGTATCAGCTCTCACTTCCATACAGCAAGGTTAGTAACAATACTGAGTGATGTAAAGAAAGTTTGGTCGCTTCACTAACCTATTATCCACCTCTCCTAAGTTCTGCCTCACGAGGCTGAGTGTACCCCATTCTAGCCCTCAGACCAGATTTAATTTCTTGGCAGAGTCGTAAATCTACTATAGATCACCATGTTTGTAGTGATAAAGGAAAAATGGTAAGGTTACATTGTTAGTAACTTATTTAAGGTGACGCTGACTATAGATCACCATGTTTGTAGTGATGGGGGACAAATGGTAAGGTTACATTGTCAGTAACTTATTTAAGGTGACGTGGACTATAGATCACCATGTTTGTAGTGATGGGGGACAAATGGTAAGGTTACATTGTTAGTAACTTATTTAAGGTGACGCGGACTGTAGATCACCATGTTTGTATTGATGGGGGACAAATGGTAAGGTTACATTGTTAGTAACTTATTTAAGGTGACGTGGATTATAGATCACCATGTTTGTAGTGATGAGGGACAAATGGTAAGGTTACATTGTTAGTAACTTATTTAAGGTGACTCGGAATGTAGATCACCGTGTTTCTAGTCATGGGGGATAAATGGTAAGGTTACATTGTTAGTAACTTATTTAAGGTGACGTGGACTATATATCACCATGTTTGTAGTGATGGGGGACAAATGGTAAGGTTACATTGTTAGTAACTTGTTTAAGGCGACGTGCACTATAGATCACCATGTTTGTAGTGATGGGCGACAAATGGTAAGGTTACATTGCTAGTAACTTATTTAAGGTGACGCAGATTATAGATCACCATGTTTGTGTCGATGGGGGACAAATGGTAAGGTTACATTGTTAATAACTTGTTTAAGGTGACGTGCACTATAGATCACCATGTTTGTGGTGATGGGCGACAAATGGTAAGGTTACATTGCTAGTAACTTATTTAAGGTGACGTGCAGTATAGATCACCATGTTTGTAGTGATGGGGGACAAATGGTAGGGTTACATTGTTAGTAACTTATTTAAAGTGACGTGGACTATAGATCACCATGTTTGTAGTGATGGGGGACAAATGGTAAGGTTACATTGTTAGTAACTTATTTAGTGTGATGCGGACTATAGATCACCATGTTTGTAGTGATGGGGGACAAATGGTAAGGTTACATTGTTAGTAACTTATTTAGGGTGATGCGGACTATAAATCACCATGTTTGTAGTTATGGGAGACAAATGGTATGGTTACATCGTTAGTAACTTATTTAGTGTGATGCGGACTATAGATCACCAATTTTGTAGTGATGGGGGACAAATGGTAACGTTACATTGATAGTAACCTATTTAAGGTGACGCGGACTATAGATCACCATGTTTGTAGTTATTGGAGACAAATGATATGGTTACATTGTTAGTAACTTATTTAAGGTGACGCGGACTATAGATCACCATGTTTGTAGTGATGGGGGACAAATGGTAAGGTTACATTGTTAGTAACTTATTTAGTGTGATGCGGACTATAGATCACCAATTTTGTAGTTATTGGAGACAAATGATATGGTTACATTGTTAGTAACTTATTTAGGGTGATGCGGACTATAAATCACCATGTTTGTAGTTATGGGGGACAAATGGTAACGTTACATCGTTAGTAACTTATTTAAGGTGACGCGGACTATAGATCACCATGTTTGTAGTGATGGGGGACAAATGGTAAGGTTACATTGTTAGTAACTTATTTAGTGTGATGCGGACTATAGATCACCAATTTTGTAGTGATGGGGGACAAATGGTAACGTTACATTGATAGTAACCTATTTAAGGTGACGTGGACTATAGATCACCATGTTTGTAGTGATGGGGGACAAATGGTAACGTTACATCGTTAGTAACTTATTTAAGGTGACGCGGACTATAGATCACCATGTTTGTAGTGATGGGGGACAAATGGTAAGGTTACATTGTTAGTAACTTATTTAGTGTGATGCGGACTATAGATCACCAATTTTGTAGTTATTGGAGACAAATGATATGGTTACATTGTTAGTAACTTATTTAGGGTGATGCGGACTATAAATCACCATGTTTGTAGTTATGGGGGACAAATGGTAACGTTACATCGTTAGTATCTTATTTAAGGTGACGCGGACTATAGATCACCATGTTTGTAGTTATGGGGGACAAATGGTAAGGTTACATTGTTAGTAACTAATTTAGGGTGATGCGGACTATAAATCACCATGTTTGTAGTTATGGGGGACAAATGGTAACGTTACATCGTTAGTATCTTATTTAAGGTGACGCGGACTATAGATCACCATGTTTGTAGTTATGGGGGACAAATGGTAACGTTACATCGTTAGTAACTTATTTAAGGTGACGCGGACTATAGATCACCATGTTTGTAGTTATGGGGGACAAATGGTAACGTTACATCGTTAGTATCTTATTTAAGGTGACGCGGACTATAGATCACCATGTTTGTAGTTATGGGGGACAAATGGTAACGTTACATCGTTAGTAACTTATTTAAGGTGACGCGGACTATAGATCACCATGTTTGTAGTTATGGGGGACAAATGGTAACGTTACATCGTTAGTATCTTATTTAAGGTGACGCGGACTATAGATCACCATGTTTGTAGTGATGGGGGACAAATGGTAAGGTTACATTGTTAGTAACTTATTTAGTGTGATGCGGACTATAGATCACCAATTTTGTAGTTATTGGAGACAAATGATATGGTTACATTGTTAGTAACTTATTTAAGGTGACGCGGACTGTAGATCACCATGTTTGTAGTGATGAGGGACAAATGGTAAGGTTACATTGTTAGTAACTTATTTAGGGTGATGCGGACTATAAATCACCATGTTTGTAGTGATGAGGGACAAATGGTAAGGTTACATTGTTAGTAACTTATTTAGGGTGATGCGGACTATAAATCACCATGTTTGTAGTGATGAGGGACAAATGGTAAGGTTACATTGTTAGTAACTTATTTAAGGTGACGTGGACTATAGATCACCATGTTTGTAGTGATGGGGGACAAATGGTAAGGTTACATTGTTAGTAACTTATTTAAGGTGACGTGGACTATAGATCACCATGTTTGTAGTGATGGGGGACAAATGGTAAGGTTACATTGTTAGTAACTAATTTAGGGTGATGCGGACTATAAATCACCATGTTTGTAGTGATGGGGGACAAATGGTAAGGTTACATTGTTAGTAACTTATTTAGTGTGATGCGGACTATAGATCACCAATTTTGTAGTTATTGGAGACAAATGATATGGTTACATTGTTAGTAACTTATTTAGGGTGATGCGGACTATAAATCACCATGTTTGTAGTGATGGGGAACAAATGGTATGGTTACATCGTTAGTAACTTATTTAAGGTGACGCGGACTGTAGATCACCATGTTTGTAGTGATGAGGGACAAATGGTAAGGTTACATTGTTAGTAACTTATTTAGGGTGATGCGGACTATAAATCACCATGTTTGTAGTGATGAGGGACAAATGGTAAGGTTACATTGTTAGTAACTTATTTAAGGTGACGTGGACTATAGATCACCATGTTTGTAGTGATGGGGGACAAATGGTAAGGTTACATTGTTAGTAACTAATTTAGGGTGATGCGGACTATAAATCACCATGTTTGTAGTGATGGGGGACAAATGGTAAGGTTACATTGTTAGTAACTTATTTAAGGTGACGCGCACTATAGATCACCATGTTTGTAGTGATGGGGGACAAATGGTAAGGTTACATTGTTAGTAACTAATTTAGGGTGATGCGGACTATAAATCACCATGTTTGTAGTGATGGGGGACAAATGGTAAGGTTACATTGTTAGTAACTTATTTAAGGTGACGCGCACTATAGATCACCATGTTTGTAGTGATGGGGGACAAATGGTAAGGTTACATTGTTAGTAACTTATTTAAGGTGACGCGGACTATAGATCACCATGTTTGTAGTGATGGGGGACAAATGGTAACGTTACATTGTAAGTAACTTATTTAGGGTGATGAGGACTATAGATCACTATGTTTGTAGTGATGGGGGACAAATGGTAAGGTTACATTGTTAGTAACTTATTTAGGGTGATGAGGACTATAGATCACCATGTTTGTAGTGATGGGGGACAGATGGTAACGTTACATTGTTAGTATCTTATTTAAGGTGACGCGGACTATAGATCACCATGTTTGTAGTGATGGGGGGACGTTGTTAGCGACTTGCTTAAGATTACGGGGACTATAAAATACCACCACAGCTGTTTTCCTTGTGGTTTGTGAGATCGGGAAAACTCGCATACTTGAGTTTCGCTTGTTGGACTAGAATCTCTGAGCCATTGCGTTTCAAATACAGCTGCATTAATATGAAATGGTAATGATCAAGCATTTGTTATTCAAGGTCGCGTTAGCATTGGGGTGTGCCTGTTATTAATCGATATCAGTGATGTTATGCATGAGGAGTACAGAGCCTTTAGGAGAGGCGGATCTCGTACCAATATTTAATATACTGACTAATTAACATTCACTTGAAAATATAAAACCTAGAATTGTGAGAAGAACATGGATAATATATTGTAAAATCTCCTTTGAGACTTAAAACTAACAGAAATACCAATGAGTATTAAGTAATCATATTACACCTTAAATCAATAAATTGTATTAATATACATTAAGGGATTACTAATTGAAACCCGTCAAAACATGACGGTCATTGGGAAAATATTTTCTGGAGGATTTTCCTATATGCATTCTTTGTATGATTACAGAGAAATATCGTTACTTTACGGGAATGATAAAAGAGAAATATGTTTCGACAATGTAATACCAATTGTAAGAAAGAAGAAAACGGGCATAAAAGAAACATGACGGAGGTGGGATTCGAACCCCTTCCATTCCACGATGCATAAATTAGGAGTCCTTACGGTACGAGCTGAGCTACCAATTCACTGGTAAAGCAACGCAAATTAAGGTAGTTAAATAACATACGCACTAAACTGTTCTTCAACATTTCCCGTCTGGTATAATTCTATTCCAGTATATATCGTGGAAACATCATAAAAAATGTTCCCCTCCTTTATAATTATTATAAATAACCATGATATTAAAACGTGGTGGACTTCTAACCGCCATGCCTGTCATGAGCCAAGGCGATAGTGAGCATGTATGAGTAGCAAGAATTCTGCAATGTTGTTTATTAAATTAAAAATATTCGGTAACATATTTGTTTATTTTAAAGACACTTTGCAAATCTACAGGCCAAGAGCTTTCGTCAGAATGGTCTACGAAGTGAATCGGTTCAGCCGTTCACTGCATCTCGCGGTAACAAAAATCGGCTAAGCGTTTTAAATATATAGATACTAGTTTCGGCCACATTATGGCTCTCCTCAGTAACTGTTTTTAAAAGAAACTATAATAATTGCGAGCGAAGTTTGAATATATTTTATACTTGGATTTTTAGCCTATTTTCATTTATGAAAAAAAAAAAAACAGGCTTATGAGATCACCTTTTGTCCGTGTGTGTGTCTGTGTGTGCGTGTGTGATTCGTGTTTGTAGCCCCCCCCCCAATAAAATATAAACCGCTGGAGCGATTTCAATGAAACTCGGTAAGTTCATAGCACTATTCCGGACGACCCCGACCATGCACTTCAAATTTTGTTAAGTCTCACCAATCCAACATGACGGCTGTGCGAAATATTTCACTAGCATTCAATATCTCAGAAACTATTACCGATATCACCCTAAAAGTTTGTACGGTGATAAAGGTAACTACTAGAATTTCACCTATGTGACCTTTGAAAACCTGATAACTACAAAACTAACATGGTGGCCGAGCGAAGTTGCGACTTTTAAATTGACGTTTCTCGTGATTTAACCAACCAAACGCTATGAAACTTGGTACAGTATATGTTTATACACATTGTAATGCACCGACATCTAACTTCGTTCCATTGTTTACATAACCTCAAGATGCCGGCTGTGCGAAATATTGCAATGGCATTCTATATCTCTGCAAATATTACCGGTATCACCCTGAAAATTTGTACGGAGATAAAGGGCACTACTGGAAGTTCATCTATGAGATTTTCAAACACCGGTTAACTGCAATACGAACATGGCGGCCAAGCGAAGATGAAAGTTTTAAATATACTTTTCTCGCGATTTAAGATCCAAACGCAATGAAACTTGGTACAGCATATGTTCATTCACATAGTAATGCACTGGTATCTAATTTAGTTAAAATGTGTACATAACCTCAAGATGGCGGCTGTGCAAATTTTAAAATTAAGTTTGTATTTCTTGTGTCGTAATCATGCGATCGAAGTGAAAGTTTTTATAATGAACCTACGCATTAATTGTCCTTTAATGGTACATAACTCTAAGACCTACATATATCAAAATCCAACTGGCGACCATCCGCAATATTTAGTCGCTTCTCAGTATCTACGAATCTATTACAGCAATCAAACTGAAATTTTGTATGTTGATAGAGGCAATTAACATAAGTAGAATAGTATATATGAAACTAGGCTTTAGTTCTTCACGGAACTACTTGTTTCCTTTGAAAAAATATTTTAAAATATATCAAAATAGTTAAAAAATAAGATCTGTAGCAATTATGGGCTTTAAATTGATGATAATACAAAACAATTTTGTGAAAATGACAAACCTAAACTGTTGGTGATTGTATAATGCTGTACTATGAAAAGTGCAAAGGCAAGTAGAGGTTTGGAATCAAGAGATAGAGAAATTTGGGATGAAAGTAAGCACAGAGAAGAGCAAGACAATTGTAATGTCAAGAGGAACAAAGGAAGGAAGAGGAACGATAAAACTAAGTGGGGAAAGTCTAGAAGTGGTTAAGAGTTTGAAATATCTGGGAAATGTGATCGCAGAGGATGGAAGGATATAGGAGGATTTTGGAAGGAGAATAAAAAATGCAAGCACTTTTTATCAGAGTGTAAGGGGTATTCTTTGGAACCGAGACTCCCAAATAAATATAAAAGGTACTATATTCAACCTATTACGAGCCTATACTAACATATGCAGCTGGAACAAGGACTACTGGAAAAAGGAAAGGAGAGTAGAATACAAGAGGCATAGAGGGCAAGACCAGTAGAGATAAGAAAAAAATTCGAGCCTTACAGTAGTCGCATATGATGTGTAACATCTGACATAGAAGGAACCCCACGTGAAATTGTTGATACACCGGTATGTTATACTATTATTTGCACAAATATTAATCTATATTGTAAAAGGGAGTGTTTTACAGATATTGTAGTTTATAATACGGAATTCATTTTATTAGATGATTTGTAGCTTCCACCAGCACTAGCCTAAATAAAGAATACGATATGGATCAACTAGATTAATAGACGCGACACCACCCATAACCTTAAATTCCTTATAAACAGGTCGTCTTGATTCACAGACCAACACGTAATTTCATATGGATTCTGTTAAAATGAGTCATATTGATATGATAAATATCGTTTAAAATGATAATCTGGTAGCAAAAATATCTACCCCGTCCGGGATTCGAACCCGAGATCTCTAGATTCACAGACATAGGCGCTAAACCCACGGCTATTTCGACTACTCAAGTGTTGTGCACAAGATGGTGACTTATTTCCACGTTCCAATAATATTACGTTACGGAATTAAGTTTCATTTATAGTTTGCTTGTTTCGATAATGTTCCTGCGTGAAATTGAGTTTAAAATGCCTTATAAATAGGCCCTCTTGTGAGTAAAGAGAATGTATTCAGCAATAGTTCACGAAGGCTTGCTCAATTCTCGTATAACCACAACGATTATATTATATTGATGACTGCATTATCGTTATGTGCGTTAATATTTGAATAGCCATTGTGCAGAAACATAATACCGGCAATGCCGACTACTTGCAATGTTTGATATTAAGGCATTTTACCATTTAAATACTGATACGAAGACTTCATACATGTACCAAGTGCTTTGTTTCAATCACTTGACACCAGAGTTCGCATGAGCGTTTACCGTTCAGTATGTCATATACATTCCACATGGCCGAGAGTACGTCATGGTATCAATTTCCGACACCGCGCGCTCATTGTTTATCGTACCACCGCCCGCTGGATCGATCGATCGAGTTGGCAGTGCGTCTTACACTTCTGTTCGATCCACCACTGCCAGCTGGTGCCACCTCGATCGGTCCGATCCACTTCCGTCCCATTTTCAAAATCACTCCCACAAAAATATCCAGCAACCGAGTGGAAAGATGTCACACATCAAAAAGGACAGAATTCTTGAAGCTGCAGGACAGGATAGAAACAGCAAACTGGTGTGGTCACATGATGAGGATAGAAGAGGAGAGAGTAGCAATAAAGCTTTTTCCGAAAAGATGACAGGGATACAGTCTGGGAGAGTATAGAGAAGATGGGAAGAAAACCTGAAGATGTACTTAAGACAAGTGGGAGAGGAGAGATGTTTCTGGCGACTGCTAATGAATAGAAGAGATAGGTCGGTAGGACACGTCATACTAAAACATCCAGGAATAGCAAGCTTAGTTATGGAAGGAAGGTGATGATGATGATGATAATTGTTGTTTTAAGGGGCTTAACAACTAGGTTATCGGCCCCTAATGGTTTGGGTGAACGTGAAGATGGTAATGAAATGTAAACTATAACTAAAACTAACTACTAACTTATATACTAGAAGAAGAAATGGAAAACAAAAGGAGAATAACGCAAATAAAGGACAGGAGGAAAAGAAATGCCCTCAACCATCGAAGACGGAATGAAGGAGAGCCATAAAAGGCAGATAGGAAAGTGAAAGAGGAGAGGGTCCGCCCCACAGGTAATGGATAAAAGGGGGAAACCGGACTCAGCTAAGGAATCCCTCGGGGTCGTCAACTCCCAAACTCACCAGCCGTGAGCCCCTGAGGGTGTAGCAATATCCAGGGTGCACCAGAAGTGGTGGGGCTACATACACCCTGCCTCCTTGAGGGCCTTGAGCAGAAGGCAGGAGATAACAGGAAAAGAAAAAGAAGGCTGACCCCTCGCAGAAGGAGTGTATTAGAAAAGATGAGAGAAGAGCCAATGAAGGCGGGAAAGGAAGAGACTCCCTAGGCCTCGGATACCCTAATATCGCCGGGGTCGGAAGAGAACAAGAGTTGGCCAAGTGAGGTAGACAGGAAAGAAGACGGAGAGGAGCCCGGCACAAGTAAGTGAAAGCAATGCAAGACTCAGCTGGGGCCCCGTGGTCGCCAACCCACGTCCCACTAGATGTGAGCCCCTGGGGAGATGGAAGGAAGGAAGGATCGAGGACAAGAACTGTAGGGGTAGACCTACGTTAGAATGTATTAAACAGATTGCCTCGAATGTAGGGTGTGGTAGCTATGTAGAGATGAAATGATTAGCTCGGGACAGGGAGGCATGGAGTGCTGCATCATACCAGTCAAATGACTGAGGACTCAAACAACAACACAAACATTTGCTGTACCAAGTTTCACTGCGCTAGGATGATTAAATCGCGGGGAAATTCTATTTAAATGTTTTAACTTAGCTTGGCCGCCATGTTCGTTTTGTACTTAACAGGTTTATGAAAGTTACATATATGAACTTTTAGTAGTGCCCTATATCACCGTAAAAAATCATGGTGATATCTGTTACTATTGCGGAGATATAGAATGCCAGTGAAATATTTCGCACGGCCGCCATGTTGGATTGGTGAAACGTATTAAAATTTGAAAGGCAGGGTCGAGGGCGGACGAGGTAGTATTATGCATTTACCGAGTTTCATTGAAATCGCTTGGGCCGTTAGAATTTATTAGGAGGACACACAGACACACACACATACGGACAAAAGGTGATCTCAAAAGCCTATTTTTAAATAAATAAAAATAGGCTTATAAGGTTTTTTCAAGATATTATAACCTTCCACCTCATCAAGTCCACAGCCGAAAAGACCATGACAAGAAAAGACCACAAGCAATAATGTTCACCTAACCAAAATGTCCAGAGTGACAACATGTCCAGGAATATTTAAACCCGGCACAAAATGTCCCCAAATATTGATGTTCATTAAGACAGGATTCTTATCTTTTTCATCTCTTTCTTAACTATTCTTTTTTGAAATGGAATAAAAAATGTCCTGACTGAGCATTTATTTATAGGCTCAATAAGTTAGCGAAGTGAAATGCCGGGAGCGAGCTAGAGGTGGGTACTACCGCCTGGAGTCCACCTGGAGACCACCTGGAGTCCACCTAGAAATTTCAGATGTAAACATTGCCAGTCGGTCGCACTTGACGTGCGCCACCCAACGGTTAACAATGCTTCCTGGGTTTGCACCGACAATTAAGACTGACGCCCAACAACTCGCGGACCACGAAGCCACGTGATGTTTTTAAGCCCTCGACGTTTTTCACTTTAGACGTTTGGCACCCTGGATATTTCTCACTTTGAACGTTTGACACTCTGGACATTTTGACCTTCGGCCGTTTTGCACTCTGGGCATTTTGACATGAGGACCAAAAACCAATGAACCAACAAACCTGGCCATTGAAGACCTGGACCAAAAGGGGTGGACTTCCTTGTACCTGGACATTCTAATCGTGGACATTATGTCTGGTAACCATAATATAATGTAGCAATTAGGACTAAGATATAATATTGTGCAATAACATAATATTGCTCGTCATATTATTAACAAAATACTATGGAATGCTGGTACAGAAGAAGCCAATATACAGATATACCAATATTATGAAAATGTACACCTAAATTGTCCGTACGTACAAAACAATCGGTTTAGTAAACATTTGAGATTTTGATCGTTGGCCGCGAAAATTTCTTGCGTTAAAAAAATAAATTCCAAACGCAGTTCACCCAATGTTTGAAAAATATTTTTTTACTAACACAAAATCCTATTAGGTCGTGTTGTGTACACGAAGTACGAAAGAAAAGAAACCCTATGAAGGCCCCCCAAAAGATGGTATATTGGCTTTCACGGCCAGTGAATTAAAACTTAGCAATTTGTCCAGGTTTATGCCGTGTCTTGTGTGGGGTTTCATAGGGAGGTGAAAGACTGCTTGAGCATTTAGCTCTCGCAGTAAGGAAGGGCAGGTGCGCTTCATAAGAAGGGAGGTAGCGCGCAGTGTGCTACTTCTGTGGGGGTCCGGGCACGGACACCAAGAACCCGCTAATGAGCCAGCTTGGTGTTCTTAGGCGAAAACCCACACAAGGCATGGCATAAACCTAGACAAAATGCTGAGCTTTAATTCACGGGCCGTGAAAGCCAATATATCAGTGTCATTGATTTTGCTAGTTATAGTGATGTGATGCTCTTGATGTTGCACATGGATACTGAAAGATGATGCGGTTGTTTGCTTTGTAATACCAACACTACCACAAGTGGAAAATTGTCGTGCGTATCTCAACCCTGACGCCGCAGTAGACACCCTCGAAGATATCCCACGGGAACCGTTATACAATAGCCTAGCTACGACCTTGACATTTGGTGGTGTTGGCCACGTACCAATGTCACGGCGTCACATACCAGAGTAGTTTAGCAGGTCCGAGAGACCTTGGATTCCTCAATAGGACAGGGTGTTTAATAATAACATATACAGTACTGCCATTGTTTGAAACGATCCATCTCATCCTCGTCAATTGGAGCCAGTGTTCCCAGGTGTAGGAAAAAATCACTATTTTATGACTGGTAGGAATACAGTTCGTCTTAATTACAAAATAGGCCCACACTACCTGAATTAGAGGACATTATACCAGCTGATATGAGGGAAGAGGATCTTCCGTAATAATGATAATGATTTAGTTTTATGTATTTATTAAATACTATTGATAAGGGGGGACCTACACGTTCGACAGCAACAAAATAGTGAATTTTTAACATTTATTTTCTTTGCACTGATAAACTGTTTGGAGTTGTCACTTAACACAGTCTACATACAATACAATGTTAACACAGACCAACTAAGTTATTAAATATTTAGAAAATTGCATCATCGGTGCACACAAAATGGCGGCTGTATATTATACACAAGAATGGGGTTTCCTTAGTAACTCTCGGAAATATTGTTACATTTTAATTATTGTTTTTTTAATGTGGTCCTAGATGTCATGGCAACAAAATGTACTAGAATGATTGAAATATTTCAAGAAGAAATATTATTTTGAGATTTTTTAAATAATGGGTCTAAAAATCTATAAAATTTTCATAGTAAATAATTTATTATTAATAAACTATAATGGTTAGGGCAACCATTCTAGTACATTTTGTTGATAAGTATTGTACAAATGTGACTAGAAAAATTCACTGAAATATCTTTGTAAGTTCATGAGTTATTAGGGAAACGGAATGAACAATATGAAGTTACGGGAAATGAACGACGAAAGTTTCACATGTTTGGGATGTTGTAAAATTCCCCTGCCGCATAAACTAATCCTTCCTCACCGGATTTCTCAGTGTTTTCCTACAGTCATAGTCTCTTATTTCTTTTAAAACTAGTTTTCTTTGCTAATGCTAACGAAGAGAAGAGATAGGTTGGTAGGACACCCAGGAATAGCAAAGTTCGTTATGGAAGGAAGGGTCGAGGATAAGAACTGTAGGGGTAAACCAGGTTAGAATACGTTAAACAGATTGCCTCGGATGTAGGGTGTGGCAGCTATGTACATATGAAACGATTAGCTCAGGACAGGAAAGCATGGAGGGCTGCATCAAACCAGTCAAAAGACTAAAGACTCAAACAACAACAACAACAACAACTGTTAGACCAAAATATTCCAGCTATATTTTGTGCAAATTTTATAATGCCAGTGCTATCAACATAATTCGATAGATATATGTGAATATTCTAAAAGGGTCAATCTTGAAGAATGGAGATTGTTCATTAAAATGGGCGTTGACAGGAAATTTAATTTTCCCTGGGAGATGTCAGTCATATCGTATTTTTACTATAACTTCCGTTCTATTCGAGATATTAAAGCAATTCTTTCACTGAATGAAAGAGAAATTGTTGTTCTATTCGAATATGATATTTTTGAAAAATGTCATTTTTTGGAGCTTAAAGGTGTTGGTCCCCCCTTTGTGACATGTCTCACGAATCTGACGGCAAATCCAGTACAGATTATCTGTGAGACATAGGCTATTAATTATTATTTACAACATAATACAGATTGCATTTCTATACAAGAGTGCATGCAAAAAATATATTTTTATTTCTTTTCATTTTTTAAATATTGATATATATTAATTATAATTATTGATTTTTTCTTTTTGTTTTAATATTCTTTTCTTCCTTTATACATAACTAGCAACCCAATCCGGCTTCGCCCGGGAACAGTTATGAATGCATTACGTGATAAGCGCTTTTCTTTTTTCCAATGTCAATGAACAACGACCAATATCCGTTTTACGTCTCGGCATGATGGGTTAAATCACTGACTGGACTATTAATTATATTGTCATGGAGATGCATGTGCAACAAATTCTTGTCAGACGTAATTTAAGAATGGCGAGGTGCATGAAACACAAATCCCCCTTCCGTCCAATCTTAACTTGACTGTGAATTTTGCGGAACGATACGTTCACAGGCGAAATGAAGAAAAGCCGAGTTGCACTTCCAGGGAAACTCCAAACACAACCACCCTTAACTCAACACGACTCAACGGTTCGCCCGCTGGCTAGGCTGTAACATGGATGATAGACTCGCCCTTAGCTAGCCCGTAAACTGTCGCCTCAGTAGTTGAATGGACACGGTTGGAAGAAATTGAAACGTAAAAACACTTATAGTGGGCGATGTATTGAAGATAGAGATATGCTCTCGCGGACTTTTTTGTTGAACTTTTCATGCAAAACATTTCTTACACTCATAGTATATAGATATTTTTAATGTTTTGCCCAGCGTAAGCTTACAAAGCGCTCGGACGCCAGTTTTTTTTCGACTTTTCCACTGAAATCGTTACTGCTCGGCTTCCTTTGATCATAAATATATTATTTTCTACAGTTGTATTATCCAGAGTTGGAATCTGACATTTCGGCGCCACTGGGCAAAAACAGTTGACGACTAGATCGCACGCAAGGCTTGTTGCCATGGAAACCATACAGCGCTGCCAATTTGAATGACGCTATTTGGCCACGTGCTTGACGCTTGACCAGTCGCTTGTTTGGTTGCATCCAGAGTGCACACTGACCTTGCTGCGTTATAATTGTTTTGAGTTAATTAGTTAATTACTTTCTCGTGTAGGATTTATACTTATATTTATAATTCATTAGTGCCCGTTATTTACTTATATAGTGTAAGTTTAAGCTTACTATCGACCAAAATATTATGTGCACTCGAGTTTGAAGGTTGTTTGTGAAGTAACCAATAGACCTACATAAAATCCAATAACATCATCAATTTCGGCGTTCTATTTTACGTTAGTTCATGTAGGTTTGGGATTTTTAATTTATATTTTAATATTTTTTATCGCATTTGAAACACAAAAAGTGCACGTTTTTAAGCGTGTTTCAACCATGCGTCACATTTAAGAATTAGTATCTCACAAACCCGTCATCAGATCAAATCGAAATTTTAACACAATATACATTGGAATGTTGTATAACTGGATTATTAATTTCAAAATTTGGTGTGTTCAAGAACGAAAGTTGTTATCATTTTTGTAAGGTAACTTTTTCTCGGCTCGGGGTCGTTGGAAAATGTAGTTCTTGGTCGCGTTGTAATCCTTATTCATCAAAATATTATGTTGTATAACTGTGAAATACGTAAATTAATTTCTTATTTTATATCGGTTTGTATTTGTACGGGGAATTAAGACATGGTTCACCAGCTAGCCCCTCCGGTGAAAGCTGTACAGCGTTGCTGATATGGAGCCCATCACTTCCGAGCGAGGCGCGCAATGACGCGTGATGGAGCCCATCTTGGCAACGCTGTACAGCTTTCACCGGAGCGGATAACTGGCGAACCATGTCTTAATTCTCTATACAAATACAAACCGATATAAAATAAGTGAATTAATTTACGTATTTCACAATCATACAGCATACCTTTTTGATGTATAAGGATTACATCGCGACCAAGAACTACATTTTCCAACCACCCCGAGCCGAGAAAAAGTTACCTTACAAAAATGATAACAACTTTGTTTCTTGGACTCACAACATTTTGGAATTAATAATCCAGTTATACAACATTCCAATGTATATTGTGTTAAAATTTAGATTCGATCTGATGACGGAATTGTGAGATAATAATTCTTAAATGTGACGCCTGCTTGAAACACGCTTAAAAACGGGCAATTTTTGTGTTCCAACTGCGATAAAAAATATTAAAATATAAATTAAAAATTCCTAACCTACATGAACTAACGTAAAATAGAACAACGAAATTGATGATGTTATTGGATTTTATGTAGGTCTATTGGTTACTTCACAAACAACCTTCAAACTCGAGTACACATAATATTTTGGTCGACAGTAGGCTCGTGTGAATTAGGTTAAGGTTACCGATAGCTTTCTTTTTGTTTGCGAGTGGTGTCGCGAGGGGTCGGACAACTTTTACCCTGGTACAGGTCTCGGCAGCATAGGTTGCGATTAGGATGAGGGTGTTGACAGCTGAAAACGGGGCGAAAGTGGTGTCGCATGTGGAAAGAGTAGTAAGCGAAGCGCGGGAACGTGAAGGTGTTATTGACACAGCTGTGGACCACCTCATAATTTCCCTCGGCGATTCCTCATCCACCAGTGCGGGATCCAGTGACGGAGAGGACCGGGATGATGATGATATGGATGGGATAGAACCTCTTCCAGTGATTAGCTTCTGTCCTGTAAAGGGTGAGTTAATAGCCTATATAATGAACGTATATTTTGTAATACATTTATGTGTTTCTTGTTCCTTGAAACTTATTCTACAGGGGATATAAATTGCTAAATAACACGGAAACAATCACGTGTTGTCGTTTCGCTTTGAATATTTTTGCTTTATGATAGTAGGCTATTCGTAATTTTGCTATTCATTACAATATTTTAGGCCTCTCCTCAATTTGACGGGCTATTATTTTATTTTACAGTGTGCACCAAACAGTTTTAAACATTGCTTTGTTTAAGATTTTTGAAAACCATTTGAGTAAAAATGTAATAAATGTAATAACGGTGCTAATGATATTATGACCATGATGAAATGAACGGGAGGGTGGAAGTACGCACGTGCTGGCTAGTAGCATACGTGGCAACGCTGCCGTTAGTTCAACGGTTCTCCGCCGAACTGTCAGATTCCAACTCTGGAAAATACACCTATAAATAACTCATCCTCGAGATATCCTTTACAGAATGGTGAAAACCGCATCAAAATCCGTGGTTCTCGAGTTTACCCGTAACATCCAAGAATCGGGGACTTAGTTTTATACTAAGTAGAGATTTGATTGAACATGTTAGGTGATAATGAGAATACTATTAATGTAAATAGTTAAATACACAAATAGTTACACTAGTAGTTACAATAGTAAGTTTATTTTATAAGTTAATGTTTATTTAGGTAATAGTTTTAATGATAACAATAATAATTAAATGAAGATTACAAGCTGTATTTGGTCCGCACTGTTCAAACTGACAAAACAGCTCCTCATAACAGACCAGAATTAACTTTAACTGACGAGAAGAAACAACACACGTACTTGATTGACGGTTGCTGTCCCGAATGACCATAATAATAATAATCATAAATATATGGAGAATGCTCCACTAGCTATGGAGATGCCGAGAATCTGGAGGCATAAAATGTGGCAATCCCTTCCTTCCTCCTTTGACCCTCTGGCCTGACCACATCTAGGATGGCTGAGCTGGGAATCGAACCCATCTCCTTTCAATTGTACCTCACGAGGCTGAGTGTTGCCCGTTCCAGTGCTTAGACCAGAATTAATTTTCTTGGCAGAGCCTGGAATCTAAAACGGGCGTCTGCGGTGACGGCCAAGAATGCTAGCCACTACACCACGAGGTTGGCAGGTTGGTTGGTTGGTTGGTTGGTTGATTGGTTTACGTGAACGTTCATCTCGCTATTACAAGCAAGCAGCTGGCTGAAAGGCCGATCATGCGGTTGAGTTACCATGGTGATGCGGGAGGTGTACGCTGTTACGTCACCAACCAGTGCTGCCAATTATAATATTATACGGTCGTGGGGCAGCGGAACATCGCTATTTACCTGACACCTCATCCATCTCACTCGTATAATTACCTGGTAATCATCTCTACACCAAAGTTCTCCACGGTTCGTTAAAGGCAGAGTCATATTACAACTCTCACGGTGTACAATGACATGCGTGGGCTTGAATTATGTCTCTATTATTTTATGGCAGTATCGCAAAACCCGAGAATAAACTTCTTAATTATTCCTGTTACTAGCAATTTAAATCACACAGTATATCGCTAACTTACGCACATGCCAGGGCCTAGCTTGCGACAGAAACGCTACGGTCGCAATAGTACCTTACAATCATCCAGATGAACTGTAGGTGTCCATGCCTGGTCGACATGATGACAAAATCGCCCCCAGACAGCGTTTTATAGGTGCAGCGACGAAGTCGCTCCTTGTAGTTTCTGATGAGCGGGAATTGAACCCAGATCTCCGGGGTGACAGCCAAGAATGCCAGCCGCTATCTTACTTTCGTTCTTGTACCTCTAATATCTAGAGAGGATATTTAATTTTATGCCGGCCCCGTGGTGCTGGGATAGCGCGCCTGTCTCACACCCGGAGGCCCCGGGTTCGATTCCCAGCTCCTTCAGGGATTTTTAGAAACTGACGAGAGGGCTGGAACGGTGTGCACTCAGCCTCGTGAGGAAAATTGAGTAGCTGCTTGGCAGTGAGGCAGCGCCCCGGTCACGAAAACCAAAATTAACGGCTGAGGGGACCCGATGCGCTGACCACGCGTCGCCCCAATATCTGCAGGCCAAATGGCTGGACAGTGGTCCCTTGGTAGGCCTAGGCCCTTCATGTACTGTAGTGCCAGGGGTTATTATTATTATTTAATTTTATATTCTATAATTCGAAGATGGCCTGTGTGCTATATTCAGTGTGATGCAAGCGACATCTTTCATAGGGTACTTCTCCTCCAATGGCGACCACAGTATATTTTCCGCACCTTTTTACCGGTAGGCCTAGAATCAAGTTACTTGTATATGCAATGAAAATATCGCTACTCGATATTCTTGATATCAGATCCTAAGGCTGCCCTCAACACTTGTTTTTATCATTTGGTACCGGTATTGCAACAAAGATTTCATAAGGTAACAACACTGAGAACCTGATCTGAAAATTACTCTCAAGAGAAAGTTTTCCGCTACCGTTTTTAAAATAGCGTCTACAGAATTCATTTTGAATACTTAATCACACTGAGACGTAAGCATAAAAAGACATTCAAGCTTTAAGGAGTTCCAACTCTAGAGCAGAGCCGTCATCATCAGCTTCTAAAGGCTAAAAGCCTTGTCGTTGCAGCCATTTCTTACGGTCTTCAGCAGTTCTCTTCATATTGACATACGATTCACATTCCATTTCCTTGACAATGTTCTTGAGATACGATTGTCTTGGTCGTCCCCTTGGTTTCTTCCCCAAAATTTTTCCTTCAAAAACGACCTGGAGGAGAGTGTCATGTCTGAGTATGTGTCCCATGAATTTTGATTTCCTTTTCTTGATCGTGTTCAACAGGCATCGATTCTCCTGAATTTGGTTCAGAACAAGCTCATTTCTCTTTCTTTCCACCCAGCTTGTTCGGGTCATTCGTCTCCAAAACCACATTTCAGCTGCCTCAAGTTTTGATTCTTCTCTTTTCCCCAGTGTCCATGTTTCACAACCATAGGTCAACACACTCCAAACAAAGGTCTTGAGAAATGACTTCCTTATCTTCAAGTTGAGGTGCTCATTGAGCAGCAAATTCTTCTTATTTTGAAAGTCTTTCTTCGCCAACACTATTCTTTTCTTAATTTCTGAGATGCATCTGTTGTCATAATTAATCACACTTCCCAAATAGAAAAATTCCGTTCTCTCTCTATTCGTTTAGTCGATTCCGACTCTCCGTGACCCCATGTACTAGACTACGCCAATTTCTCCTGTCCTGCACTGCCTCTCGAAGATTTTCCAAGCTGGAATTTAGTGCTTCTGTGATGCCATCCATCCATCCATCCATCTCATTCTTTGCCTCCCTCTTCTTCTTGTGCCTTCTATCTTCCCCAGCATTAAGGTTTTCTCTAATGCATTATGTCTTCTCATGATGTGTCCAAAGTAGCCCAGTTTTTGTTTCAGGATTAAGCCCTCCAAGGAACAAGCTGGTTTAATTTGCTGTAAAACTGACTTATTGGTTCTCTTCGCAGTCCATGGAACTCTAAGAACTCTTCTCCAACACCATAATTCGAAGGAATCTATTCTACGGCGTTCAGCTTTTCTTATGGTCCAGGTCTCACATCCGTACATCACAACTGGAAAAACCATAGCCCTTATTATACGGATCTTTGTTGTTAAGTCCCTACTCCTTAAGATATTGTCCAGATTTGAAAATGCCTGTCTACCAAGTAGCAATCGTCTTTTGATCTCATGACTGCAGTCACCATCGGCAGAAATCTGTGAGCCAAGATAGTTAAAAACAGAGACTATCTCCATTTTTTCTCCTCCTACTTGCCATGAATTGACAGTTGTAGTTGTAATAATTTTTGTTTTCTTGACATTCAACATTAGTCCAGCCTTTGGACTTTCTTCTTTCACTTTCAGTAAGAGATTTTTTAAATCTTCTTCAGTTTCAGCCACCAGGATTGTATCATCTGCATATCTCAGGTTGTTTATATTTAACCCAGCTATTTTGATTCCTGTTTCTTCTTCATCTAACCCCACATTCCTCATAATGTGTTCTGCATACAGATTGAAAAGGTAAGGTGACAATATACAGCCTTGCTGTACTCCTTTTTGAATCTTAACCCATTTAGTTGTTCCATATATGGTTCTCACTGTAGCTTCTTGATCAGAGTATAAATTCCGGATGAGGTTAATGATATGTTCTGGTACTCCCATGTATTTTAGTACTTTCCATAGCTCATTATGATCAACACAGTCAAAAGCTTTAGCATAATCAATAACACAGCAATATACATCTTTCTGGAATTCTCTTGCCTTCTCCATTATCCATCGTACGTTAGCGATTTGATCTCTGGTCCCTCTCCCTTTACGAAATCCAGCTTGTTCTTCAGGTAACTCTCGGTCTACATACTGGCGTAGTCTATTTTGTAGGATTTTAAGCATGACTTTGCTAGCATGTGAGATAAGTGCTATTGTTCGGTGATTCGTGCATTCTTTAGAATTTCCCTTCTTAGGAATTGGGATGAATACTGAACTTTTCCAGTCTTTTGGCCATTGTTGGGTTTTCCATATTTGCTGAGATATGGAATGTAAAATTTTCACTGCACTATCTCCAACTTCTTTGAACATTTCTATTGGAATTCCATCATGTCCACTAGCTTTGTTTTTAGCAATATTCTCTAGGGCCCATTTGACTTCAGTTTCCAAAATATCTGGTTCTGGTTCAAAGGTCACATTAACTTCATTATCCAAAATACATGGTTCTTTCTTATACAGATCTTCTACATATTCCATCCATCTTTCCTTAATGTCCTCTGCTTCTGTTAGATCTTTGCCATATTTATCTTTTACCATCCCAAATTTTGCCTGAATTTTTCCTTTGATATCCCTCATTTTCTTTTAAAGTTCCCTCGTCTTTCCCATTCTGTTATTTTCCTCAACTTCCTTACATTGATTAGTTATATTCTTATCTCTTCTAGCTAATCTTCTAAACTCTGCATTAAACTCAAACATTGCTGATCTATCCCCTTTAATTTTTGCATTCCTTCGTTCTTCTGCAATTTGCAGTGCCTCACCCGATAACCATTTGGCCTTCTTCTTATTCTTTTCCTTGGGAATGTATTTTTCTGCTTCCTGCTTAACAGCAGCAGATACATCTGTCCACAACTCTTCAGGGGTTTTGTCTCCAATCTGCAATGTATTAAATCTGTTTCTGACTTCTACTGTATAATCACAAGGAATTCTTCCCAGGTCAAATCTGTACGATGAGGCAGTTCTAGCCGTTTTCCTCAACTTCAACCGGAATTTTGCAATTAATAATTCATGATCTGATCCACAGTCAGCGCCTGGTCTTGTTGTAGTAGATTGAATAGCACTTTTCCACCTACTATTACAAATTATGTAATCAATTTGATTTCGGTATTGGCCATCTGGTGAAGTCCAAGTGTATAGACGTCTTTTGGGTAACTGGAATAGTGTGTTGGTAATAAACAGTGAATTGTCTAGGCAGAATTCTAGGAGTCTCTGTCCTGCTTCATTTGTTGCACCAAGACCAAATTGTCCTGTTACACCATCTACTATTTGATTTCCCACTTTAGCATTCCAATCTCCAACTATGAACACGATATCCTTGTTCGGTGTCGACCGTAGTAGTTCTTGCAAATCTTCATAAAATTGGTCAACTACGTCCTCTTCAGCATCAATGGTTGGTGCATAGACTTGAATGACTGTAACATTGAGAGGTTGACCCTGAAGTCTGATGGATAGCATTCTATCATTTTTATAGTTGCAACCCATCACAGTTTTACCTACTCTGTTACTAACTATGAAGCCTACTCCATTACTTCTGTTGTTGTCTTGTCCAGAAAAGTATACTGTGTAGTCATCCGAAATAAACTCTCCCATTCCAGACCACCTCATTTCACTTATTCCCAATATGTCGATGCCGATTCTCTCCATTTCTCCAATTCCGTTACACAGCCGTAACAAGAATTAAAAATTATTAAAATTATTATTATTACTATTATAGAGAAATCACAAGCATTTCCAAACCACAGTCACACCGGTAAATTAAAAAAAAGCACTACTGAATGATTAACTGATTAATTATCACCAACACAGCGGCTTCGGTGGCGTAGTCGGTAGCATGCTGAACTGCTGTGCACAAGATAGCGGGTTCAAACCCCGCCGAAGTCGTCGGATTTTTTAAGAGCGTTAAAAATCCTTCAGTATGCCTTCCTTCGGAGGGGAAGTATAGCCGGCGGTCCCATGTCATAGATTTATGGCATGTAAAAGATCCTTTCACAGACTAAACTTGTGTAAAGCAACATTTGTTAGGTTAAATTTCGTCAGAACGCTCTATCAATGTTCCAACGTTCACCACTAGGTATCATTGATATCTGGTGGCGAAAGTTGGAACTACTTGAAATTGAACGGAACTTGTAGCTCACCCTTCAGGGTATCCGCTGGAAGCAGCTACAGCCTCAGGCGAGCCGAACATGTCCTAGGACACTCCCGGCACTAAAAGCCATAGATAAATAAATAATAAAATAATCACCAACACAACTGCTGAATATCACCACCGCCCTCAAGACTCTTCAGCACGAACGCGAAATAGCTCACTGGTGCCAACCTCTTCACTAACTGCAGGATGCTAGCCAGATGTCCGTGTTATACTTCACCATTGCAATAAGAATCGAGATTCCTGTTCTCAGATGCTACACTTCAATATAATTATGTATTTTTTGTCTTCAATACTGCTCATGGATTATTGTTATTTAAATTAAATGTTTATTTTATGCAACCATGGAGATTTCATTTATTCATTCATTTACTTTATTTGCTAATGGAGTGATTCCCCGGCTGGGCGCATCTCGTAGAGTAGCAAGGGGAGATTACATATTTACTGGTGCTACAGAGCTATTACGGACTCCGCCCGGCTTCAAGAAAGACAACTGCCCGCACACTTCACTCACAGATTTTCCCTCTGGCAGCCTACAAGCGCGGCAGTCTCCGTACTCCCCTTACGTCTCAACCCTCTCGCCTAGAAAGCGAGAGTCCGTAACTCCATACTGACCAGTGAACTGCGCGCTGAGCGTGATACCACCAAACACAGTCTTCCTGATTGATAGAGCTACAGTTTTACAATGACATGCAAGTTTCTGAGCAATATTAGAGTTCAATTTTTGACTTAAAATGTCAAGAGAAAATGAAAATCACTTTTCGCTCACTAGTAAGGACACCGTCCTGGAGTCCTTATGGGCCAGCCGGTACTGTTCTCCTCACACATTCAAGTACACGGAAGTAAAATAAGTAAATGATGTGTCAATGCACCGAATATTAATTAACGACATACAGTTTCACGCTCTACTGCAGTCATCACAGATCCCTGGCGTTCCGGAAGAGAAAGGCGAGCCCGCCACATCTGATAATCAGTATGTAAGGTTCGTGCTCCGTGTCGTGCCATTTCGTCCAAACACCTATGATTGACAGTTTGACAGGTCTACAATAACTGTTTCATTTCATTGCGTTTCTTGTTAAAAATAAGTAATTTTTTGATGTTTGTAATAATGGACGTTACTCACTCCGCTCGCTTGCCACCAGTCAACTATATTTTACAATGAAATACTTATAATTAGGGCTCGGATTCGAGTATATTTGAATATTTTTTTCCTGAATAGTACACATTGAAAGAAGCCTTTCGGTGGTATTTTCACCTCTCTGGGACCAACATAATTGAAATTTATCGAGCATATAAATGCATAAAACCACGGTTTTCAGAATAGAAGCATATAAATGCATATTCTTGTGGTTTTCGTTTAAATAGTTTGTTTTTCTTCGATCCCCCCCCCCCCCGAATTCGGGCCCTGACGATCCTTAAGGTTCGAAAACGGAAATAATTATTGAAAAGCCTATCTGGTGTGAATAATAGAACCGCAGGTTTTTAACCTTTAGTGAGGCCGTTCTCGTCATTGAAACTTTTATTGACTGATTTAAGAAAGTCAATCAAAACTGAAAACGTAGAAAAAAATTCTTGTTGTACAGACCAATGCAGATCTACGTCATTGACTCGCCAAATTGTGGACATTTTGTAAATGAACTTTTAAACTATAACTTTTATAAGAAAACTTATCTTATATATACTTGAAAAATTTGAATGCGAGTATATTGCAGTGTATCATGCATACAATTAGAAAATAAAGCTCGTTTACAAAGGTATGTTATTGGTTGTTTCGTTTCACTTTCCTTTCTATAGTTTTTAACGGTGTTTTTCGAGCATATTCTGCATATTTAACTGCATATAATGGGTTTTTCGAGCATATCCATCGAGCATAAAACACATGGTTTTCGAGCATATCGATCCGAGCCCTACTTATAATGTAAACAACATAGTGAAAATAGAAACAAATATTTTCACAAATAAGGTGATAATTAAAATATATCCACAGTTGCATTACTAAAACATCTCTTTAAATATCTTATCATATATCAAGCGGGAATATTTGTTTATTCATTAAAATAACTTGGGGACTTTGAAGGGCTTTGGAGAGGGAGTCCTTTCGAAACATCCAGGGAACGTTCCCTTTAATTTGACACCTCAATCATCAAAATCGGACTTATAATAAAGAAAGTAGTTCAATGGACAAAACGTTCCTAACGGAATTAAATATAAGATAATATACCTACTCACTATTAACCGCACTAGTCTCAACCCTTGTTAACATTTCGTCTGGACGAAATGGCACGTTTTTCAAGGAAATTTGTTGCTGGACGAAATGACACCTGGACGAAATGGCATGGATTCTATATAATGTTATTGGTTTTACGTCCCTTTTAACTACACTGGCTTTTAGAGACGCCGGGGTGCCGGAATTTTGCCTCGAAGGGGATCGTTAACGTGCCAGTAAATGTACTGACACGGCTCCCTCGCATTTGCGCACCCTCAAATGCCAGCTGACTGCGCCAGGTTTCGAACCTGCAACCTTGGGCTCACTAAGCGAGAACGTTACCCCTGAGCCACGCAGCCAGACAGGCATGGATTCTCGTGCTCGTGAATTGGACAAGGGCGAGGCCACCATTCGGTGCTCCGGACATGTTAAAGCTGCGAGCAGTTAAAAGTGCAATATTTATTGTTACTGATGTTACTCGCTGTAAATGAATAGGACAAAATATAGGTTCAATTATGGAGATGAGGCACTAATAGACATTGCAATGCACTGAACGTCACGATAAGTAACGGATGGGATAATGCAACAATTTATTTATTTATTTATTCAGCGTATGGCTACATCACAAAATGTACAGTTAAATAATATTACAATCATAAAGATTTTGAAATCGATTGGAATAAAGTACAGGGATAGGAGGGTGATATACAATCTATACAGAAACCAGACAGCAGTCATTCGAGTTGAAGGACATGAGAGAGAAGCTGGAATTCAGAAAGGTGTAAGGCAAGGCTGCAACTTATCACCCATACTTTTCAATCTTTACATTGAACAAGCAATGAAGGAAAGTAGAGAAAAATTTAAAGTGGGAGTGAAGATTCAAGGAGAAATAATTTCAACTCTGAGATTTGGTGATGACATCGTCATCTTGGCCGACACGCCTGAGGATTTGAATGAGTTTTTGAATGGTATGGACTCCGTCTTACAGAAAGAATTCACGATGAAAATTAATAAATGTAAAACAAAAATACTGGAATGCAGCCGAAATAAATCAGAAAACTCTATGGAGATCAAATTGGCAGGTGAAAAGCTGAAGGAAGTAGGAGACTTCTGTTACTTAGGAAGCAGAATAACCAGAGATGGACGAAGCAAAGAGGATATAAAAAGTAGGTTGGCTCAGGCAAAGAAAGCATTTCTACAAAAAAGGAATCTGCTGGCATCGAATATAGATTTAGGTATTAGGAAGTCATTTTTGAAAGCCTTTGTCTGGAGCGTGGCGCTCTATGGAAGTGAAACTTGGACTATTGGTGCAGCAGAAAAGAGGACAATTGAATCATTTGAAATGTGGTGTTACAGGAGAATGATGAAGATCAGATGGGTAGATAGGGTTACAAACAAAGAGGTATTAAGACGAGTGGGAGAGGAGAGATGTTTCTGGCGACTGTTAATGAAGAGAAGAGATAGGTTGGTAGGACACATACTAAGACACCCAGGAATAGCAAGCTTAGTTATGGAAGGAAGGGTCGAGGACAAAAACTGTAGGGGTAGACCAAGGTTAGAATATGTTAAACAGATTGCCTCGGATGTAGGGTGTCGGAGCTATGTAGAGATGAAACGATTAGCTCAGGACAGGGAAGCATGGAGAGCTGCATCAAACCAGTCAAAAGACTGAAGACTCAAACAACAAAGATAAGACTACAAACTAATATCAAGTCCATGAATATACTCCAGCGATCCCTCCATCACCAGGAACTCTGATTGGTCGCCAGCGAAAGCTCTCAAGGGACATTCGTGCACAACATGGAAGACCGTCTGCTTTTCAGCACCACAGTCACAGCTTGGAGACTCTCTGTTCTTCCACTTGTACAGAAGGTCTGCACATCTTCCAGTGTTGGTTCTTATTCTATTAAGTATTGACCAGTCCTTGCGTGGTAATTCAAAACCGGGTGGCTTCGTTGATATGCACGGCAACTTCAATTGCTCTGCTGTTGCGTTAGTCTGCCATGATTGCCTCCAGCAGTCATCAGTATTAAAGTTGTTGGCATCTAAAGTTTTCGCGGTTTCAAGGGGTGGATGACGAGAGCGAAGCCTGCTTCTTCCGACGTTTGGTATGTCTTCATGCACAGCTAGGTGTGGATTTTTGTACAGCTTTTTGTACTCGCGTAATAGTGCATTTTTCCGACGCAGAGATGGATGTTGTTTGTGGCTAAGTATGGGTAGCCAGAAAGCCGGCGTGGATCTAATTGTGCCAGTTATAAGGCGCATTGTATAGTTAAGCTGAGTGTCGATAAGCTTAGTGTGTGTGCGGTTTAGCCAAGCTTGCGAGCAATATTCGGCAACTGGGTAAACCAGACCCAGAGCTGAGGTGCGCAGTGTTGATGCAGAAGATCCCCAAGATGTGCCACACAGTTTTTGAAGGATGTTATTCCGAGTTTTAATTTTGGCAGCTGTTTTTGTTAGGTGTTCCTTAAAACTGAGCGTTCTATCAAATGTTACCCCTAGATATTTCGGGTTCCTATTATGTCTCAACAGTTTTCCTTCAAAATGATAAGTGAGCCCTTTGTTGGCCAGCCTGATGCTTAGGTGGAACGTAGATACTTCTGTCTTCGTGGCACTTGGCTGTAACCTCCATACAACAATATTACAACGTCTATACAAACATACTACATCCATTGGGGCAGTGACGGACCGTGGCGCGTTCGCCGTTGTCTGCCGGAGCATTTCAATGAATATGACATCTCGGCCGCCGCCTTGTCGCTGTAGGCGGCTTCGGTATTTGAATTCAGTAGGCCGTGTTCATAATGGCAAAATTAATCTCGGGATTTTCCGCCAACACAAAGTTCCTCCTTTCTCAACTAGAAAGCGCTGTAGTGTCAAGGAGCTTAGATATCTAACTTTCTTGACTTTCATAGCGTTCCAAGTAACGAAACACATTCGAGATGCAAGCTGCCATCTGGGCGTCAAATAACAAAGCTTGCACCCGGCATCCGAGGCCATACGTTATTATTATTATTGTTGTAATATATCGATTATTTTATTTATTTATTTATACATGTCCAGAACATAACATATTATAAATATATATATACAAAGATTACAAAGTATATGTGCATCTTTATATTCCACGTGATGCCCAGAATTCCGCTGCACGAACTGCCTTATAACTGGTGGCTACCAGATCGTCCATGGAGACAGGTTCTGATAGTTTCCTACAGTTGAGTAGGTGCTGGTGATCTTGATGTTCACCACACTCACACAGTTCGTCCTCTGAGATGAATCCCCATTTCTCCATGTTCACCTTACACCGAGATACTCCAGTATTAAGGACCTTCCATGTCTCGTATGGGAGGTGATGACCTGCAGCAAGTTCTTCTTTGGGGTTGTCCCAATATTTCTCTGAGAGCTACGCTAGAGTTGTATCTGACGGTTTGCAGGTGGTGTCTGAATTGGTTGCGTCGAGGAAACTTTTTCTCGATTTCAGTCTTGGTAGTTGATGTTCACTTCCAAATAGGGGGTGTCTTGGGTCCGTCTCCTGCTTCTTTCTTTCTATTTCAGCTGCCGTTCTTCTTCGGATATCAATAAGATAAATAATAATACATAATAATAACCCCAATATCTGCAGGCCAAATGGCTGAGCAGGCTTAGGCCCTTCATGGGCTGTAGTTTTTCTTCTTGTTACCTGATCTTTTCATTGTTTTTTAAAGCTACCTTGTGTTTGAAATCTCTCCTTGAACTCATTATCTCCAATAACAGCAAGTCTGCGGTTTGAAACAACCACTACTACACTATAAGATCTCAAGTTACAAAACACTCACTTGGACAGCTTTAGGAGAGGTCATTGACTGCTAGACAAGAAGACAAGTGCTCGCATACTTTATTGGCTAGACCACCAGCCGAAGGTCAGCCCTCAAGCCACCACACGGACCTTCTGACCCAAGACAGGTGGTGGGATGGGTGTTTGTACTAACCTACCTTCGCGTGTGTCTGCATATCATTACATGATTCGATTTGATCTCAACGGCTGGACCCCGAAGCGGCTTTCGGTTTGAATAATTTTTCGTGGGATGGAACAGAGATTAAGATACATAGTCATTCTCATTAAATATGTGAGCGCGAGTAAACATGGTAAGCTAAGCCGGCTGTGACTGTCGCAGATCGCGGGCCCACGTACCCGGTTCAGCCGGTGGTAGGCGCGCACTTTCACACTTTTACCAAACATGTTCAATAATGTGTGCTCATAGGCGATGCTCCGTCTCTTGTAACACACACATGACATCTTCTGATGACATAATGTCTGTCAACGCTTTTATTATTTACGGAGCCTGTTTCCTTGGATCGTTTAGCGAGCCTGCTAATTGTACTAGCATTAGGAACAGGTCTTTCTGGAAACATGATTCGAAATCGTCTCGTTTCAGAACAAGATTTTCTGCTTTTCATATACGAATTATGGATATACACACGTTCGCGCAATGTGAATTGGTGACTAGGCATGACCAACAATCACAGTAACCACAATACTAACTAAATGTGCAACACTAACGTCTAAGCTTTGCAGTTACACGCCCATATGAATGACACAACACGTGTGAACTAACTATATGAATCAGCGGAGCGCACCTACCACCGGCTGAACCGGGTACGCCCACCCGCGATCTGCGCCAGTCACAGACGGCTTAGCTTGCCGTGTTTATCGGGGCGCACATACATAATGTACTAAAAGCCATTTTTCAGAGTTGCCTAGTATCTATCATAGAATGCTTTTCAATTGGTCAACGCGATTGTGTGCGGGGATAACAAATACTGTATTTAAACACCCTAACCTGAAAGAAATATTACACGAATTATTAATTGAATATATTTCGCTCGTCAAGTCAGCATCATCAAATCCAAATATACAAAACTAAATAGCTCTACAAAACACTACCAAACCCACAAACCGTGTCTGGCCTCCAAAAACTAAAAGCCTGCCAAATACTTCGAAATTGTGGCAACTATTACTGATCTCCACATAGTATAAAACGAAGTCCCCGATTCTTGGATGTGACGGGTAATCTCGAGAACCGCTGGAAGGATTTTGATGCGGTTTTCACCATTCTGTAAAGGATTTCTCGAGGAAGGTTTCTGTAGAAAAACATTTATTTATGACCAAAGGAAGCCGAGCAGTAACGATTTCAGTGAATCGAGTCGAAGAACAACCTGGCGTCCGTGCACCTTCTAAGCTTACGCTGGGTAAACCGTTAAAAATATTTACATAGGCCTAGTATGAATGTAAGAATTGTTTAGGAAGAAAAGTTCTACAAAAAAGTCCGAAACAGCATATTTCTTCCAACAATCTCCATTCATTGGAAATTTAAATTACTAGTTTCGGAGCGAGTTATGAGCGTGCCTATCACCCCAGCTTCGGCCATCATTAAACTGTCGTGTCGAGTTAAGACTTCAGAGAAGAGTATATGTGTTTGAAGTTTCGCTGTTCACCTCGGCTTTACTGAATTGCGTGTGGGACCTGCAGTCCGTGCACCTTTATGGCTTACGCTGGGTAAACCGTTAAAGATACCGGGCGAAGCCGGGGTGGGCTGCCAGTAAATACCAAAGCATTAAGCATCCTAGAAAATAACTATTTATTTCAATTCCTACGAAGTTGCAAGACTGAGAATTGACGATCCCATCAACAAAAACAGTTTTTCTCCCCCAAACTGCTTGCCACGGCGGCTGAGTGGTTATCGCAGGTTCGCTCCTGGCCATGGTAAGTGATTTTTGAAATGCGAAACAAATCACGACATGCATGTCATATGTTGTTGACATCATAAAGAACCCATTTGAATTCAGTAGGCAAAGTTAATCTCGGGATTTTCCACCAACACAGAATTCCTCATTTCTCCACTAGAAAGCGCTATAGTGTCAAGGAGCTTAGATATCTAACCTCCTCGACTTTCATAGTGCTCCAAGGAATGACGAAATTCAACATGCAAGTTGCCCTTTGGGTGTCAAATAACAAAGCTTGCACCCGGCACCCGAGGCCATACGATATTATTATTATCCCACAAACTAATCTATGAAGGTGTTGCTGTGATACCCCTACGCCGTAAACCCAAAAATAGAATTGTAAACTAATATGCAGCAATGACCTACGAGCACTCTGCTGAGATGATGGTAAAAAGCTAGAACTGCAACATACAAAACCAGTGTTTGTCTACTAATAATGAGTCCGATAGTTTTCTCCCTATTCTGTAGTCCATAACAAATACTGCGTCATCAATTTAAGTCTCCCCACCGTTACCAATCAAGGCTCGGCAAATTCTCGCACTGACACCCGCTCGCTGGCTCTACTAGCTTACGACACCGGAGATACTGACAGTTTATTGCAACATTACCGGTCTCAGTGCGCATGCTCATTGGGAGATTGTGGGGTTTGAAGACACAACTTAGCGATACAGCCAAGCTAGATAAAAAAAGGGTGGGGTGGGGGGAATAGCGGTGGTAAATAGGTAAATGTTATCTGGATCAGGTGTACTATGTACTTTTTTCTGCAATAAACCTAGGCCAGTATGCGCGGCAGTATTAAAAGTGCCGGGACGTCTTCAATAGACCGGGCAGCGCTTAGATCAATGGCTTTTTAGTCCACGCGTGGCGAAGATAGTTCCACGGTCTTTAATAGTTGTGGATCTTCCTGCACCGGGTGAGTTAGCCGTGGTCGTTACGGCATGACTGCTGGCAGTCGCTCACATCCGGGAGGCGAGGAGGTTCGAATCCTCCCGCCGGCAACCTTGAAGATGGTCTTCTGTGGTTTCCCATCTTCCTTCCAGGCAAATGCCGGGGTTGGTCCCTAACTATAGGCCACAGCCGCTACCTTCCAACTCCTCCTCCTTACATTCCAACTTCCCTCCCCAACGGTACTTGTAGCTCACCCATTGGGTGTCCGTCTCGAAGCAGCTACAAACCTGGCGAGCCGAACATGTCCTCGGACCCTCCCGGCACTAAACGCCATACGCTAAAAAAATCTTCCTGTATTCAATAACATACATTCTTATCTAGATTTGGCAACGTCACACAAATAAACATTGCACTGACCTCAGAAAGCACATAGGAACAAAGGGGGGGGGGGGGGCTAAAGGAAAAACAGTTTCGTCCAGTTAACACCCGGCTTCAGTCGACCACAACTGGTGCTAGAGTGAACACGAAACTGCTCGAAGTTCCAGCCAGGAAGACAACCGGATAAGTATCAGCCTGTATTATTACAGTATAACCATAGTTGATTTTTTACAACCATATAATCAGAACAGAAAAATTCCTGATTTTTATCACCATGTTAGCATTTCACCTAACATTAGATATGTTATTGTTGTTTCTTATGGCTAGCCCAGATCCCAATCCATCAGCTTTCTTGCTTTCCAATAGAGTTGTGTGAGGTTTCCAGAAGTTCTAGCAGTCACATCAAGTTTGTTGCAATGTAGCAGGTGCCCCTTATCCATTTTACTTCCAGGTTCGTGACAAAGTGTGCATTCTTCAGATCTCAGGATGTTGATTCGTTTCAGATGAGCTGCAAGGCAGTCATGGCCAGTGTTAAGTCTGAAGAAGGCTACAGCTTCTTAATTGCACTCATTCCAGGTTCCGTATTGACCATGTTAACATGAAGTATAACATAAATTTCTCGCCAAATCAATACTTTTTACTTACTTAAAAATTCTATAGGTACATGTTTCGAAAACACACAATGTTTTCTTCCTCAGCCCACTTATTGGTGTTCAACATCATAAAACATCGATAACCTCACTAAATAACAAAAACACAGTTCACATTTCTTCTCTTGTTCTTCCTTTGTTAGGCCTGTGTCATTCGACACATTAATGTCACTCACGGAATAAACACTTTTAGTTGAAGTAATGAATATTGACACATTGACACATTTACTCATTGCTAGTTTCAACGTGGGTTGCTGAAATGCACACAAGTGTCGTATAACCTTGCCAAAAGCGGAGAAAAACAACAAACCAGCACCCAGGAAGGTAATTGGGTGTGGTGTCATGAAAATAAATCGAGTCAGGAATGTATGTTGGAATTAAACTATTGCGGTGGGGGTTGAGGAGGTGGTTTGCGTTTTTTATTATTATTTAAATAATCTGCTAATAAATCTAACAATTCATTCGTTTCAAAATTAACCTCGTTTAGATTATTGAGTGCAATTAAGTATAAGGCTAGCCAGGCCAACAGGTTAAAATACAAATACAAAGATCTGAAAGGTAAATTGGCTAACGTCATTAAGGACATCGATTTTCTTAAAAAATGCAAGAAACACAAATTAATTCCTCAACATCTTAAGGGCTACCAAAGAAAAGGGCATTCCAACCCATACGAAAGACATACACAATTCTTGGTGAACAACAAAATTCTTAGTCGTGAAATAAAGTTTCTTTTCATGAAAAAGAACTACATCAGTAATGCCTTATACCGCGCCCACATAGAGGCAGCTAATTCTATAGATAAGAAAGAATGGGATAACTACCAAATAATCGTGAGTCATATAACGCACTCTTGCGTTATAGAAAAGGTCAATACTTTAAACAATAAATTCTTTTATTTAGTCAACTCGCAGAAAATGCCCAGTAACCAAAACGCACCTGATGTGAACAATTGCCATATTTTCCAAAGCCCAGTTATAAACTTAACTAATGTCAATTTCCACCAGAGCGATCTAGAGATTCTCCAAAAGGGTCCCAAACACAACTGGGAGCAAAAGCTAAATAAAAACGATCTAACCGTCCTAGTAGCCGAAGCTGAAACAGCCATTAGGAAACTGCACATTGAAGAACAAAATGCCGTTAGGTTTGAAACTAATAAGAAAATTAAGAAGATAATTAATTCAAGCAAGAAAAAGATCAATAGATGTTGCGATTTAAACAACAAGTTCAAAAGTCTCATCACCAAAATCAATGACAACAACATTATTATAACCAAAGCAGATAAAGGCAACACAACAGTATTAATGAGCGAAGACGATTACGTCAATAAAACAATCGAGTTTCTTAATTCTGGCAATTTCACAGAAGTCAAAAAGGACCCTACCAACGTCATTCAGAAACGTTTGAAACAACTTTTGAAGAACACTATTTTTATCTTAGATGAAAAGCAAGCAGATAAGCTAGTAAGCATGAACCCCGGCATTCCCGCTTTGAGATCTCTTCCGAAAATTCATAAACCTAGCACCCCTATTAGGCCTATTGTAAACTTCAGGAATAGCCCAACGTACAAACTAGCGAAATTTGCCCAACAGTTTCTTAATAAACACTACAAACTCAAGGCCGACTGTTCTTTCGTTAACTCCATGCATTTCTGTGAAAGAACCATAGACTTGAAAATAAACGAGAATAACACTATGCATTCGATCGACATTAAAGACATGTATACTAACATCCCGGTCAAGAAAACGATCAAGATCATTCAGGATAGATTAATTAACAGTAGTGAATTATCTAAAGTGGAAATCGAGGAATTTATTTCAATTTTGACCTTTGTCACCGACAACAACATTTTTTTGTTCAACAAGAAAATGTATAAACAATCCGAAGGCCTTGCAATGGGATCTCCATTATCGGGTGTCTTGGCCAACATTTACCTTGACCACATTGAACATGAGAAAATTATTAACCAAATTAGTGGCATCGTTTTCTGGGGAAGATATGTAGACGATATCTTCATCATTATCAATAACCAAGTTCAAGCGATAGAGCAAATATTGGATGATTTGAACATAATTGACAGCAATATTAAATTTACTTTAGATTCAGAAGTCGATAATAAAATCAATTATCTGGATATAACTGTGATTAAAAAAGACAATCGTCTGCATTATAAAGTTTTCAGAAAACCATCGCAAACGAGTACAGTTATACGGCAGGATTCTAACCATCCGGGCGGACACAAGAATGCAACGTTCATAAACCTCATTAATAGAGCGTTAAGAATCCCTTCCTCTGATCATGACCGGAAGCAAGAAATTGACATTATATATCAAATAGCTAAACTCAATGGTTACAACCACAATTATGTCAGCAGATTAATTTACAAGTTGAAAAACAGACAAAATTAGTTAGAGAGGACACAACAAAGAAAGCACTTGCCACCTTCACCTACGTAAATCGAAGCATTTACACAGTAACCAACATCCTAAAGAAACACAATATGAACGTCGCCTTTAAAACCAATAATTCTAATTTCAACAAATTTTTCAACTCCAATAAAGTCAACAGTAGTGATAAACATTTAAAATCGGGAGTTTATGAGCTCAGATGTAATTTTTGCAATTCAAATTACGCGGGACAGACGGGTAGGAGCATACGTACTCGTTATGCTGAGCATGTTTCGGCCACAAAACACAGGAAGTTTTCAGCCATGGCGGTACACATGGAAGAAACAGGACATAAGTTCACGGACATAAATAATGACGTCAAAATTTTGCATTACGCATCGAAGGGCAGCTATATGAATATTTTGGAAAATATTCATATCAATACTCATCAGAGGTCAAAGGAATGCAATAATCTAAACGAGGTTAATTTTGAAACGAATGAATTGTTAGATTTATTAGCAGATTATTTAAATAATAATAAAAAACGCAAACCACCTCCTCAACCCCCACCGCAATAGTTTAATTCCAACATACATTCCTGACTCGATTTATTTTCATGACACCACACCCAATTACCTTCCTGGGTGCTGGTTAGTTGTTTTTCTCCGCTTTTGGCAAGGTTATACGACACTTGTGTGCATTTCAGCAACCCACGTTGAAACTAGCAATGAGTAAATGTGTCAATGTGTCAATATTCATTACTTCAACTAAAAGTGTTTATTCCGTGAGTGACATTAATGTGTCGAATGACACAGGCCTAACAAAGGAAGAACAAGAGAAGAAATGTGAACTGTGTTTTTGTTATTTAGTGAGGTTATCGATGTTTTATGATGTTTAACACCAATAAGTGGGCTGAGGAAGAAAACATTGTGTGTTTTCGAAACATGTACCTATAGAATTTTTAAGTAAGTAAAAAGTATTGATTTGGCGAGAAATTTATGTTATACTTCATGCTACAGCTTCTCTTCTTGGAGTTACTTTATATTGATCACATTTAGCATAATTAGATATACTGTACTGCATTTAGCATACACCGACAGTTGCATTACCAATACTGCAACTAAATAATTGTACATATTGTAAATATTTTTCACCTGTATTCTCAAACATAGATGTTATAGCCTAAGTGTAATGGATCTGATGATGATCGCTTGACGATCGAAACTGTAGTGTATTTATTAATCTCATGTATTTTATTTCAGGATTAGGGCACAACCCAGCTCATTTTGGGTACATTCGTGTTGACCGACTGAAAAGCACCAAACGTTTGTTCATCGGGGAGATAAGGCTGCTCCTACCAAGGTGACTTTTACCGTCCTAGCGGCGCGTACAAGGGAGGGGGGTGTTAAAATGGCCCGGTATATACCCATACTCTTGCATGTGCATATACCACCCGCCCAGCTTTACTGTTATGTGGACTTTACGCGGCTGAGGACAGGCAGGGGCTATCGTCTTGTTTACTTGTTTAAGCACACGTTCTAAACAAATAATTATATAAAAATTATTCATACTTTTTGCATATTGGCGTGTGAAAATAAAAGGGACAGTCAGTCTGAAAAACTGGACTTTATATCATTTTAAATGCTACAAATGCTAGAGAGGCTGGACTCTTGACATGTTAGATGATCAAGAAACAATCAGAACGCTAGAAAGTTACAAGTCTTGAGGGAGCTGGAGCGCGCAGTGAACGGAGGGAGCTGGCTGGATGACGTCACGCTCGCCGTGTCGTTGCCGTCTCGTAACTCCAGAGCTCACCAGTGAACTCAGTACACATGCACCAAACGGTACTATGACGTCACACACCTCAGTGCATTCTCGGTACATTTCGCGACGTCGCCGTAACGTAACGACTAGATCATTTAAAATGATAAAATTATAATTCTAGACGTTTCGAAAGGAACCTTCCCTCCTTTTTCAATAGAATCAAAACAATGTGGTCATAAAATGTGTGTCAATGACCTTACAAAAAACTAGAGAAATTCCTCTGTTCGTCACCAGAGAGCAGCCAGAAGCTACTGTGTGGACCTTGGTAGAAAAACCTGCCATATTAATTACAACGGCGGACAGAGTAGTAAGGTGAGGAAGGAAAAGGGGGTGGGAGGAAAAATTGAGACTCCTCGAAGAATGAAGATGTCCAAATACACTTCCCCTTTCGCTTCTGTTTCTTTACATCCTTCCTCCCCCTCCCAATTGCCCCCTCGCGACCTTTCCCCTTATTTGAACTTTCTGATTCTTCGAGAGGAGTTTCAATTTTTCCTCCCACCCCCTTTTCCTTGTCCTTCCTCACCTTACTACTCTGTCCGCCGTTGTAATTAATATGGCGGGTTTTTCTACCAAAGTCCATACAGTAGCTTCTGGCTGGTATCTGGTGACGAACAGAGGAATTTCTCTAGTTTTTTGTAAGCTCATTGACACACATTTTATGGCCACATTGTTTTAATTCTATTGAAAAAGGAGGGAAAGTTCCTTTCGAAACGTATAGAGCAGGGACAACCAGTCAATGCGCTCTCAGAGCGCGCTCGCGTTCGGGGAGCACTGGGCAGTCAGACTAGCGCTCCTTCCCCTACCACCACTACACTGTGGTAGTGAGGAGAGCACTGGGCAGTCAGACTAGCGCTCCTTCCCCTACCACCACTACACTGTGGTAGTGAGGAGAGCACTGGGCAGTCAGACTAGCGCTCCTTCCCCTACCACCACTACACTGTGGTAGTGAGGAGAGCACTGGGCAGTCAGACTAGCGCTCCTTCCCCTACCACCACTACACTGTGGCAGCGAGGAGAGCACTGGGCAGTCAGACTAGCGCTCCTTCCCCTACCACCACTACACTGTGGCAGCGAGGAGAGCACTGGCCAGTCAGACTAGCGCTCCTTCCCCTACCACCACTACACTGTGGTAGTGAGGAGAGCACTGGGCAGTCAGATTAGCGCTCCTTCCCCTACCACCACTACACTGTGGTAGCGAGGAGAGCATTGGGCAGTCAGACTAGCGCTCCTTCCCCTACCACCACTACACTGTGGTAGCGAGGAGAGCACTGGGCAGTCAGACTAGCGCTCCTTCCCCTACCACCACTACACTGTGGTAGTGAGGAGAGCACTGGGCAGTCAGACTAGCGCTCCTTCCCCTACCACCACTACACTGTGGTAGCGAGGAGAGCACTGGACAGTCAGACTAGCGCTCCTTCCCCTACCACCACTACACTGTGGTAGCGAGGAGAACACTGGGCAGTCAGACTAGCGCTCCTTCCCCTACCACTACTACACTGTGGTAGTGAGGAGAGCACTGGGCAGTCAGATTAGCGCTCCTTCCCCTACCACCACTACACTGTGGTAGCGAGGAGAGCACTGGACAGTCAGACTAGCGCTCCTTCCCCTACCACCACTACACTGTGGTAGCGAGGAGAGCACTGGGCAGTCAGACTAGCGCTCCTTCCCCTACCACCACTACACTGTGGTAGTGAGGAGAGCACTGGGCAGTCAGACTAGCGCTCCTTCCCCTACCACCACTACACTGTGGTAGCGAGGAGAGCACTGGGCAGTCAGACTAGCGCTCCTTCCCCTACCACCACTACACTGTGGTAGCGAGGAGAGCACTGGGCAGTCAGACTAGCGCTCCTTCCCCTACCACCACTACACTGTGGTAGCGAGGAGAGCACTGGGCAGTCAGACTAGCGCTCCTTCCCCTACCACCACTACACTGTGGTAGCGAGGAGAGCACTGGACAGTCAGACTAGCGCTCCTTCCCCTACCACCACTACACTGTGGTAGCGAGGAGAGCACTGGGCAGTCAGACTAGCGCTCCTTCCCCTACCACCACTACACTGTGGTAGCGAGGAGAGCACTGGGCAGTCAGACTAGCGCTCCTTCCCCTACCACCACTACACTGTGGTAGCGAGGAGAGCACTGGACAGTCAGACTAGCGCTCCTTCCCCTACCACCACTACACTGTGGTAGCGAGGAGAGCACTGGGCAGTCAGACTAGCGCTCCTTCCCCTACCACTACTACACTGTGGTAGCGAGGAGAGCACTGGGCAGTCAGACTAGCGCTCCTTCCCCTACCACCACTACACTGTGGTAGCGAGGAGAGCACTGGGCAGTCAGACTAGCGCTCCTTCCCCTACCACCACTACACTGTGGTAGCGAGGAGAGCACTGGGCAGTCAGACTAGCGCTCCTTCCCCTACCACCACTACACTGTGGTAGCGAGGAGAGCACTGGGCAGTCAGACTAGCGCTCCTTCCCCTACCACCACTACACTGTGGTAGCGAGGAGAGCACTGGGCAGTCAGACTAGCGCTCCTTCCCCTACCACCACTACACTGTGGTAGTGAGGAGAGCACTGGGCAGTCAGACTAGCGCTCCTTCCCCTACCACCACTACACTGTGGTAGTGAGGAGAGCACTGGGCAGTCAGACTAGCGCTCCTTCCCCTACCACCACTACACTGTGGTAGCGAGGAGAGCACTGGGCAGTCAGACTAGCGCTCCTTCCCCTACCACCACTACACTGTGGCAGCGAGGAGACGGCCGCTGTTCGGACCACGCTGACTAGATACAGTACGTACAGTCGTGCGGCCGACGGCTCTTGTGGGATTGTTGACATATTAATAGCGCTGTTTTGCCATGACAAATATACCATATATACAAATCCAACGGTACTCCGATGTACTGAATGTGCAGAAAACGAACGCAAGTGTTAAGTAAACAATATTGTGATTTATTCCAAACTGAAATGTGAATATATTAGAGAGGAGAATTCAACAACATTTTACCAATATGAACAGATAGTATAGAACTTGAGTGACTTTTGCTCCATCGTTTTTACGAGTTTTAGTTTTGGGGGAAACAATCTTCTCCAAATTGGGTACAATATTTCTGGACACAGCAGTTCGTAAACAATTGCGCAAGTTTCTATCGCTCATCCTTGCACGATGTTTACTTTTGGTAAGCTTAAGAACTGAAAAGAAACGCTCAAAATGTACGTTGAGCCCAACATTGCTCACTTCGGAGCGGTGGGCAGAGCGCCCGCTCAACCAGCCACTACTGAAACTACCTTCCACCAAAGTGCTCGGAGCACTGGCTTAGAGGGCGGCCGGAGTGCTGTGTATAGAATTGTAATGCTGTTTTCACACGGCAATATTCCAAAAGTAGGAATAATATTAACAGTAGGCCTATTGCGGGCCGTGAAAACCTTAATCTGTACTATTGAGACGATTTGTAAGATTTTGGTACAAACCACACCTTCTAACTCCCTCTGGTTTAGGAGCTTGAGTTTTGTGAAACATACACCTTAGTGTTTTATAAGGGTCAGTCAAAAGGAGACGAGCCGGAGGCTATACAATAAAAACCTGTACCGCTCTTTCAAAAGTATTTCCTAGCTCTGTTGAGGCACTTGTCCCACGGTGAATGCTCGTCTTGTAAAATTCCTGGGCTTTGCGTTGTGAACAAGTTCCGAACGTACTGCTTGACGTCGTCGACGGAGGTGAATCGTTTGCCTCTCAGACCCTTCTTCAGCTCACAAAAAATGGCATAATCGCAGGGAGACAGGTCCGGACAGTATGGAGGGTGACTGAGGACTTCCCATTTGAATGTCTGCAAGAACTTCTTGACTGCGTTGGCTGTATGGGATCTCCCATTGTCATGGAGCAGAATGTTCCCGCGGGTGAGCTTTCCTGGTCGTTTCGATTTGATCGCTGTGCGAAGGGAGGTCAAGGTTCGCGATTATCGCTGCGCATTCACCGTTGTCCCATGCCGCAGGAAGTCCATAAGAAGCTGGTCAAAGAAGATGCTGAGTATAATCTTCCCCGTACTCGTGCGGACGGCCTCGGGCATTTTGGGTGGCAGCGAGTCTGCATTTCCACTGGCGACTTATTCGTTTTGACTCGAGTTCAAATTGATGACACCATGTCTCGTCTCCTGCGACCACCCGTGCCAGGAGAGATTCCCATTTGACATGCTTCCTGTGCTGGTTGAAGACTTTGAAGCACCCATTAAGCGCACGTTTTGCGAAATTGCCATCGGTCCTTAATGATGGCGTGAACACCTCCGACACTCACTCCAACCTCTGCGGCAAGGACTGCGACCGTAACTCGCCGGTCTTGCATAATGAGGGCACCCACCTGCTGGACAATGTCATCGATAAAACGGTGTGGCGCTCGGCCAACGACATCCATCCTTCCCTGAATTGCTTGTGCCACGCCACGGACAGGCATGCCATTTTTCGATGAATTCCTGTTCCCCACACTCCTTCCGCTGTCAGGGAACGCAGTACACCCCTTTGCTCTCCTTTGAAGCCTCCATGTCACTGGTTTCCACACGACTGAGTGCAGTGGACGGTCGACGTGTGTGCTTGCTCGCTCTGTCGTCACTTGGATGTGCGCCCGTGTCCCTGTCGCGGCGAGTTTGGTACCTTGGCGCTCTCATAGGGACCGCAGTGTCGTCTCCAGGCCAGGGCATTACGATCCGTTTAGCGGTGTTTAGCATCTTTTCATATATGAAAAAAAAGGCTTATGAGATCACCTTTTGTACGTGTGTGTGTGTGTCCTAATAAAATCTAAATGGCTGAAGCGATTTCAATGAAACTCGGAAAGGTCATAGCACTATTTCGTCCGACCCCGACGGTGCCCTCTACATTGTATTACGTCTCACCAATCCAACATAGTGCCCGTGCGAAATATTTCACCGGAATTCTATTTCTCCGAAACTATTACTATTATTGTAATTACTTTCAAAATCCACAAAACGAAAATGGCGGCCAAGCGAAATTGAAACACTTAAATAGACTTTTGTCGTGATTTAAACATCCTTGGCAGTGAAAAATTTTACAACAATGTTTATTCATCGTGTAATGCACTGACATCTATTTTAGTTCAATTGTTAGATAACCCCAAGATGGCGACTGTGCGAATTTTTAAAATTAAGTTTCTATATTTTGTATCCTAATCATGCGATCGAAGTGAACGTTTGAATAATGAACCTACGCAATAATCTTCAGGCAAGAGTACATAACTCTATGGCCTAGGCTCCGTATATAAAAATTCAACATGGCGACCATCCGAAATATTTCGACGGTTCTCAATATCTACTAATCTATTACAGCAATCAAACTGAAATGTTGTATGCTGATAGAGGCTATTAACATAAGTAGGATATATGAAAATAGGCTATTTAGTTCCTCTTGTTTCAGTTTATTTTTACGCACGGGATTATATTTTGTTGACCGACCGAATATCAATTGGAATCTCTCTTTTGTTGATAACAAACAAGACTCCCAACAATCACAATGACCAGACGGAATGAGAGAGTTTTGGTACTTTATGACTCTTCATTAAAATGATTTAAAATGCATCTCATTCGTATCCATTAAAGCAGTCAGTTTATGGCTTTACGATCCCAGTGGTCTGCAATTGCCTGCTGTCCCCTCTGGGTGCAGATGAATGAGTGAATAACACGGACTACATTTGCATATCCCGCGCAGGCGCGAGATAACCATCTCTTGTGTTTGATCTTAACGCTTTGACGCTGCATAATGCCCTTCAACTTGCTAAACCAGACTGGAAACAAGAAGTTCCGTGACGAACTAAAGAGCCTACTTTTCTTAAAATTTAAGATTCAGGCCAATGATTAATCTATATGGATCTATCTAGAATAATGACGAAATTAAGTTGGTAATATCGAAATTTCTAATTAGTTCGAAATACTGTATACCTGGCATAATGCAGCCTAATAGAGAACTACAGTTGGCAGCCCTGGTGACTGAATATATTCTTAGTTCCATCTCTTAAGGTACAGAATACAAAATTTGGTTGAAGTCCAATGGATAGCATGGACATTACATGCAGTTAATCATTGGATCCAACAGCGTGCGTAAAATCATGTTGGCAACAATGCCATGCATGTATTGGTCAGAAATAATCTGAAATAATACGATCTATTGTTGTGCCAATTTTGAATGAAATCTATTAGTTAGTATAGAAGTTACAAGCATTTTAAAATTGGACCTATCAGCTGGCTTAGAATCATGTTGGCAGCACTGGCGTAGGCCTATATTAGTTACTCAAAATTAATCTAGAATGCCAGGTACTATACATGTGCTAAGTTTAGAGCTATTGGCTTGCATACTTTCTGATATATTGATATTAGGGTAACAAAAATAGAGACAGTATTTATTAACGATTGGCAGCCCTGGTTACTCTTAAGAATCGGCATAGTCATATGTGTTATAGTACACACAGCCCACACGAAATTTGGTTGAAATCCAAATGATAGTATAGAAGCTACATGTATTTAAAGTTGGAACTCTCAGCAGGCTTAGAATCGTGTTGGTAGCACTGACGTATATACGTTACTCCAAATTAATACAGAATGTCAGGTACTATACGTGTGCATAGTTTAAAGCTGTCGGCTTGCATACTTTATGATATATGGGTATTTGGATTTAAAAAAATGAGAGCATTTATTAACAGTTGGCAGCCCTGGTGGCTCTTAAGAATACGCTCAGTCATATCTGATTATGTACACATAGCACATACGAAATTTGGTTGAAATCCAATTGATAGTGTAGAAGTTATATGCATTTAAAATTTGGACCTATCAGCAGGCTTATAATCATTTTGGCAACACCGCAATGTATGGCCTCCTGGAAATTAAACTACAATATTATTATCTATACGTATGCCAATTTTGAAATAGCTCCCATGGAGCTCAAATTTCAATTGCGATTTTTCAGCAGTTGGTATTAGTGACATCATTTTCAAATACGGCCGTGAGATATTCTGGTATATATCTCTACTCCTACCAAATTTTGTTTCGAATGCTGCAGCCATTTAGGAGTTGATAGAGGGGGGTGGGACACACACACACACACACAGCCAGACAGACAGAAGGGCAGATAGACAGACAGACAGACAGACACACATTTGCCCGATCTCATAAGTCTACTTTTTCCTCATTTTTGCAAAATGTGAAAAGTAGGCTAAATATTGCTTGATTGGAACATGATTACAAAATACAGTATTACTCCAACTATCCGAACGCTAATTAACTGAATCGATTTTCAGGAATTTCAAATGTATTTATTCAGTGGGAGAAAACACTTTGCTTTTCTCCAAACGACACAATATTGCGTGATATGAAGAAAATGGAGTACATACCCATACCAGGTGGCTGATTTGCCTCGTACAATCTAGCTTTAAGTGTCCTGCATACACTACTGCTGTATGGGATGTCTAATAACTAATTTCCACAGGGGTCACACTGCATGCTGGCAGATTACGTCAGAATACGACGGGGTAACAAGCAGACAGCCGCTCGCTACGTGTTCTTCAGCTCTAATCACCACATTGCGTTATGAAACCTCACATTTGGGAGCGTAATAGGCTCATATGTGGTACAGGGGGCAAAGACTGTTCGCTTCCGTGTCCCCTGGGTGGTGCTAAAGAATGGTCACTCCGTGGGAAACATCCACACCAAGGAGTTTAGGCAATCCAAGTGATCTCCTGGCTCAAAATATTGAATAATTCACCTACGTAATAATCCTCATGGGGGGGGGGGGGGGGGTTGCTAAAGAACAGCACCACAAAACGTGAATTCAAATAGCCCTTCTCAGGGGTTTCCAGCTATGAAACATAGCAGGCAAGAGTAGATCGAAATGCCAAGTACTACAAAAAATCCTATTACAAAATGAAATCGAATATTTGTATAGATAGTTGTACTTAATAGTTGGAATTTGTTTCAAATTTCATGAATGTGATAATTTAACGTTTTAATGTGCCATACGCTAAATAAATAAATAAATAATATGTGGTACAACCACTGATCTCTATACATGGATGGCTGGTAGCTAAGGCAGCAGTAAGCCGAATCGACGATGACAGGTATAGCAAGATGGCAGCGAGCGCATGGTGCAATATTGCGAATCCGGCTCTGTGATTGGTTACTGGTAGTTTGATGTTATACATGTATTTATACTGGCAGTAAATATTTTGTGTTTCTTGCAGTTGTAAAATGGGCTGAATTTGGTTATTTAAAGCGTAAATCTTAGTTTTAAGTTCCGGTTTGCTGACCCATCATCCCAGGCAAGCCGGTAATACCTTTACTTCTCAGGCAGATAGGTCACTTAGCCGTAATTTGGAAGTTATTGTGAAGTTAAGTATACATATGCGGTGGTGCTGAAGCAGAAGTGATCGGGCTAGGCCATTGCGTTTTTAGATTTGATCCCATTTCAGGGTTTTTCGGTTCTGGGTGCGAATAGTTCGCTTAATAGTTGTAAAACGGTGGGGAGAGTATATTTTGCGTAGGGTTTTGGTTGTGTTAAGTTTTATGTGGAGCTGAGGAGTGAAATTGGTTTGGCTTAAAGTGTACTTTCGGCTTTGATCTACTTCCCGTTATTATTAAGTTTATATTTCTGCTAGCGTGGTTAAAATCTGTAGTATTTGATGTAGAGTGCTGGGATTACTTGGGAAGTGTTGGTGAGAGGGAGAGAAGAGAGAAGTGAGGGGATGGTTTTATGGAGTTGTTGCTGTTGTTGCCAAGCATTACCAAGCACCGATTACGATATGTCGAATCTAGGCCTGTATAGTGAGCTACGTTTGTAGGTACATCATTTGAAGAATGCTTAATTTTGTGGCATATATATACATTATATGCAATTTACAAGAATGTTTTCAGAAATTCTTTTTCACTCGTTACTTTGTTACTGATCGCTAATTGCGTGTACTCAGCACCTAAGTTGATATTTGTCGGTCGTTATTATACATTCATTTTTATTGTTATTCCGGAGATTTACTGACCTCGGAATGACGTGTCAGTGATCCCAATGCCCTTATGCTATGAGTGAACATATCTCTATTTTTTCATTTGTTCCAAAGCACCATGAATTACGATTTAAAATTGACTAGATTATCATTGCTTCCCCATAAGGAGAGCTCGAGAATGGGTACGCCAACATGGTGGACCGCGCGCTCATCCTGGCGTACTTTCTCGTGCAGCGGAGAGCTGCCATCAGCGATCCAAGCGATCAGTGGGTACAACAACTCGACAGTTGCTGACAACATATGAGTAATGGTTGGTGTATTCAGCGACAACAAGTACACGGGCATGATACGAGTCTATGGAAAAGCTGGTCGTAATGCCGCCAAAGCTCGAGGTTTCATAACACAATGGGGCGCATTAGGCGGGAGCACTGAGGGACATGTAGCGAATGGCCGTCTGGTTGTTATGTCTTGGCATTTTATCGTAACCTGCTTGTATTAAAGTATACCCTTTAGGAATTCAGTTATCACACCTCCCATTCATCATTATAATCCAGTGAATAGAGGTCTGGTACCTTACAAACGGTCCGGTAGATCTAAATTTTAATATGTTGTCTAGGACGGCTAGTAGGTTTTTAAAATGTAAAATGCACAATCCCCCTCCGCGCCCGCCGCCATATTGGAAAAATAGCTGTGGCAACTATCAACCAGTCAGCATCTTCGGATATGTTTGACGCATGCAATTCACTGGAGAGCAGCTTCACAAATCGGTCCTTGTTCCCCTCATTGGCCAGTGACGTATCCTGAGGTGTGGCGTTAACAGTTGCTTTGTTAAACACCACGTCTGGTGATGAGTTTGCCTTGTACCTTCTTGCTCGTTCTGCAGTCTTGGTCCCTTGATGAGAAGGATCTGTAATGTAGCCATCAAGAATCACCATCACATCGGTGCCATAATGACGTAGGACGTACTTGACGTAACCCTGGCAAATTTCTCCCAAGGTCAAGCTGCTGTTCCATACAACTTTGAACGAGAAACGACTTAAATATAAACACATTGTTGACGTCTGACCGATTGCTCACAAGGTAATGGCGGACTGTCTGCCGCTCTCCCTTTCAGTAAGGAACGTAGTTCTGGCGTTCGCCGCTAGGTACCACCACTTACCGGGTTAAAACTGACATACCCTAAATCATCCCAAGTACCTGGTTTTACCACACTCTCCAGGCCATAACTGAATTTCAGCGTTCCAAAGTTAGAATTTTGACAAAATATCCGAAAAATGTGATTTTTTTTATTGTTTAACAAAGTAAATATTTCCCTAACCATAAGTCCTAGAAACAAAATATCAAACGTAAATTATAGGAAATTTAATTGTCTATAACATTGACTATAACTCTTTTTTCGCTAAAACGCACCGAAACGGAGATAGAGGCGATAATCTCAAGAAAAGGCCGATTATTGGCGATTTTTCCAATATGGCGGCGGGCGCGGATGGGGTGGGGATTGTGCATTTTCCATTTTAAACACCTACTAACCATCCTAGACAACATATTAAAAATTTAGAACTACCGGACCGTTTGTAAGGTAACCCCCCATATTTTGCTTTTTTCACTGGACTATTAGTACATGCGGGACATGCAAGAGTAGAATCTACGGGTCAAATGAGTCCCCAGAATGGTATGAATAAAAAGTTGAGTTTTAAAATCACTGAGTGGCACATACCCAGAAGTGGGAGTAAATATTGAGTACAGTCCAATGTGGTATATGTTCCAAACCTGAAGTATATAGACCTATGTATTTTCATTTAGACTTTCACGGCCCGTGTTACTATTCATAATGTTGAATTTTGGGCTTATGCCGTGTTTTATTATATTAAAATTCGACGTGTTCCGAAAGAAACCACGTCTTTCTTCGTCAGGAATAATCTGGAATACGACAAATTATTGCTAAGAGAAAGCAACAAAGAACATATAGAAAGTGCCCAAAGATGGACGCCATTATAGCCCCATGTTAGGATCGTATTGCTAAAATCCTACGTCGGTACAACATACGATTTGGAACTTCTGTTAAGATTAGGCAACTCCTGCGACCAACTAAGGACAGTTTGCCTAAGTTGCAACAACCGGGTATCTACAGAGTTCCCTGTACTTGTGGCAAGGTTTATATCGGGCAGACTTCGTGAACGATATGCACTCGCACTAAGGAACATAATAGATGTATCAGGCTTATTCAACCTGATAAATCAGCTGTTGCTGATCATGCTTTAACACCTGGCCATGATGTCATGTTCCAAGGAGTGGATGTTCTTGCCCGTATAAAGCAATATCGTCCCAGAATCATCAGGGAGGCGGTTGAAATACGTAAACACCCAGATAATTTCAACCGCGACAGCGGCTACAATCTCAGCCAGTCCTCGCTACCTATTATCAGGACCTTCAGAAAGTAATACACTGCTGCTTTTCGTTGTCCCTAACATGGGGCTATAATAGCGTCCATCTTTGGGCACCTTCTATATGTTCTTTGTTGCTTTCTCTTAGCAATAATTTGTCGTATTCCAGATTTTTCCTGACGAAGAAAGACATCGTTTCTTTCGAAACGCGTCGAATTTTATTATAATAAAATACGGCATAAGCCCAAAATTCAGCATTATGAATATATAGACCTACTCTCAATTTCTCAAGTCTGGCCATTACCACGCTCAGCTGTCTAATTTCAAATTGGCTGATTTTATGTATGTACATGTAAATAACTTGCGGGTTAGGAAAGTGTATACAATACGAGTAACTGTTTCAGACAGGGTTTAGAGAACATTATATCCTTGAGAACAATATTCTCACTGCTCATCCTTTTCAAATTGATCTTCTTTTTGAGTCGAGAATTCATATTGTTAATCTTATTCAGTATTTGACTCGCAGTAATACTTTTGTCAAAGTTTCCAGCTTAACGAATATTTATAGCTTTTGAACTGTCACTTTTTTACACTCGCGAGTTGTGTGTTTCAGACTTATCAAATACAGGAGGATAGTAGCAGACGATCCTTACAAATGACAAATCAGGAACTTGAACCACTTTTCAGAATTTATTGTAATTATTATTATTATCATCATGATTATTATTATTATTATTGTCATGTGTTGTGACATCTCTATATTACGCCTCGAGAGTTTAAAAGTGCGCAGTTTGTCTGTATGTATCTCTCTGTCTAACGTTGTGCAACCCCTGGCTACATACTGCCTTGTTCTCTCGTATTGGCTAGTGTTGTTGCTACCTTGCATTTTGTTGTGCAATTCGTTCTGCCATTGGCTCTGACTATATTTGACGCGAGTTTGGGGCCACTCCCAAACTACGCATTTGATTTTTCTGAGAGGCTTCTCTCCCCTCTGGGGGGACAGAAGCTAAGTCAGTCTTAGACGCGCCGAGATGTAAGGCGAACGTGTGTATTCGGGCAGAGGCCCACCCTCATGGCGCAGCGGAATGTGAGTACGGCTCAATGTATTTCTATCTAACGCAATGTAATTGTTTTTGTTAAACGTTCCTTCTTTTGCTTAATTCTCTTTCCTTTTCAAGATGTTACTGTTAGTATTTTAATCCTTGAACCAGATCTCCGGGACCTTGCGTAATGTCATACGGCGGAGTTCTTTTTGTTGCTTTTGTTATGTGCCCTTCTCACAGTTTTATTATTTTGGTTAATACCTGTAAGATTCGAAAGTATTGCGTTTCTGCGTCTTGGCTTATATATATTTCCTGTCGGGCCTTAGTGCTCGTCTTTTGCGTCGGTGTCTCTTTGTACCACAAATGTTTCATTTGATTGGTAGCAATTGGACCTTTGTTTGTGGACAGTATGTGTGAGGTAACGGGACTGATGTCCAACGTCCCACTAATACATGTCCCTTTTGTTTATAGAATATATGTGACGGTGGTTAACTGGGATATTCTCCAGCTCCGATGTCATATTATTCTTTTTTATATGTCGCGTTGGTACGGCATTATGTTGGAGTGTAAGCCTATTTTTTTTATAGCGTGCTTTCGATTTTTACCGGTCTCTTTCGTCCCAAGTCAATTGTAATGTAATGTATCTCCGTATATCTCATTTTCCTTTTGTTTTGTTTTTCTCTTTCGATTTTCGCCGTATTACATAACTTAATGATATTCCCCCTTTTCTTCCCCTTCTTCCTACCTCCGTGAAATCTCTCTGCCCTTTGTTTTACTCCCCTCACTCCTCCCCCATCCCTCCGGTATGTTTACATAACATCATGAAAAGCTTCGCGTCTTGTTGCAGTTCGAATTTTGACTTCTTGCAAGTTTGTCGTTTCTTTCTACCTTTTGTAAGTTTAGTTTTATTTTCTTTCATGTTCGTATCTTTTCGTTAGATTCACATTGTTGAGCTGTTACTCAGGTTCTGTCGTGCTTTTTAGTTTTTAAGTCTTTATTCTTGGTTTTGGGTTTCTTTTGTATTATTGAGCTTGTATTAGCTTGCCTTTTTTCTTTGTTTTAAATAATTTGTTTATTTCGTGTACACGCTCTTTCTTTTATCCTCAATACATTTTTATATTTTAAGTAATATAGCTCCCTTGTCTTGTCATTTCTTATATTTAAGTTCCCCTTCCTTATCCTTATCCTTATCTCGATTTCGTCAATCTTGTCTTTGTGACGTAACAAAGGCACGATTAACACGTCTCTGGGATTTGTTTAATTAATTTTATGGGAATCTCATTTTTGCACTTTTGATTGTTGCATTAAGCAATTATTTGTTTGCATTTGGTTTTTTGGAAATCATCTTTTGCTCGCTCCGAAAACCTTGGGCCCAGCACCGGGTCGAGCAAGACGTCTTTTCCCCCATCCATTTACGACCTTGTTGATTTTATTCTTCCACTGCTACTCTGACGCGCTTTATTATTATTACTAGACCTTTATCGGCGCAATGGTAGCAGAGCGTGGTTGCGTGCGAAATCGTTCCCTCCTCTCCTCTCTCAAGTTATTAACCTTTTATTCTTTTTCTCTTCATTTACATTGTATTAAAATTTGTTTTTCTTTGAGTTTAAGGAATTCAGTGAATTGTTTTTCCCCACCCCTGAAGAAAGGGTGAAGTTACTTTCTGTGTGAACTACGGGCATCCAGGAAACCCATCTCCAAGGAAAGGTGGTTTTGTCCCTCAAGTAAACAAGACATCCAAAAGACCCAGCTTCGAGGTGAACAGTAGCAACATATCAGTGAGTACATCGCATCGCTGGAACACGACACGTCACGGTATTGTAACCTACTTTTATGTATTTGCTTCCTCTAGTAGACATTTGTTTAGTTAACGGTGATTTTAAGGCGACAGGAAATTTTGTTTGCTTTCTCTTCCTTTTCATTTCGTCAGTGTTGTGGACGTTTTTATTTTACTTTCTGTGAAGTAGACAATGCATTTCTCTCAAGGGTTTGAGTCCTTACCTTTGTTGTAAATAGTCGCTTAGTTAACTGTGATATTTCTCAGAACTCTCCTCACCCCTCATATGTCTCAGTCTGGAACAGCTGCTGACAGGTTTCTTGTCAGTACCGTGCAGCCCCTCTTTCTCCGAAATTTTCCCCAATGAAGGTGGGCCCACTTATGGGAACCGTCTCTTTAAATCCTACGGTCGCCCCGACCCACCTTGAGCCTCGCGTAATTATACTAACGTTTGATGTTAGTATAGTGTTTGTTGTTTCAGTTATGAATGAATGGTCTGTTGAGCTATTATGTGTGTTATGATTGGGAGTTAAGTTTGTTTCATAATTAGGGAGGGTGATTGTTTTATTTTTGTCAGGGGATTTCAATGTAGGTTTTCATTTAAAATTGTTTATATACGGTAAGCTTGATGTTACTATATGTTCAGTATGGCAGTGTGTATTTCGTTGGGAAACCTGCTAGGTGAGGTCTTCGTCGGGATTAGGGTATGGGACCTGTCCCACGGCTTCGACGCCCACTTAGGATGTACATAGATTCTACACGATTCGTCAATCTTTAGTATGGGATGAAGTTTGTCACGATGACCTGTAGTCCGTTATTTGAGTTTCCATGGTGTTCCAACGACTCATATTAGCATTCTGATGTAATGGGGAAATTTTGATTTGTTTATGGGAAGGAGTATGTATGTAGTGTTGTTGTTGTTGGTTGTATTTTGAGATGAATGTGTGTGTCAATGAGTTTAATGAATTTTTATCAACAGTTATTTGTGGGTGGTTTCAAATTTAGTTCAATTTTGATTTTATACCCTATTCAATTTAAACTATATATATATTACGTACGAACTATTTATTCGTTTTTATTGGCAAACCAAATATACGATAAGTATTACTCAGAGATACCAACCATTTTAGGTCTACGGCTTCCGTGGTATGGGGCATTGATGTTCGTGTGAACTACTCTGGCGTGCATTACCCAATTTTCTTATATTAGTATGGGATAGGCCATACCCTCTCTGTCTTTAATTTTTTTATGCGGTACCTCTGAGGTCTACGGCCCGTATATTGACGCAGTAACCATTTTATTTTTGTGGGTTGGTAATATTTATTATTGGGTTTCGAGTTTGATTGATTGTATGTCTGGTCTTGATTGGTTTTATGCGAGGTTCCAGTCTGTTCCTTTTATTTGGAAGGTATTTTGTAACATAATTATTTGGATTTTCGTTCTCTGTCCGGGATGGCATTTTTTATTTTGACAGCTTCTTTGAGTTATTATTCCTTTTTATTTGTTAGTACCTAATGTCATTTGACGAAGGTTATTAGTACATTTTTCCCCTTTACTCCTGCTATGTATCTAGTTAGGCAGGAGACACCCGTGGCCGCCTGAGTTACACGGAGGATTTCGAAAGATGTGTTGAACTATACTTCTACCTAAGGCAATTTCCAGTACCTGCCTGCTTTTGTTGTAAGGAGCCGGCCCGACCCATTGTCCGAGCTGCAGACACGACTTGCTATTGTTCGGCAGTGCCTGAGATGGTCTGTTGACTTACATTCTTTTCTTGTAGTGACAGTGATTTGTCTATTGATATAGTTGTTTACTATTTATCGTAACTTCTGTTTTACGTTTTTGTGAAATCATGTTTTTATAAATCATTTCAATCTAATATGTTTTCTCTAAGATAATGTGTATTATTTTCCTGTATCTGTCATATATTTGGAGAGTGTTTCCGGTAGCGATAGCTAGTCTCCAAGTACCTGAGAAGTGGCCGGTGTATCCTTTAGACCCTGTTCACGGCTCGTTTTCTCTTCTTTCATTTGGTCTGACGACCCTGCCTATTCATACTTTTACTTTCCAGCTGGCAGAATGAATCCACTTTCCCCCTTACGCAGCTTATGTAACCCCAAATATTTCCCCGACGCAAGCCTTATTTTGTATACAGGGTGCTCCCCTTTATATTTTTTTGTGATCATGATTTAACCTTTCTCTTTCTTTTATTATTAGAAAATTGGCTGATTTCCAGAAGGTCGCCATTAAGAAGACTTCGCTTTCTCCACGTCATCTGGCAGAGTCTAGCTCAAGATTGACCGTTTTATTATCATTATTTTCTTTTTGGTACATCCATTTTTTATATGTGTGACGTATTGACGTGCAGTAGAGGTAGGATCCGCCTTTATTTCACGCCTGTACTGATCCTTTATATGATTTGAATTTTTGTTGTTTTAATTTCATCTTAAAGTTTTTTTTTCTTTCGTACCAAAAAAGAAAAAAATTTCCTCACCAGTGAACATCTTCGTGAATACGTGTGTATGAAAATATATGTGTGTTTGAGAAAAGAGACTTGCGTTTCGTCAAGCCTTTTATGGAAGTTATGACGTTCAAAGAACTTTTAATTAAGCTGCGTCTTATGAATAAGAGAAATGTGAGAACATTTTATTATGTCTTAATTTTTCATGTGTGTATCTGGTGTACATGATGTAATCTTCTTTCCTTCACCCTGTTCAAATGTATCTAATCGAAGAATGTTATTTTATATAATTTTGTTATGAAAAAGAAAAAATTCTTTTATGCCTTTGTTATGTAAAAGAATTTTTTTTGGAGAAAGCGGTGGAATTTGAACCACTTTTCAGAATTTATTGTAATTATTATTATTATCATCATGATTATTATTATTATTATTGTCATGTGTTGTGACATCTCTATATTACGCCTCGAGAGTTTAAAAGTGCGCAGTTTGTCTGTATGTATCTCTCTGTCTAACGTTGTGCAACCCCTGGCTACATACTGCCTTGTTCTCTCGTATTGGCTAGTGTTGTTGCTACCTTGCATTTTGTTGTGCAATTCGTTCTGCCATTGGCTCTGACTATATTTGACGCGAGTTTGGGGCCACTCCCAAACTACGCATTTGATTTTTCTGAGAGGCTTCTCTCCCCTCTGGGGGGACAGAAGCTAAGTCAGTCTTAGACGCGCCGAGATGTAAGGCGAACGTGTGTATTCGGGCAGAGGCCCACCCTCATGGCGCAGCGGAATGTGAGTACGGCTCAATGTATTTCTATCTAACGCAATGTAATTGTTTTTGTTAAACGTTCCTTCTTTTGCTTAATTCTCTTTCCTTTTCAAGATGTTACTGTTAGTATTTTAATCCTTGAACCAGATCTCCGGGACCTTGCGTAATGTCATACGGCGGAGTTCTTTTTGTTGCTTTTGTTATGTGCCCTTCTCACAGTTTTATTATTTTGGTTAATACCTGTAAGATTCGAAAGTATTGCGTTTCTGCGTCTTGGCTTATATATATTTCCTGTCGGGCCTTAGTGCTCGTCTTTTGCGTCGGTGTCTCTTTGTACCACAAATGTTTCATTTGATTGGTAGCAATTGGACCTTTGTTTGTGGACAGTATGTGTGAGGTAACGGGACTGATGTCCAACGTCCCACTAATACATGTCCCTTTTGTTTATAGAATATATGTGACGGTGGTTAACTGGGATTTTCTCCAGCTCCGATGTCATATTATTCTTTTTTATATGTCGCGTTGGTACGGCATTATGTTGGAGTATAAGCCTATTTTTTTTATAGCGTGCTTTCGATTTTTACCGGTCTCTTTCGTCCCAAGTCAATTGTAATGTAATGTATCTCCGTATATCTCATTTTCCTTTTGTTTTGTTTTTCTCTTTCGATTTTCGCCGTATTACATAACTTAATGATATTCCCCCTTTTCTTCCCCTTCTTCCTACCTCCGTGAAATCTCTCTGCCCTTTGTTTTACTCCCCTCACTCCTCCCCCATCCCTCCGGTATGTTTACATAACATCATGAAAAGCTTCGCGTCTTGTTGCAGTTCGAATTTTGACTTCTTGCAAGTTTGTCGTTTCTTTCTACCTTTTGTAAGTTTAGTTTTATTTTCTTTCATGTTCGTATCTTTTCGTTAGATTCACATTGTTGAGCTGTTACTCAGGTTCTGTCGTGCTTTTTAGTTTTTAAGTCTTTATTCTTGGTTTTGGGTTTCTTTTGTATTATTGAGCTTGTATTAGCTTGCCTTTTTTCTTTGTTTTAAATAATTTGTTTATTTCGTGTACACGCTCTTTCTTTTATCCTCAATACATTTTTATATTTTAAGTAATATAGCTCCCTTGTCTTGTCATTTCTTATATTTAAGTTCCCCTTCCTTATCCTTATCCTTATCTCGATTTCGTCAATCTTGTCTTTGTGACGTAACAAAGGCACGATTAACACGTCTCTGGGATTTGTTTAATTAATTTTATGGGAATCTCATTTTTGCACTTTTGATTGTTGCATTAAGCAATTATTTGTTTGCATTTGGTTTTTTGGAAATCATCTTTTGCTCGCTCCGAAAACCTTGGGCCCAGCACCGGGTCGAGCAAGACGTCTTTTCCCCCATCCATTTACGACCTTGTTGATTTTATTCTTCCACTGCTACTCTGACGCGCTTTATTATTATTACTAGACCTTTATCGGCGCAAACTTTAGAAATATTATCACATTGATCCTCCCCACTATCAGACAATTCAATTCACTGGGAACTTTCACATTTTTTTTAGCGTATGGCTTTTAGTGCCGGGAGTGTCCGAGGACATGTTCGGCTCGCCAGTTTTGTAGCTGCTTCGAGACGGACACCCAATGGGTGAGCTACAAGTACCGTTGGGGAGGGAAGGAGGGAAGTTGGATTGTAAGGACGAGGAGTTGGAAGGTAGCGGCTGTGGTCTATAGTTAGGGACCAACCCCGGCATTTGCCTGGAAGGAAGATGGGAAACCACAGAAGACCATCTTCAAGGTTGCCGGCGGGGGGATTCGAACCTCCTCGCCTCCCGGATGTGAGCGACTGCCATCAGTCATGCCGTAACCACCACGGCTAACTCACCCGGTACTTTCACATAATAAACGATATGTAAACCAGACAAGTCTACACCAGATGACGCTTACAACACTTGACTAACTAAGCGCGTCGACGAAACGAGAGTACTGTAACTTCGTGGCACAAGTGAAGTATATACTCACAACTGATGCTCATAATCGAATTATATACTTCGAAGTTATTGCTCATTTTGTCCTATTTTCATTTATGAAAAAAAATAGGCTTATGAGAACATCTTTTGTCCGTGTGTGTGTCTGTATGTGTGTGTCCCCCTAATCAAATCTAAACGGCTGGAGTGATTCAATGAAACTCGATGAGGTCATAGCACCATTTTGCCAGACCCCGACCGTGCCTTTCAATTTTTATTACGTCTTACAAATCCAACATGGCGGCTGTGCGAAATATTTCACCGGCATTCTATATCTCCGAAGCTATTACTGATATCACCATGTAATTTCGTATGGTGATAAAGGGAAGGAAAAGGAAGGAAGCTTGTAGTTTAACGTGACCGTTAATCTGTAGATCATAAGCCACGGGACCTCCTTTTTACGTGGAATCCGAACCACAGGACATGGCATTTCACTTCGAAAATCTCACATGCATTGACCGGGAATCGAACCCGGACCGCCTTGGTGAGAGGCATACAGCTAGACCGCTAAGCCACCACGCCCCTGGTGATAAAGGGAACTGCTACAAGTCCATCTATGTAACTTTCAATAACCTATAAGGTACAAAACGAACATGGCGGCCAAGCGAATTTGAAACATTTTAATAGACTTTTCTCGCTATTTAACTACCTGAGCGCAGTGAAATGTGGTACAGTAAATGTTTAAACACATTGTAATTCACTGGCATCTAATTCAGTTCCATTGTTTACATAACTCAAGATGGCGGCTGTGTGAAATTTTAAAATTAAGTTATTTATTTCTTATGTATTAATCATGCAATCGAAGTCAACGTTTGAGTGATGAACCTACGCGATAATGGTCATCTAATAGTACATAACTCTATGGCCTACATATATTAAAATCTATCATGGCGACCATCCGAAATATTTGGACGGTTCTCAATATCTACGAATCTATTACAGCAATCAAACTTAAATCTTGTATGTTGATAGAGGCAAATGACGTAAGTAGGTTATATGAAAATAGGCTGTATAAGTACTTGTTTTTCATATCACCCCATGCATTGATGTAATAACATCCTGCACTGTGTATGTGTTGACAGGCAAGGGGAAAGTACGAGCCACACACTACCGACTTATCAAAATAAAAGTTTTTAAGAAAATTTGAATTTAGTAACTTTTTAGTTTTTTTTTACTTTAAAATTTTGGGTCGGTAACACTGATTTTTAGCCTACTTTTCACATTTTGCAAAAATGAGGAAAAAGTAGCCTTATGAGATCGATCCGGGAAAATGTGTGTCTGTCTGTCCTTCTGTCTGTCTGTCTGTCTGTCCTTCTGTCTGTCTGGCTGTGAGTGTGTGTGTGTCCCCCCCTATCAACTCCTAAACGGCTGCAGAAATCGGAACCAAACTTAGTATGAGTAAAGATGTATACCGGAATATTTCAAGCCCATTTTTGAAAATTATGTCAGTGCTACCAACTGCTGAAAAAACGCACTAGAAATTTGAGCTCCATGTTGAATATCTTGGAAGGTATGCATGGGAGCTATTTCAAAATTGGCACACATATAGATAATACTATTGCAGTTTAATTTCCAGGAGGCCATACATGACAGTGTTGCCAAAATAATTTTAAGCCTTCTGATATGTCCAATTTTTAAATGCATATAACTTCTACACTATCAATTGGATTTCAACCAAATTTTGTATATAATATGTGTACATTAACACATATGACTAAACGTATTCTTAAGAGCCACCAGGGCTGCCAACTGTTAATAATTTTTCTCTCTCTATTTTTATCCGAATACCAATATATCAGAAAGTATGCAAGCCGACAGCTTTAAAATATGCACACGCATAGTACCTGTCATTTTAGATTAATTTGGAGTAATTCATATAAGTCAGTGCCGCCAACATGATTATATGCCTGTTGATAAGTTCAATTTTCAAATGCATGTAACTTCTATACTAACAAATGGATTTCATCCAAAATTGGCACAACAAGATATCATAATATTTCAGATTATTTCTGACCAGCACACGCATGACATTGTTGCCAACATGCTTTTACGCGTGCTGATAGATCCAATGTCTAACTGCATGTAACGTCCATTGGACTTCAACCTAATTTTGTATTCTGTACCTTAAGAGATGGAACTAAGAATATATTCAGTCACCAGGGCTGCCAACTGTAGTGGTCTATTAGGCTACGTTATACCAGGTATATTTCTAACTAATTAAACATTTCGATATTACCAACTTAATTTCGTCATTATTCTCGATAGGTTCATATACTGTAGATTAATCATTGGCATGAATATTAATTTTAAGAAAAGTAGGCTCTTTAGTTCGTCACGGAACTTCTTGTTTAAATTTTAAATGACACCCGGAAATGGTAAAATAGAAAATGGAAATTTTGACCAAGTTTTAGTAACTCAAGGGACTTTTAGTCCAACATTACGAGTTTGTACTAACTCACGACCGAAAAGTAGAAGCGGGAAACCACGGAAAACCACTTTTTGGATGTCTGAGATGGGAATCGAACCCACCTCTTCTCAGTTTTGCCACACAAGGCTGAGTGGACCTTGTTCCAGCCCTCATACCAGAATTACATTTCTTAGCTGAGCTAGGAATCGATGCCGGGCCTTCGGGGCGACAGCCAAGCGTGTAGGCCTTATAGTGTATGATGGAATGATTTTCGAACCTTCGTCACGGAAAAGGAATGTTTCAGGATCTTCCGAATTTTCGATTCATCGGGAGTTTGGGACTAGTATAGATCGCGATACATTTCCCCTAAAACAAAACGGCGGCGTTGATGAAGTCAGAAAATACACTAAATATCTATCTAGCAAGCTTACGGTAAACTCCTGGGGAATGGGGTTTTGGGAAACATAAACAGAAATTGACATTTTCAATAACCGTTCGAAACGAGATGTGTTCTATACTTGATCTATGTGCAGTAGTTCAAGTAATGAACGCGATGCACATCGAAATTTTCACAATTACCTGTTGTTGTTTGAGTCTTCAGTCTTTTGACTGGTTTGATGCAGCTCTCCATGCCTCCCTGTCCTGAGCTAATCGTTTCATCTCTACATAACTACCACACCCTACATCTGAGGCAATCTGTTTAACATATTCTAACCTTGGTCTACCCCTACAGTTCTTGTCCTCGACCCTTCCTTCCATAACTAAGCTTGCTATTCCTGGGTGTCTTAGTATGTGTCCTACCAACCTATCTCTTCTCTTCATTAGCAGTCGCCAGAAACATCTCTCCTCTCCCACTCGTCTTAATACCTCTATGTTTGTAACCCTATCTACCCATCTGATCTTCATCATTCTCCTGTAACACCACATTTCAAATGCTTCTATTCTCCTCTTTTCTGCTGCACCAATAGTCCAAGTTTCACTTCCATAGAGCGCCACGCTCCAGACAAAGGCTTTCAAAAATGACTTCCTAATACCTAAATCTATATTCGATGTTAGCAGATTCCTTTTTTGTAGAAAAGCTATCTTTGCCTGAGCCAAACTACTTTTTATATCCTCTTTGCTTCGTCCATCACTGGTTATTCTACTTCCTAAGTAACAGAAGTCTTCTACTTCCTTCAGCTTTTCACCTGTCAATTAGATCTCCATAGAGGTTTCTGATTTATTTCGGCTGCATTCCAGTATTTTTGTTTTACATTTATTAATTTTCATCATGAATTCTTTCTGTAAGACGGAGTCCATACCATTCAAAAACTCATTCAAATCCTCAGGCTTGTCGGCCAAGATGACTATGTCATCAGCAAATCTCAGAGTTGAAATTATTTCTACTTGAATCTTCACTCCCACTTTAAATTTTTCTCTAATTTCCTTCATTGCTTGTTCAATGTAAAGATTGAAAAGTATGGGTGATAAGTTGCAGCCTTGCCTTACACCTTTCTGAATACCAGCTTCTCTCTCATGTCCTTCAACTCGAATGACTGCTGTCTGGTTTCTGTATAGATTGTATATCACCCTCCTATCCCTGTACTTTATTCCAATCGATTTCAAAATGTCAAACAATTTAGTCCAATCAACGTTATCAAAAGCCTTTTCTAAGTCTACAAAAGCCATGAACGTTCTCTTATATTTCCTTATTCTACCTTCCAAAATCAGCCTAAGACTTAGTACAGCTTCCCTTGTTCCTACATTTCTCCTGAAACCAAACTGGTCTTCACCCAACTCCGTTTCTATCTGGCTTTCAATCCTCTTGTAAATTATTCTAGACAGGATCTTTGAAGCATGAGTAATCAAGCTGATTGTACGGTAATCTTCACATCTGACAGCTCCCACTTTCTTTGGTATAGGGATGATTACATTCTTCTTGAAATCAGGGGGACCTCACCTGTCTCATAAATCCTACACACCAAGTGAAATAACCTGATCAGACCTTCATCTCCTATGCAGCGTAGCAATTCAATCGGTATATCATCTATGCCTGGTGCTTTGTTCCTGCTTAAGTCTTCCAAAGCTCTATCAAATTCTGATCTCAATATTAAATCTCCTTTCGCATCCTCATCAATTTCCTCCTCCCTTTCCATTATATGATTCTCAATCTCCTTTCCCTTATACAAACTCTCTATGTAAGCTTTCCATCTCTCAACCTTTTCTTCCCTATCTGTTAGAGGCTTTCCATTTGTGTCCTTAATATTACAGCACTTAGTCTTCTTTTCCCCAAAAGTATTCTTAATCCTTCGATAAGCTGTGTCTACTTTACCTAATTTCAGACAATTTTCTATACCTGCACATTTCTCTTTCAACCATTCTTCTTTCGCTTCCTTGCACTTCTTGTTAACCTCATTTCTCAGACGTCTGTATTCTGCTTTCCCCTTCTCATCTCTTACATTCTTGTGTTTCCGCCTTTCATCCATCAATTCTAGTATATCCTGAGTGATCCACGGTTTTCTACCTATTCTTTCTTTCCTACCAATGTTTTCTTCTGCGGATTTTGTTATTTCATTCTTCAAAAGTGCCCATTCGTCTGCAATTGAAGTTTGTTTAGGGTTTTTCATTAGTCCTTCCTTTATACTCTTCTTGAATCTTTCGTTTACATCCTTCTCTTTCAGTCTGTCTATTGCCCACCTTTTTGGCTTTTGACTTTTCTTCAGTTTCTTCAACTTTAATCTGCATTTCATTACGACCAGATTGTGGTCAGAGTTTATGTCAGCACCAAGATATGCTTTACAATCCAAAATCTGGTTTCGAAACCTCTGCTTGACCATAATGAAGTCGATTTGGTAACGCCCTGTATCTCCTGGTCTCATCCATGTGTATATTCTTCTATTGTGGTTATTGAATAAGGTGTTAGCTATGACCAACTCATGCTCAGTGCAGAATTCTACCAGGCTGCTTCCTCGATCATTCCTTTCACCTAATCCGAAATCCCCTACTATTTTCCCTTCTCTCCCTTTTCCTACCACAGCATTCCAATCTCCCATTACTATAACATTTTCATCACCCTTGATATACCTCAGAATTTCGTCTATTTCTTCGTAGACCTTTTCAACATCCTCATCATCAGCTTGACTGGTAGGCATATAGACTTGTACCACTGTGGTGCAGGTAGGTTTAGTATTGATTTTTGCTACAATAATCCGTTCACTATATTGTTCATAATATTCCACCCGCTGTCCAAGTTTCCTACTCAATATGAGGCCAACCCCTGCTTGGCCATTGTTTGATTTAGTGCTAATGACCCTATGGTCTCCTGACCAAAAGTCCTGTTCTTCCTGCCAGCGCATTTCACTAATCCCAACCAAATCCAACCTCAACCTATCCATTTCCCTTTCTAAGTTTTCTAACCTTCCACTTCCTAGCAGACTTCTAACATTCCACGCTCCGATCCGTAGAATGTCAGATTTCCTCTTTGTCACTTCTGTGATGTTAACCCCCTCTCGAGTAGTCCCCACCCGGAGATCCGAACGGGGGACTAGTTTACCTCTGGATTGAAATTTTACAAGGGAGGAGGCCATCATCACATGTAATTATGCATAATATTTACAAAATATGTATCCCCATCTTTATATAATACACCGTGTCTCAAAACAAATGTACTAACACTTTGAATGACTTATAAAATGATTATTTATGAACATAGAGACACGTTTAAGGGCTTCAATTATAGAGGAGACATGTAATTAAAGACTCATGTTCGCAAATGTTCAAATTGATGACCGTCAGTGTCCAGACAAAGCTGATAACGCGTAGCAATGGATTCGCAAACATTACGATAAAGTTAATTTGGAATTTCGTGACATTGTCTGTCAATTTCCAATTTCGTGTTGAAATGTAGGATTTCCAGCGCAGACGCTTCATGATGCGATGGACACTATCTTTTGAGATGTGTGTCTCTTGAGCCGTTTGTCGTAGTGATTTCGGTGGGGATCGAGTGAGGGCTTCCTGCACCTGTTCTTCCTTTCCGTGGTCGTCCAGAACGTTTCTTGTTGACGTTGTGAACGATTCCATCAGCTTGAAATTTATCTCTGATGCGAGCAATGGTCCGGTGCGTTGGTGGCGGATTGTCGAGCTCCTGGACACTGACGGTCATCAATTTGAACATTTGCGAACACGAGTCTTTAATTACATGTCTCTTATATAATTGAAGCCCTTAATCTTGTCTCTATGTTCATAAATAATCATTCTATAGTCATTCAAAGTGTTAGTACATTTTTTGAGACACCCTGTATATAGGATGTCTGGTAAAGATCCTGATACATACGTCATATCCAAGTGTTACTGTAAATTGCGAAAATTTGCATGTGTATCGGGATCTTTACCAGACAACCTATATGGTGTTCAAGTAAAGATGGGGATACATATTTTACAAATACAGTGAAACCTCCATAAAAACCACCCCTATTAAAAGACCACCCCCTCTTAAAGACCGATTTTTCTTGGAACCGATTTAAAACCTCATAAGGTCAATGTATTTGTTACCTCTATTTAAGGACCACCCCTCTCCCCGACCAAAGACCAGGCATTTTCTCAGTCTGACCTCTTTCAAAAGACCTCTTCTCGTCTCCCTTCCCATTGGAGATGGTGATGATGTAAACAATGGTTCTGTTGGCACAGAACTGCGTCAGCATACAATGTCATTAGAAAAAGTGTTATGTAACGTATAAAAATACAAGAAACGGCTCTCCTAGAAGATTGTTCGAACCCACAACAAATTAATGGACTTTCGAACTCACTCAGAGACATTCTTGAAAGTGAAATTGTTAGAAAATAAGATGTGCTAATCTGAAACAGAGATCACTTCGTGACTATTTTAAATGACAGAGCTCAGAAAATAACAAATTTTAATTATTTTGTATTAAATGTGAACCAATGCAGTGTTCCAAATGTACTTTATTAATAATGCAGTATAAAATTATTTTTAATGCCTACCCCTATTAAGAGACCACCCCTCAAAAAGACCAGTTTTTCATGGAACCCTCACTGGTCTCTTAATAGAGGTTTCACTGCATAAGCTAAAATGTGAGAATTTGGATGTGTATCTGGATCTTTACTTGACTTAGGGGTTTATTATATGCACAATACTAATAGCCATCATAATGACACAGGGTATTAGACAGCTTTCACACATGAACCAATACAAATAAAAATGAACACCAAACTGAGCCTTAAAATCCGGGACGCCTTTCAAACCTGGGCTGATGACCTTGTAGTTAGCTGGTGCACGATCATTAATCAACAAGTGTTGCTGCCACACGTGTGGTCTCTGTTCGGGACCTTGGGCGTGTAGACCCACTGCGCCGCCCTTCCAAATGGAATGAAGTCAATTAATTTGCAATATCTCGGCCACCTGAGGCGCTACTGTAACTTTACCAAGGTCTGCACTGTGACGTCACTAAATGTCAGTGTCAACCATTGTCACGGTGACACCTTGGCCGTCAACATTCCTTTCAGCTGTATATTCTAGGCCTTCTAAACGCTGCAATTATAACACAGTTCCCACAGATACCATGTAAATGAAACAACGCAAACTTTATGCCTTACAGGTCAACAAAAAGTGGCTCCTTACGAACAAAATCCCCGATTCTTGGATGTCACGGGTAATCTCGAGAACCACTAAATGGATTTTGATACGGTTTTCACCTTTATGTAAAGAATATCTAAAGGAAGGTTTCTGTAGAAAATAATTTATTTATGATCAAAGGAGGCCAAGCAGTAACGATTTCAGTGAAACAAATCGAAAAAGACATGACGTCCGTGCGCTTTCTAAGCTTACGCTGGACAAACCATTAAAAATATCAATATACTATACATGAGTGTAAGAATTGTTCAGCATGAAAAGTTCTACAAAAACGTCCGTGAGAGCATATCTTTATCTTCAATACATCGCCGACTATAATTGTTTTTACGTTTCCATTTCTTCCAACTATCTCCATTCAATTACTATCACCGAAGACAGTTTACGAGCTAGGTATGGACGAGACTATTACCCCAGATACAGCCAGCAGCAAACTGTCGAGTCGTGTTGAGATAAGACTTCAGAGAAGAGTGGTTGTGTTGGAGTTTCCCTGGAAGTGCAACTCGGCTTTTCTTCATTTCACCTGTGAACTTTTCGTTCCGCAAAATACACAGACAAGTTAAGATTGGACGGAAGGGGGATTTGTGTTTCATACACCTCGCCATTTTTAAATTACGACCGACAAGAATTCGTTGCAAATGCATCTCCATGATAATATAATTAATAGTCCAGTCAGTGATTTTAAGCCATCATCCCGAGACGTAAATCGGATATAGGTCGTAGTTCATTGACATCGAAAAAGAAGCACTTATCACGTAAAGCATTCATAACTGTTCCCGGGCGAAGCCGGGGTGGGTTGCTGGTGCACCATAAAAGGAACAGTGTCCATGGAAGGTCTAGTCTGTGACATTAACGGATGTTTTCATCCTATTTTCATTTATGAAAAAGTAGGCTTATGAGATCACCTTTTGTCCGAGTGTCTGTCTCTGTGTGTGTGTGCGTGTGTGTGTGTCCCTAATAAAATCTAAACGGCTGGAGCGATTTCAATGAAACTCGGTAAGTTCATAGCACTATTCAGGACGACCCCGACCGTGCCCTTCGAATTTTGTTACGTGTCACCAATCCAACATGGCGGCTGTGCGAAATATTTCAACAGCTTTCAATATCTCCGAAATTATTACCGATATCACCCTGGAATTTTGTACTGTGATAAAGGGAACTACTAGAAGGTCACCTATGTGACTTTTGAAAACTTGGTAATTACAAAACCAACATGGCGGCCAAGCGAAGTTGCGACTTTTAAATAGACGTTTCTCGCGATTTAACCAACCAAACGCAATGGAATTTGGTACAGTATATGTTTATATACATTGTAATGACCTGGTACCTAATTTAGTTCAATTGTTTACATAACCTCAAGATGGCGGCTGTGCGAATTTTAAAACTAAGTTTTATTTCTTGTGTCGTAATCATGCGATCGAAGTGAATGTTTGAATAATGAACCTAAATGGTACATGACTCTATGGCCTATACATATAACAATCCAACATGGCTACCATCGGAAATATTTAGACGGTTCCCAATATCTACGAATCAATTACAGCTATCAAACTGAATTTTTTATGTTCATAGGGGCTGTGAACATAAGTTCACCTATAGGACTTTCAATAACCTAGTAATCACAAATCCAACATGGCGGCGACGCGAAATATAAATATTTAAATGGACGTTTCTCGCAATTTAACCATCTGATTGCAGTGAAACTTGGTACAGTAAATTCTTATACAAATGTTAATCCGCTGGTATGTAATTTATTTCAATTGTTTCCATAACCACAAGATGGCAGCCGTGCGAAATTTGTAAATCTCGTTTCTACTTCTTGCGTCCTAATCATGCGATTGAAGTTTAAATACTACACGTACACAATAATCTTCATGTAACAGTACATAACTCTAAGTCGTACATATATAAAAATCCAACATGGCGACCACCCGCAATATTTAGTCGGTTCTCAATATCTACGAATCTATTACATCAATCAAACTGAAATATTGTATGTTAATAGGGGCAATTAATATAAGTAGGATATATGAAAATAGGCTGTATAGTTCTTCACGGAACTACTTGTTAGCAACTGGGGATTTTTGTTATCCACGTTTCACAAATGCGACTATCTCGACCGTGAATCTTTAGGTGAAATTTTAACACTGAACCATCCACGACGCTCTGATAATAATAATAATAATAATAATAATAATAATAATAATAATAATAATTTATGGAGGAAATCTCCGAACCTTTCGAAATTCAGACAGGTGTGCGACAAGGAGATGGTCTTTCCCCTCTCTTGTTCAACATTCTTCTGGATAAAGTCATGGAAGAATGGGAAAAAGAGCTCAAGAAACAAAATGTCTGGAAACCAGTTACACTTGGCTATCGTAAAAACAATCTCTCTATACCATATCTTGCCTTCGCCGATGACTTGGTTGTACTAACAGAAAATCAAGAGACCGCAATAAAACAAATAGAAACACTCCAAGAATGCGCCGAAAAAGTGGGACTTCAAATATCCATCGAGAAAACTCAAGTGCTAAGTCACAAAGGCGACATCATGCAAACAAAATACGGAACCATCAAAAGAGTTCCACATTTCAAGTATCTGGGAGAATTTATCGAACCAACTGGATCCGAAAATATCTCACAACAAAACCGTCTCCAGAAACCAGGAGAGCACTCGGACTTATCCAAAACCTCTATAACAAAAAATGCATGTCAAGACAAACCAAACTTCGACATTACAACACTGTTATCAAACCGGCAAGTCTCTACGCAAGCGACACACTTACACTCAATAAGAAATATCAACTTGAAGACATCAAGAAAGAAGAAAGAAAAATCATTCGGAAAATACTGGGAGCAAGACTCACTCCTGATGGGTACCGACTACAGTCAATCAAGACAACTGAAAAATACTCAAACATCGAAGTCGACTTCAGAAAAAGACGATTGAAATTCTTCGGGCACATAAGTAGACTGCCGAATACACGACTAACCAAAAGAATACTAGATTACATATCATCACTCAAAAGTACAACGCCATGGATGAAAGAAGTACAAAAAGACATGCGAACTGCTAACATAACCGACACATCAGACAGAGACACCTTCCGTAACAAAGTGAACAACTGGGAAGTCCAACCAGAGCAACCAAAACCTACCCCTTACAGACCTCAATGGCTGGACGAAAGAAAATTGGCATTCTCCAACAGAATGAAACAATATTGGCAAAATAAGAAGAACGTCAAGAATTGAGTCAAATTGCTTAACGCTTTCCAATATTCGGAAAATACGCTGCAAATAAATAAATAAATAATAATACTACTAATAATAATACTAATAATAAAAGATCTTCTGGGATTCCACTATAAAAACTGATCGTTTTGCAGAAGCCAACAGACCAGACCTTGTGATATTTGATAAGGAAGCACACAAGGCTGCACTCGTCGATGTTGCTGATCCACTCGATGAAAGAGCGCAGATACTAGTCACTTGCTGCTGAGCTCGGCTGCATATACTGTACGTCCTAAAGGAAGGTTTCGTCATCCCAGTTGTCTGTTGTCAGTGGTTTAGTCACAAAGGGCTGGGATAACGCTAAGGAGAGCCTTGGCTTGAAGAGGAACCATAATGATGCTGCCCTCCTTGTTACTGTGAGGTTTGGTGACTTGCTCTGAGATCCAGTGTTATCATCAGTATCTTTGGCTCGCAAGGAGTCCGACGGTGATAGTTTTATACGTGTATGTAAATTTGATATAATAATAATAATAATAATAATAATAATAATAATAATAATAATAACTTGAACGAAAAATGAGAATGATGCTCACAAAAGGAAGGAAACACCACCCACGATCTTCAATAGAGCGATTGACTCTACCCAGAAGCCTAGGTGGACGTGGGTTCGTTGACATTGATAATCAGATGAAACGGCAGATAGTCAGCCTTAGGGAGTACTTCTATGCAGAAGCGAGGTCATCTGTACTTCACAGAGCCATCAGTGAGGCGGACAGATCAACGCCACTGGTCTTGTGTCAGCAAGAGATTCAACACCTCCTACATACTGACATTCAGAAGATGGAAGCATGGAAAGCAAAACCTTTGCACGGAAGACATCCAAATGAGGTGAGTCAAGCAAATGTTGATATAAATGCGTCAAACTACTGGCTCACTTCAGGACAGATCTTTCCAGAAACTGAAGGTTTTATGCTAGCAATTCAAGACCAAGTCATCCCTACAAGGAACTACCTCAAGTTCATTGTAAAAGATCCCGCTGTACCAGATGATAAGTGCCGCTACGGATGTCAACAGTCAGAAACAATACAGCATATTACATCTGCATGTAGATATTTCCTGGCAACAGAGCACAAACAAAGGCATGATGCAGTTGCTAAAATCTTGCATCAGGAGTTGGCTGATAAGTTTCAGCTTTTGAAAGGAAAGAAAGTTCCGTACCACCAATATCAGCCAGAGTGTGTTCTTGAAAACAATGAATACAAACTGTATTGGGACCGAACTATTTTGACTGATCAATCGGTATCACACAACAGGCCGGATCTGGTGGTTGTAAACAAGAAAACCAAGCAAACTACATTGATTGATGTTGCGATTCCTAACAACAAGAATCTCCAGTCAAAACACATTGAAAAGATCAGCAAATACAGCGAGTTGGTCGACCCTATCAAAAGACAATGGCATGTAGAGCGAGTGAAGACCATACCTATCATTGTCTCGAGTACGGGCGTGATCCCAAGTACCTTGCTCCAAGGCCTTAAAGAACTGGAACTGGATACTGGGCTCTACAAACTAATGCAGAAGGCAGTAGTTCTATCGACAACCAGAATCGTTCGGAAGTTCATGGGTAGCGAAATTCTAGCTTAGAAGTTGCTGTTTCCGTAGCTATATTTTGGTTCACTGAAGCCCGTATAGTTACGTTGTAATATACCAGAAATGTGTTATATGTTCTGTATAAACCGAAAATAATAATAATATATATATTTTTACGAGGGAAGTGGAAAAATCTTGCATAAGACCTTGAGAAGGGTCCGCACCCCTCAAGAGTGTGGGGTTCTTACCCACTAAAAAAACACACCCTGTCTTCTTGACAAAACCCATCCCGGGACCACTTTCGTATTACTTCAGGATGGAGCCATCTTCTTTGCTTCACAAGCACCATCTTACGTCTCCATTCATAGTCCGCGAATCGCAGACTTAATCAACTAAATCGAGCAAGTCCCCATCCGACTTCTTCTGACGAAGGACCACCTCAACAAAGAAAGCGACCGTATCCCAGCTGAGCTCGTTCCTCAGGATAATGCCAACTATATTGTCCGGCGTTATTGGATCAACCTCAGCTTCAAGTCGTTTTTCCGCTGCCCAACGATCTCAGACGAAGAACGTATGATATACGTCATCTCGTTCGTTCTCGCAGTTAATACAAACTGGACTCTTTACTTTGGCCATACGATGAAGGTAACACCGAAAGTAGCCACGACCTGTCAACATCTGAGTCAGAAAGAAATTAGTTTCTCCGTGTTTCCTACTCGTCCACTCGACCAGACTCGGTATCAGCCGAGCTGTCCATCTTCCTCCGAGATCGTCATTCCACCTCTGCTGCCAAAGCTCCATCTTGCGTGCTACGGCTTCCTTTCGGGCTTGAGCCTTGCCCAGTTCTACTCGTCGGAAGTATACGTCTTTACGTTCTTGCGCGAGTAAGTCTATTGGCGCAACACCTGAGACAACCAGAACTGCAGGTTCCGAAACTGTAGCCTACGGTAAGCACACGCCATCCTCAGAGCTCCTCTCCTCTGAATTGCAGCTTGGCGTTTCCTATACGTCTCTATCCTCAGCGAATCAGACCAAATCTCAGTTCCATACAGGAGAATAGACTGCGCTGTGGACAACAGTAGTCGACGCTTGCTTTGTCTAGGACCATGCACATTAGCCATGAGTCTACTAATGGCAGCTGTCACTACTTCCGCCTTGTCTGCTGCCTTCCGTATATGAGACCAGTATGTCAGTTTCGTGTCAAGAGTAAATCCTAAGTACTTCGCAGTGGCTCCAGTTCGAACGACCACCTCTCCAACTTTCATGGGAATTATAGTATCCATTCTCCTCCTAGTTAACATTACTATTTCAGTTTTCGCCATCGCTAAATTCAGACCATGAGCGTTCATCCAACCACTCACCCGTCGCATTACCTTATTGAGTTTCCACTGAGCCAGAACCGCATCTCGGGCTATAATCACTGCTGCAATATCATCAGCGTACCCAACAAGGAATGTATCTTCGGGCATCTCCGTGCGCAGGAAGTCGTCGTACAACATGTTCCACAAATCCGGGCCCAGGATAGATCCTTGCGCTGCTCCTGCCGTGACTTTTCTCCTCCTCTGACCGTCTGCAGTGTCATATAACAGGGTACGGTCCTTCAAATAATCTTTCATTATACGCAGGAGATATGCAGGCAACTGGAATAATAATAATAATAATAATAATAATAAACTCAAACTGAGCTGCACGATCCGCAACGAAAAACATCGGTGCTTTTATCACGCCATCGTATACACCATCCGAAATCAGCAACAGAGCGCCTGACTCTACCTCGGTCTGAATGTGGTAGAGGACTGATAGACATCATGAACCTTCATACAAAACAAGTGACAACTCTGCGTGCATTTTTCCACAACAAAGGAGAAACATCCCCTCTCCATCGCATTGTATCTTCAGATGATGATAATTACACACCGCTCCATCTGTCATCTTTAGATTCACCAGTAAACGAAATGAAAACTACTGAATACAAGATCGGGAATTGGAAACATAAGGCGCTTCATGGGAAGTTACCACATGAGTTGGACCAGCCTCACATCGACAAGTTAGCGTCGCACGCATGGCTGACCCACTCGGTCCTCTTTCCGGAAACGGAGGGATTTGTTGTAGCTATCCAAGACCAAGTTGTTGCTACTGGAAGCTAATCGGAAATTTATCATAAAAGATCCAGCAACAGAGAGTGAGAAGTGTCGCCGCTGTGGCAAATGTAGTGAGACCATTCAACACGTTATATCAGGTTGTTCCCACCTTGCCAAAACTGATTACAAACATCGACACGATCAAGTTGGCAACATTATCCACCAGGAACTGGCCTTGAAGAACAAACTTCTTCAAAGCTCCGTCCCCTATTGGAAATACACACCATCTGCAGTACTCGAAAATGCCACACACAAGCTCTACTGGGACAGAGGAGTTGTGACAGATGTTGCAGTCAGTAACAACAGGCCAGACATCATTGCCATCAATAAAGAACACAGAGAGGCATTACTGATAGATATCGCATGTCCCAACACTCAAAACATCCAAACAACAGCTGCTACTAAAATATCTAAGTACACAGAGCTGGCAATTGAGATAAAACAGATGTGGAAACTTGAGTCGGTGACTACCATCCCAATAATTGAATCGTGTACTGGTGTTATACCCAAAACTCTCCACAGTAGTCAATCAATATTGAATCTACATCCACAGATATATATTGAACTACAGAAGGCAGTTCTGTTAAACATATGCCATATTGTTAGGAAGTTCCTTAGTGACAATACCCTGGCCGAATACTCAGCAAGGCTCGATGATTCAGATGGAAATTTAGCTCATCCTATAAATGAAGGAGACTCGTGAAGACAGCGGGCACGACATGGATGTACAGTAGGCCTAATGTGAAGTCTCTGAACAGTGTATACCGGTAAGTAATTATCTCAGTACTAATGGTTCCTTGCTAAGGCCGAACCAGGCTGTAACATAAAATGTAGCCGGTATTTGCCGTGATAATGTTGTCAAAAAATAAATAATAATAATAATAATGATAATAATAATAATAATAATAATAATAATAATATTTTTTAAATTTAATTTTATTTATTTATTTATTAAATAGACTACTATTTATGTTACATTATTGTGTTATGTCTCACGAATCTGATGACAGTACAGATTATCTGTGAGACGTATTAATTATTATTTACAACGTATATATAGATTATATTTCAATACAAGAGTGCATGC